>JABTTQ020003121.1:0-521754 GCA_016081115.2 Rehmannia glutinosa
AATTAATTCACTAAATTTATAAGATAATATATCTATGAGAATTCATACTGACTCCATGCAATATATAAATTAATCATTCCTTAATACATAGTAGATTTATGATTAATTTACAAAGACTTTATAAAAAAATGACTCAAATGTCATTTGTTTCTTGTTGAAATGATGTCAATTTAAATATCGTCCTATAGTAAGAACTTTTGACGTGGTTTTCTCATAACTCAACATGAAGCTACTTAATGACATTACTGAGCTTTATGAGCTTTGTTTGAGAAGGAGCTCATAGTATAACTATCATTTTCAACTTCATCACATTTACCAATTCCCATAATGCTCTTAATTATACGCTTGATAGTCAACATATAGATGTAGTTGTGTTGTTTTCTTTAAGGTAGTTTAAGGGATGTTTACATCCATTCTATTACGATAATCCTACTAACTCATGTGATTTTATAATATTTAAGTGATTTCACCAACTACGAGCTTGTAGTTTAAGTGGTATCATTCACCCTTTGTAAGGGTGTTGACCGGGGTTCGAACCGTATCTTTGATTTCTTTGAAATTTATCACCTCTCCTCCAACCACTACTCCTAACTTATTAAAAAAGTGATTTCACCATTTACTAGTTCATCCAATTTTTTAGAAGCCATGTTATAATATGTTGAACGAAGTTTACTATGATAAAAGCAATTTGCAATTATATTTGCATAAACATCAATAGACTAAACTAAAATTGCACGATTCACTGCATCTAAATATTTATCTTCTTTAAAATTTGGTTCTCATATTTCATAATCTATATAATATATAAAAGCGAGGATAGTCTCAATAATGGAAACTTCCGCCAAAAATATGTTTCTAAATATGGTAAGTCATGTTGTTTTTCATTATTTAATTAACTTTGTTCTTTATTACTGTAAGTCTTTAATTTGGTTCTTTATTACTGTAAGTGTATAACAGCTATACACGTCATTTTATGCAGCATCAACTGTTGTCATTTACTTCGTGCCTGCTGCAAATGAAATTTTAAGTTACAATGTCTTTTCTCTAATTTTTTATTTTACAAAGCAGTACAGTTCCCAATGATGGTTGCATCAAAATTCGTAGCAATACCTTTTAATAAATTCTATTGCTTGAAATAAGAAAATAAAAAGTCTCATAATATTTGTATTATAAATTTACACGCGTAGTTACAAGTTTTTGGCGTTTCTACATTTTTTTGGTTTTATCTAATAGACAAAGAATGATGAATAAAGAATCAAATCCAATGACGATATTCTTTACCAGACAAATAAATATCTTATAACTTTATTCCTTTACACATGTACTTTTGAAAAGCCAATCCAACCATAATTCTAAAAGAAAATATCTTTAAATTATTCTGTTCCATTTTCCAAATCTGAGTCATTCAAAACTCATTGGGCAACTAAAAGTCATTTGATTGTAATATAATACAATACCGAAACTTAATTTTAAATTTCGCATAATTGTACATTTTTTAATCAACACAATAAATAGAAATATACAACTATAAACATAATGATGTTTTTTGAAATACAATAATTTAAAATTTGTATTGGGAAGACAAATTAAAACCCTCCATTAAGTGTGCAGTTTTGCAAGCAATATAAATAGACCCAACGTCTTTCAAATATTGTGCAAAATCAATTCAAAATCATCAGAAATACACTTTTGGTAGCAACTGAACATAAAGAAAATAACAAATGAGAAATAGCCTATTTATTTAGTTTGGTAAGGGATATTAATCGAACCAAATTCCAGTGTGCATTGAGACTCCTTTTATAAAGATCAAGTCGCAAGATCATGTGATACATCAAAAGGTGAGTTATAATATTAATTATTTATATTGTTTTTTTCTAAAGCATAAATTATTGAAACTCCGTCTTTATCTGTGTGCATAAATTCATTAAGAATATGAATTTAGGAATATGTGATGAATGTTAAATGTGTATGTGATATATATCTTTGAAAAATATGTTGCTTCATAATGAAAAACAAAGCGATCGATTTGTTTATATTATATGAGTTGAGGAAAATTAATGGCTTTGAGGCAAATAGAAAAAACTTGACATGGAACAAGTACTTTGGATTTATTAATAATTCGTAAAAGAAACATCTTGGAAAATCTATATCTAAAATAATATTTTCCATGTTTATATCAAAACTCAATTATATGTAAAAATTATTGAGGACTAAAACACATACAAAAGTATAAATGGCAAACTAAAATACAAACATATATAAGAAATTAAAAAGAGTTTCAAAAAGAAAAGAAACGAGAAAAAAATGAAAACCTATAATCTTTCAAAATGTATCCTGAATGATGAGATACTATTTGATGTGGCTCCTCAAAACATATATAGAAGCGTAGTCGGTTTCTATTTCAATCCTAAACAAGAAAAATAATGGTTAACGTCAAAACAAAAATACTAAATCATATTTCCAACAAATAACAAATAATAAAATGGAATCCAAAAAAAATATTAATATTTATCTGCGAAGAATCAATAATTTAACTTGATTTTATTCTTAAATCTGGGGGTCAAATTGTGTTGGCCCATAATAGCTCTAAAAATAATTCTCTTTCCTTGTGCTATATAAACATTTGTATTTGGTAATTGCTATGCCCATATAAGCTTTAAGTCTTTTTGTTCAAAACTTCAAATATGATTTTCTATTTTTAAATTTTTTGTATAAATTGTTAGTTTTCAACGGTGTTGTGGCGAATATTAAAAGTTTTTTATACATACCTACATCAATTTCTCCTTCACTAAAAGTATTATTTTTCTTTTCATAATTTGTAATTTTTTTTTGTGTGTATATATTTAATAGATGTATAGTTTTTTTGAGGGAAATGTATAGTTATTTTCAACAATAAATGATAGATAAAATTTCTTTTTTGCAGAAATATAGCATTTGGAATTCTGGGAGTTGTCATTTACCACGACTTTTATCGGCTACAACCTTAAATTTCTCCACGGATGTTGATTTAACAACCAAGGAAAATTCTATCAACTTTTCCAAATTTGGTGCATATAAAACCATAAAATGCTTTTAGGTAAAGATCTTAATGTAAATATAACTTATATTTATTTCTTAAAATATTGGTCTATAAAATTGTATTATATTTTTGTTTTTACTTTTATTTTGTTAAAGTATAAAAATATACACAGGCTATTTTGTTTTAAGCTATGATAATTAATCAAGTAAATATTAAAATTGGTTATTTATAATATTTTTAAATTTATATTAGTCATTTTTTTCATTAATGTGCATGGTATTCTATAATTAAATTTTCAATGTATAATAAACTTTTCATATGTAATTATGATTTATTATTTTATTGTATAATACATTTTTATCTTTATTTTTTATATTTATTTAATTTTCATCCATTCGAGTCACTAAAATAATATTTTTGGTGTGGATGGAAACTCCGTGCATCGCACGGGTGGTACTAGTTATAAATTAATACTTTAATAGATTATGAATTGATCAATTATTCAATATCTCGCTAAATTAATAGGTTTTGGCATTTTCAACATTATTAATTTATAGACTATTAATCATGATATTATTCATCTGTAGGTTATATATTATAAATAAACTGAATTAATACTCCCAAAATGAAGAAAAATATTGTCATTAAAATACGAGTGTGAACTTCACAATACGTAATGCAACACCAAATTGAAACAAAACATTATTCCAAATACATAATTTAATAGCACCACAAGAAATAAAGTTTATTCTGTTATTGATTACAATTATTTGGGACCCTTTAAGCAAACAAGCATAACACTGTATTTACAATAGTGTATCCACCATATACCAAAAGATTATGTCCACTCACACACTTAAACTTATTACTTGCTAAATACAAAGCAGCCTCAAATGACCCACATCTTTCGCCCAAGAACAACTCACATTATGTTTATATATATACATAATTAATAAATTTTAAAATTTTTATATATATAATTATTAAATGTTAAAATCTTGTCCACGTAGCAAATTTAAAACACCTCTCTATCCATTACTCTTAAGAAAAATTAAATTTTGTCCCCTTTATTAATGTTATTTTTTGGCTCTGTTCTTGATGATAACACCAGAACAAAAGCGGCTCACGATTAACAAACAATAGGCATTTCAAAATCTTGTTGATTTTAAGAATAGTAATACAGAGAGCTTGCGAGAAACAAGAGATAAACTATGTTTTACATTTATCAAGGCAAAAATTATATGAGACGGTCTTACGGATATAGCTTATGACACGAATATAATTTTATATTTAAATGGAATTTCAACTGATGAACGTTAAAAATATATAATTATTTTTGGTTTATAATATTATTTTACCTTATTAATATTATTAATAATATATATTTATAGTAGTATTATATGTTAGAAATAAAATGGGAAATCAACATAAAATTGTATTAAGGAGCATTTTTAGTGCATGTTCGGATCAACGAGCATAACTTTCAATTCGACATGATTTTGGGATGATTCTTGAAGATATGGATTCACAATCATTCATGATGTGAATCAGTAACAACAATGTGCATACGACCCGAAGATAGTGGAAACCTCGACCCGTTGCTTAGCAAATCAAGAACTTCAGTAGCGCCTACAAACAAATGCTGAAGTTTGTTTGATAAGTTAGAATTTACAACAAGATGAACAATCTTGAAGCTCTTGGAAAAACCCAAAGGTTTGAAGAGAAAATCTCAATTCAATATTCAATATCAAAGTTATGTTGTGAAAAAATAAACAAAGGTTTGCCTTTTATAGACGACTCAAAACAAACCCTAAACAAACTAGAAATGAAAAAAGTCTAAACCCAAAAAGGAAACTCAATCGCAATCAAAATTCACGTGCGGGCGGAAATATGTGTACAGGAGCTTCAAATCGCTCCTAGTGTCTTCATAGTAGTTTTAGCCCTTTCTTAGCTTTCTATATCAACTTGAATCAGCTCAATGCCAATTTTGTAGAGAACGTTATGGCCCAAATACGAAACCCTGCTAGTCTTTGAAAATTGTTAACGCATTTGGGACGTTTTTTTGAAAGTAATCCTTGTTGTTCGATCGTCCATGCTCCTTTCTACATACGACTCACTATTACGACCTAAACGCAATATAATTGGCCTCTAACATCAAATTGGCCACTCAAATGACTCAAAACAATGAAAATAAACACCTAATCTATGATAAACAAATACAAGTACTCAAGAACTCAATTACATAGTCTTCAAGAACTCGAGATAACTTGCATTTTGGTGTTTTTTAATCCTTCGCAGATGGATTCTCATCAATTAATTTACAAGTTTTCATTGATATTGAAACCAAAATTAAAGTTTGGAATGATATTTTCTTGGATAAAAATACATCATAATTTGAAGCTTGAAGGATGCTCATTTACTTTCCGGACTTGGACAAGTTTCATATTTTGCGCATAACTACAAGTATAAAATTCCATTTGATCTCGAAATTTTAAGCGAGTATCCACAACAAATAGAACTACAATATCGCCTTAACACAAAGTCAGATTTGAAATTGGGTGAATTTTGAAAAATCACACAAATTCTTTGAAGTGATCAATCCCGGGGCTAACCACTTGGTCAATGGTGGTTGGAATTCAATGATACCAGTTGGAAAATAAAAAATAAAATAATTACAAATTGATTTTGTGTTGGCTATAAATAGAGGACATTAGCATCATCCAAGAACAAGTTTTTGTGGAGAAAGTTAAGAGTTAGAGGTTCAAAAGATATTTTCTTTATTGTTTTTCCTAAATTATAGTAAGTTTTTAGTATTCACAAAAACTCATGTCGGATCGTCTAACTGCACTGTGGGGACGGATCGACCGCGGATCCGGTGGCATTTTCGTAATATTAGCAAAGTGGTGTTGTAGTAGTTTTCAGGGAGCACCAGTATTAGCAGTCCTTCTAAAATGTATTAGTCGTCCTTCTAAAAAGTATTAGCAGTTCTTCTGAAATGTATTAGTAATTTCCTGAAGAGTTTTTTAGTATTTCTCCTAAATATACTCCCGAAATATATTAGCAATCCCTCAAAAAAGTATTAGTAGTTCTTCGAAAAAGTATTAGTAGTTCCTTGAAAATAAATTATATTTTTTTCCCCAAAATGTATTAGTAGTCCTTACGAAAAGTATTAGTCGCCCTTCTAAAACGATTAGCGATTATTCGAAATGTATTAATAGTTGCCATGAATATAATTAAATTTTTATCCCAAAATGTATTAACAATCCTTCCAAATGTATTAGTCGTCCTTCTAAAAAAAGTATTAGCGAGTTCTTGAAATGTATTAGTAGTTCCCCTGAATATAATTAAAATTTTCTCCCGAAATGTATTAACAATCCTTCAAATGTATTAGTCGTCCTTCTAAAAAGTATTAGCGATTCTTCAAGTGTATTAGTAGTTCCTGAAGAGTTTTAGTATTTCTCATGAATATACTCATGAAATGTATTAGTTGTCCATCGGAAAAGTATTAGTAGTTTTCTAGAAAGTATTAGTAATTTCTAGAGAGTATTTTCGTAGTGCTCCTATAAAGTATTAGTTTTTCTTATAAAATGTATTAGTATTTCTCCATAAAAGTATTAGTGCATGATACTAATACTTGTATCATTGGTGTTGGATTGGGACAACACTTTGTCACCCCATACCGCTTTGAGGAACATTGTAATGTTGGAACTCATGATTACCAATATATCCCTCATTAAACCGACATGAATTATAGTCATCAAGGTCCAAATACGGTGGATATCGGGCGCGCAAGTGGAGCGGAGGTAGGCCAAATCGGTAGTAGATGGTGGGCGTGGTCGCTTCGGTAGGTGTCGCAGGCGCGGGACCATCTGCTGTTTGTTTGTGGCGACGCCGCCGCCGTCTCTCGCGATGGTGTTTTCGACCTTCGTAATTTTCGGTTTGATTTTTTACTCCGCTTTCTGTCTTCCTCGTACCATTTTTTTTTTCGCGGATCGGGTTAGGTTTGCGAGATGGGTAGGATATTTAGATCCGTCTAACGGGATCAGATCCGTTAGACGGTCGACAGGAGACTAGCTCTTTAGTATTTTATGAAATGTTTTCTTTAGTTTTTCTTCAATCTTTTGTTTTCTATACTTTCTTCATGTCTTTCCAAGTTTATTTTTCGAGGAAATAGGGTGAAACTCTTGATGAAGAAAAAGAATGATTGTAGATTCACATTTAAATTTCATGTTTTGTATCATAAATTTGTTTTTAGCTTATACCCTGCTTGTTTAGTGGCTTTTCTTGATTTATGTATACCTATTGGCACAACAAATACTTGGTTCCATTTAGTTAAATGTCCGGTTTTATTTCAACCGACTACTAATGTGGATCTTTGATTTGTTATAGATAAAATAATGCATAAATACTTGATCCCATAAATAAGTCGTTAAAAGATAAATTATAATTTGTAATACATGTTCACCTCATTGCATGGTTTATTTTTATAATATCTTCCCATTAGAACCTTCGTTGTGTATGGATTCTAATAGTGGTAATTTAAGAGGTAAGAAAATATAATCATTCCTTTGTCCGGAATCAAGAGTGAATCCCTAATTATCAACATTTCTAATACTCAAATTTATTGTAACAAAAAAAATTCTTATTTGTTTAAAACACATTTAATCATCATTTAAATAAGATCTATCCTATAAAATTCATCTACTTCCATGTGGATCGACCTCGGACTTACGATAAATTTATTACTTGAGACAACCTACACTTGGGTATGCAACCTTAAAGTTGTAGCAAGTTTTGGGGCATTTTTAGGGAAGGCAAGGTTAGTTTCCAGGTTTGTGATTATTGTTTTCACTTTGTAAACATTGTGTGTTTTTATGGTTACATGGTGTCTTGGTCCAAATTCTCGTCCTTTAGTTAGAAATAATTCAGAAAATTTGATAGAAAATTTTGATTCATCTACACCCCCCCCCAAATATGGCTAAAGATGAAATTGTTCATAATGAGATGGAACGAGCAGAAAATCAAGAAGTGCGTAACATGCACTACTACTTGCAACCCTCTCGAAATCCTACTACTTCGTGTTTTATTTTTCATTTAATGCAAACAACTTTCGAGTTCAAGCCAGTGGTTGATTCCTTTACTTCCTAATTTACATGGTATGGATTCAAAGTACATATTTACATTTAAAGGAGTTTGAAGAAGTATGGCCACATTTGATGATCAAAATTGCACGAAAGAAATTATTAAGCACAAATTAATTCCTTTTTCTTTAAAAGATAAGAAAAAAATTGGCTTTGCTCTTTGAAACCCAGATCAATTGGTAATTGGCAAGAAATGCAAATTGAATTTTTGAAAAAGTTCTTTCCAACTCATAATACTAATGCTTTGAAAATACAAATTCTTAATTTTTCTCAAAATGCTAAAAAGTTTTCTTTGAATGTTGGGAAAAGTTTAAAGTGTTCTTGAATTTCGCCCACATCATGGTTTTGAAAATTAGTGTATTATCAGTTTCTTTTATGAAGGTTTAACTCGAAACAAAGCAATTTATTGAATTAATGTGTAATAGTCAATTTCTTGATAAAGAACCCGATGAAGTGCTAGAATATCTTGGCTATTTGCGTAAAATTCTCAATCTTGGCATAGTGTTGATGATAATAAAGGAAAACTTTACCTTAATCAAGAGGATAGTCCGAGTGCTAGACTTGCATTTTTGGCAAAAATAATCAATGACATAGAAGTTAAGAATATAAAAGAAATCAAATATGTGCAAGATAAAAAAGTTTGTGACATTTGTGGACATAAAGAACACTCTACTAATGCTTGTCCTCACATTCCTATTGAAGCAAATGTCATGAATACATTCAAAAAGCTTTTTCACTCTCCATATTCTGAAACTTACAATCTACTGATGAAGAAATCATCCCAATTTCGGTTGGCGTGTTAATAATCAAGCTTAACCGATAAATTTGCAAAAGCCACATAATTTTCATTCATATCCAGCCCCACATGTGAAATCACTTGAGGAAACTTTGCAAGCATTTATGAATGAGCAAAACAAGCATCAATAATAAAACTTCTCAGGCCATCAATGAGATCAAGAATTCACTTTAAACACTCACAACTTCTTTGAGGACTCAAGAAAAGGGTAAGTTTCCTGCTCAACCTCAACCTAATCCTTTCACGCAGTGTTGTGTTTCTACTTCAGGAAAAATCCGATCAATGAGACTAATTGATCACATCACTTCAAGTGGGAAAGTTGTTTAGAAAATAATTCATCCCAAGAAATTTATTAGTTCATCTTCATAAATGAAGAATAAAAATAACGATGATGAAGAAGGTAACTTAAATGGAGGTAAGTTTGAAAACGATGAAACATGTTCACCTTTCCGATCCTTTTCCTCAAAGATTGCAACCAACGCTTCATTGAACTCAAATATGAAATTTTTTAATCGCTTAAACAAGTCAATATTTATATTCCTTTGTTGTATGCAATCAAACAAGTCCCACCTTATGCCACGTTTTTGAAAGATTTGTCCACGATCAAAAGAAAGCATCATGAAAAGAAAAGAGCATTTTTAATCGAAAGTGTTAGTTCAATTATCCAATAATTTGCTCCACCTAAGTATAAAGACACAGGTTGTCCAAAAATTGCATGCATCATAGGAGACACTAGAATAGAGCGTGCTTTGCTTGATTTGGTGCTAGTGTAAATCTTCTACCATTTTCAGCCTATGAACAACTAGGTTTGAGTGAACTTAAAAAAACTCCAAATGTACTCTAACTAGTCGATTGGTCGATTAAAGTTTCAAAAGGAATAGTAGAAGATGTGTTGGTACAATTGACAAGTTTTACTTTCCTGTTGATTTCATTATTTTGGAACCTCACCGATTGTAAATACAAAGACACAAATTCCTCGTTATTTTAGGTCGTCCATTTCTTTCACCTTCAAATGTTTTGATAGATTGTAGGAATGGTAATTTGAAATTATCTTTTGAAATATGACTTTGGAATTAAATGTGTTTAATATTTTCAAACAACTTGTTGATGATACTGAACTACATGAAGTTGATTTAATTGAAGAACTTGTTCATGAAAATTTCACTATCATCAATTCTTTTGAATTTGCTGAAACATGTTTTGCAAGTGAAGGCATTCATGATAATAAAGAAGTGGAGAAGGTGGTAGATGATCATTTATCAAGACTTATATGTTACGATTCATTTCAAACTTCACCTATCAATGATGCTTTTCCGATGAACATCCTGCTCAATGTTGTGATGCCTTGGTTTGTGGATATTGTTAATTTTCTTGTGACATGAATGATGCCATCAAATTGGAATTCAAAAGACTAAAAGAAGTTTTTGACTGAGGTAAAAAAGTTTTACAGGGATGATCCCAACCTTTTCAAATATTGCCCAGATGAAATCTTGCGCAAATGTGTACCCGACAATGAGGTAGGTAGCATTATAAAATTTTGTCATTCTGAAGCATGTGGCGGTCATTTTTCAGTAAAGAAAAACCAGCGTAAAGATCTTACAATGTGGATTTTATTGGCCAAATCTTTTCAAAGATATTTACACTTTTTGCAAAAGTTGTGAAAATTGTCAAAAAGACTTTTTGCAAAAGTTGTGAAAATTATCAAAAAGCTAGGATCAATTTCAAAACGAAACATGATGCCTTTGAATCCAATTTTGGTGATTGAAATCTTTGATTGTTTGCGGTATTGATTTTATAGGGCCATTTCCAGTATCATTTGATTTTGTTTATATTTTAGTTGCAACATATTATGTTTCAAAATGGATTGAGACAATTCTTTGTCGAAATAATAATCATAAAATTGTGATAAAATTTCTGAAGAAAAATATTTTTAGTCGATTTGGAATTTCTCGAGTCATTATTAGTGATGGGGGAACACACTTTTGTTACAAAGTTTTTGCAACTTTAATGAGAAAATATGGAATCACACATAAAGTTTCAATCCCTTATCACCCACAGGACAAATGGACGGAGTTGAACTTGCAAATAGGGAGCTAAAACGAATTTTGGAGAAACAGACTAACCTAAATCGTAAGATTGGTCTCTTAGACTTATCGATACACTTTGGGAATATAGAACGCTTTTAAAACATCATTGGGAATGTCTTCTTATAGAATAGTTTATAGAAAACCTTGTCATTTACATGTGGAACTTGAACATAAAACTTATAGGGCAATCAAAATATTTAAATTTAAACTTGACGATGCTTGAAATTGCAAAAATTGCAAATAAATAAGCTTGAAGAATTGAGAAATGATCCATACGAAAATTCAAAAATTCATAATGTATAATCAAATAATTTCATAATGGTAAAATTGCAAAAAAAAAAAAAAAAATTGAGATTGGTCAAAATATTTTGCTTTATAATTCTCGATTACATTTATTTCTGGAAAGTTGAGATCAAGGTGGAGTAGTCCTTTTATTTTGAAAAATGTATATCCTCATGGGGTCATTGACATTGAGAATCCTAGAAATGGTAATGTATTCAAAGTTAATAGACAAAGACTTAAATTATTTCTAGAGAATTAATTTCTTACGAGGAGGATGTTCTTTTTCTTTCTAACCCTTGTTAGGATTAGTGTACATATTTGTTTTTACGTAAATTTATTTATTTTGTAGGATTTATTTATTTGTTTTCCTGGTTAAATAGCGGATAATGGTACTCGTGAGTATTGAAGTCGAACTCACCAGATTTCCACAAACACCGATATTTGTACATAATATAATTTTTTTCATTCTCTCATTAGATTTTTCTCAAAATGGATAAAAACATTCCCCTACTCTCAAAAAGTGATTTTATTTTCTTCCTAAAAATGAAATTTTAGAAATATATGAAGTCGGGCTTGAAAGGTTAAGAATACTTATGCACAAAGGCATTCGGAGGACATACGTTGGATCATTGAAGCAAAGGTAAGATTAGCAAGTGAGTTTTTAATTTTTCCTACCAAATGTATGTCTAGTGTAGGTAAAAGATCATATTCAAATATATGAAGGGGCAAAATATTGCAAGTTTGTCACAAATGTGCTCGATGGACTTGTGACACAAGGTGTCGTTATTTAGGTATGATTTCTAGAAATCCAGAGGATAAAATTCAATTCATAAAGGATGGTCGAGTAAGGAGTCTTTAGATAACATCCTATTGACTCTTGATATGTATCCTCGTGGATTCGTGCACCATGAAATTCTCCGTTTATGGAAACAGTTTGAAATGAATGTGAACATAGTCTTGGGAATATGACTTTAAAAGACCCTATTTACCAATTTATAAGAAAATTTGATGAGAATCATATCCACGACCCATAGAGGGTATTTAAGCCATTTCTCGGACGTAAAATCGAGGAAGATGTGAGCCACAATCACAATTATCTTTCTGTTCATTCACATGTTATCATTTTTTCTGATTTTTTGTCTTTATTTTCGAACTTTTTAACAAAGAAAAAGTTCCAATAATTACATTTTGTTGCACTCCATGTTCATAGCTCAATTAATAGTGTTGCATTCACCCGCCGCTTACACCATTCCATTTATTTTTTTGGGGGGAGAGCGAGAGAGAGAGAGAGAGAGAGAGAGAGAGAGATCTTCTTCCCGTAGATTTAACTATATTGTTGTATTCTCGTGGTCCAAGTCCTGGGAAAGATGGTTGTTTTCCTTGAGGCAACCGATAATCTAGGTAAATTTCAAGCGAAAGCATATCCACTTAGTATACGGGGAGGTAGTTGGGGTTGATGGGCGTGTTCTTTGGTTCTACTTATTTGGGAGGAGTCGAGTCTTAGGAGTTATCCCAAATCCTTTAGGTGTCCGACAAGTCACCGGTCAAACTATTGGAGATGAGTTAAAAGTATCAAACATGAAAGATGGAATGGTGAATATGATGCATAATGCGGATGCCTTTATCACTCTCTTGGTGGTTTTGGTACCTTTGGAGGAATTATTCCAAGTGGTGTCTGGGAACAACTCAACATTCACCGGATGCCTATAGGTATTCGAATGTTAATGATTTTTTGATGGTTTGTTATCTTTCTTAGATTATCTTTGTCGACAAATGTTTTATTTCATTGTCCGCCAAACAAATCATAATTTGTGCAACAACACCAAGTGAATTGATCGATCAACTCCAAACATTTGTTCCGAACCGATCCAAAATGGCTCATGTTGTTTGGTCACGATGATAGAAGTCAAAAACGCAAATGGATTTGTTTTCGACGTTGTGAGATTTATCCTTCATGGGGATAACTACTATTGTGTTTCTTTCGACTTCATTTCAATAAGCCATATATCGGTGATATCTTCTAAACCTTACTTTTCTTTTCTTTTTTTTTTTTTTGACATTGAGGACAATGTTTAAGATAAGTTGGGAGGAAGGGATAATTGATATTATTTTTTTAAACTTATTTATTTCTAGTTTACAATGTGTGATTTAAAAAAAAACATTGATGGCGAGAATAAAGAATGTCATTTTGATGTTCTTGAGACGCAACCCTATTATTGTTGATGTTGTAGTAATTCCCTTTTCAAAACAAGGTATGTTGGTATTCACTATTGGATCATGAAGAAGTCTCAACTCTATATCCTCAAGTGTTAGTATTTGTCATTTAAACTAGCGAGGTGTTCACCCTGGAGTTGAAAAGCAAATCAAAACTCTCAAGAAAATGGCCAATATGATTTAGAACAAGCATTCAAACCAAAATTGAGCATAAGATAGGTAGTTAGAAAATTTGAAACACCTAAATTTTCATACCAAATTATGTCACAAAATTTCATTGATTTAGAATTGAAAATAAAATCATAATAACCTTTTTTATATATATTTTTCTTTTTTTTTCTATTTTCTATATTTTTTTTCTTCATCATTATTTTTCTTTTTCTTCTTTTGTTTTGTATTTTTCTTTGTTTTTTTCTTTACAACATGGCTTACATAACAATGAAGAATACTCATCACAAACTATGTAATGCGTATTTTAACAAGAATTGAAAATGTAGCCATGTAGGTACTAACCAAATCATTTCTCCACATGTTAGGTAGACATATTTAAGTATTTCAAATCACAACATAACCATTTCAAATGACCAATTAAAGTTCAAAATGCTTGTATTCTCAAACTCACCACTTATTCACATAAGATGTGTGAATATTGAAAATAAAATACTTTATCATGATCAAACTTTGATTATATGTATCACAACCAATCTTTCCACAAAGCTTAGAAGTGCACAAAACAATTTCTTCTCATTTCTTTTTTTTTTTTTTTGATTTTTTGATTTTTTTAATCAAGATAGCATCATTGAATTCAACAATAAGATTATTTTCATGTTTTGACAATTCACAATTTTAAAATTCACAACATGCTATATTTTGAAAAGGGAATTACTACAACAAAATCATCAATAATACGGATGCGTCTCAAGAATATCAAAATGACATTCTTCACTCACACGATATCTTTTTCAAAATCACACGTGACTAGAAAAAAACATGTTTAAAAAAATAATATCAATTATCCTTTCCCATCAACTTATCTTAAACATTGTCCTCAATGTCAAAAATAAATAAGAAAGTAAGGTTAAGAAGATATCACCTGATGTATGGCTTAAAATGAAGCTGAAAGAAACATCATAGTAGTTATACCCATGAAGGATAAATCTCAAAACGTCAGAGACAAATCCAATTTGCATTTTTGACTTTTATCATCTAACCAAACAACATGACCCAATTTTGGATCAGGTTCAGGAACAAATGTTTGGAGTTGATTGATCAGTTTAGATGGTGTTGTTGCACAAATTATGATTCGTCTGGCAGACGGTGAAATAAAATCTTTCTCGATAGCATAATCTAAGAAAGATAACAAACCATCAAACAAACCATTAACATTCAAAATACCTATAAGCTTCTCGGTGAATGTTGAGTTGTGCCTAGAGACCACTTGAAATAACTCCTCCGGTGTGCCAAAACCACCAGGTAGGGTGATAAAGTTATCTGCGTTATGCATCATATTCACCATTCCATCGTGCATGGATGATACTCTTAACTTATCTCCAATGGTTTGACCGGTGATTTGCCGCACACCTAAAGATTTTGGGAAAACTCCTAAGACTCTGACTCCTCCAAAATAGGCGGAACCAGCAACACGCACCATTAACCCCAAACTACCTCCTCATATCCGAGTGAATGTGCGTTTCGCTAGAAAGTTATCGAGATTATCGGCTGCGTCAAGGAAACAACCATCTTTCCCATTACTTGAACCACAAAATACAACAATACAATTAAATATATGGGAAGAAAATCCCTCCATTTCTCTCTCTCTCTCTCTCTCTCTTCTTTTCTTATATAAATGGAATTGTGTAAGAAGAGATGAATGCAATGCTATTTATTGATCTATGAACAGAAATGCAACAATAAATATAATTATTGGAACTCTTTTCTTTGTCAAAAGTTTGAAAATAAAGACAAGAAAGTAAAAAATATGCAAACATATGAATGAACGAAAGGTAGTTGTGATTGTGGTTCACATTTTCCTCGGTTTTACGTCCAAAAACAAAGATAAACACCCTGTATGGGTGGGGATATGCTTCCCATCCAATTTTCTTATAAATTGGCAAACAAAGTCTTTTAAAGTAATATTCCCAATATATGTTCACATTCATTTTGAAACGGGTTCCGTAAACGGAGAATTTTAGTGTGTACGAATCTACAAGGTTGCGTATCAAGAGTCAATAGGATGTTATCTAAAGATCGCTTACTTAGTCCATCCTTTATGAATTGAATTTTATCATCTTGATTTCTAGAAACCTACCTAAAAGTCATCTTTTGTCACAAGTCCATCGAGCACATTTGTGACAAACTTGCAATCTTTTGGCCCTTAATTTTTGAATATGAACTTTTACCTACACTAGGCATGCATTTGGTGGGAAAATTAAAAACTCACCGCTAATCTTACCTTTGCTTCAATGATCCAACGTATATCATCCGGAATGCCTTTGTGCATAAGCATTCTTAATCTTTCAATCCTTGGCTTCATATATTTCTAAAATTTTATTTTTAGGAAGAAAACAAAATTGCTTTTTTGAGAGTAGGTGGAATTCTTTATCCATTTTGAGAAAAATCTAATGAGAGAGAATGAAAAATATATTTTATGTACAAATATCAGTATTTGTGGGAAATTGATGAGTCTGACTTCAATAGTCACAGAGTACCGTTATCCGCCATTTAACCGGGAAACAAATAAATAAACCCTACAAAACAAATAAATTTACAGAAAACAAATATTTACACTAATGAAAACAAGGATTAGAAAGAAAAGAACTTCCTCTATGAGAAATTGATTCTCTAGAAACAATTTAAGTTTTTGTCTATTAACTTTGAATACATTACCATTTCTAGGATTGTTAATGTCGACATCCCCATGAGGATATACATTTTTCATAATAACAGGACCACTCCACCTTGATCTCAACTTTCCAGGAAATAAATGCAATCGAGAATTATAAAGCAAAACCTTTTGACCAATCTCAAATGTTTTTCTTCCAATTTTATCATCATGAAATTCTTTGATTCTTGCTTTATAATTTTTGAATTTTCCTATGCATCATTTCTCAATTCTTTAAGCTCATTGATTTGTAATTTTCGCAATTTTGAAGCATCATCAAGGTTAAAGTTAAACATTTTTATTGCCCAATAATCTTTATGTTCAAGTTCCACGAGAAAAATGACAAGGTTTTCCATAATTTATTCTTTAGGAGACATTCCCAATGATGTTTTAAAAGCGATTATGTGAGCCCAAAATGTATCGATAAGTCTAAGAGACCAATCTTTACGATTTGGGTTAACCGTTTTCTCCAAAATTTGCTTTATCTCCGTATTTGCAAGTTCAACCTGTCTATTTGTCTATGGGTGATAAGGGTTGCGTATTTATGTGTGATTCCATATTTTCTCATTAAAGTTGCAAAAACTTTGTTACAAAAATTTGTTCCCCATCACTATAATGACTTGAGAAATTCCAAATCGACTCAAAATATTTTCCTTCAAAAATTTTATCACAATTTTATGATCATTGTTTCGACAAGGAATTACCTCGATCCATTTTGAAACATAATCTATTGCGATTAAAATGTACACAAAAATCAAATGATATCGGAAATGGCCCCATAAAATCAATACCCCAACAATCAAAGATTTCAATCACCAAAATACGATTCAAAGGCATCATGTTTTATTTTAAAATGGATCCTAACTTTTGACAATTTTCACAACTTTTGCAAAATATGTAAGTATCTACGAAAGGAGTTGGCCAATAAAATGTACCTTTGCAAGATCTTTGCCTTTGGTTTTCTTTCTTGAAAAATGATCGCCACATGCCTCGAATGACAAATTTTATAATGCTACCTACCTCATTGTCGGGTACACATCTATGAAATATTTGATCCGGACAATATTTGAAAATGCATGGATCATCCCAATAATATTTTTTTACCTCAATTAAACTTCTTTTTATCTTATGCATTCCAATTTGATGGCATCATTCCAATCACGAAGAAAACTTACAATTTCCGCAAACCATGGCTTCACAATAACATTGAACAGTTGTTCATCCGAAAAAGTATCATTAATAGGTGGATTTTGAAATGAATCATAACAAATAAGTCTTGATAAATGATCATCTACCACGTTCTCCACTTCTATATTATCATGAATACCTTCACTTTCAAAACACGTTTAAGAAAATTCAAAAGAATTGCTTTGATAGTGAAATTTTCATGTACAAGTTCTTCAATTAAATTCACTTCCTCGTAGTTCAATATCATGTTGAGTTGTTTGCAAATATTGAACACATTTAATTCCAAAGTCATATTTTCAAAAGATAATTTCAAAATACGGCTCCTACAATTTATCAAAGCATTTGAAGTTGCAAGAATTGTACGACCTAAAATGACAGAATTTGTGTCTTTGTATTTACAATCGGCCGAGTATCCAAAATAATGAAATCAACAGGAAAGTAAAATTTGTCAATTTGTACCAAAAAATCTTCTACTATTTCTTTGGAACTTTAATCGACCGATCAACTAGTTGGAGTACAATTGGAGTTTCTTTAAGTTCACCCAAACCTAGTTGTTCATAGACCGAAAATGGTAGAAGATTTATACTAGCACCGAGATCAAGCAAAAACGCTCTATTCTAGTGTCTCCTATGATGCATGAAATTTTTGGACAACCTGAATCTTTATACTTAGGTAGAGCAAATTGTTGGATAATTGAACTTACATTTTGATTAAAAAAACTCTTTTCTTCACATGATTCTTTCTTTTGACCGTGCACAAATCTTTCAAAATCTTAGTATAACGTGGGACTTATTTGATTGCATCCAACAAAGGAATAATAATTTTGACTTATTTAAACAGTTCAAAAACTTCATTATTTGAGCTCAATTTCTAAGTTGGTTGCAATATTTGAGGAAAAGGAGCGGGAGGTGAATATGTTTCAAGATTTTCAAACTTACCTCCATTCATCTCAACTTCTTCATCATTGTTATTTTCATTCTTCATTTACGAAGATGAACTATTAGCTTTCTTGGGATGAATTGTTTTGTCAACAACTTTCCCACTTGAAGTGTTGTGGTGAATTAGCCTCATTGATCGAATTTTCACCTAAAATAGAAACACAACATTGCATGGAAGGATTAGGTTGAGGTTGAGCGGGGAAGCTTACCCTTTTCTTGAGTCTGCGAAGAAGTTGTGGGTGTTGAAAGCGAATTCTTGATCACATTGATGGCCTGATAAATTTTATTATTGATGCTTGTTTGCTCATTCATAAATGCTTGCAAAGTTTCTCAAGTGAATTAACATGTGGGGCTAGATATGAAGAAAAATTTGGTGGCTTTGCAAATTTATCGGTTGAGCTTGATTATTGTCTCGCCAATCGAATTCGGATGATTTCTCCATTGTGGATAGTAAGTTTCGAATATGGAGAGTGAAAGGGCTTTTTGAATGCATTCATAACATTTGCTTCAATAAGAATGTGAGGACAATCATTAGTGGAGTGTTCTTTATGTCCACAAATATCGTAAACTTTCTTATCTTGCACTGATTTGATTTATTATACATTCTTAACTCCCATGTCATCGATTCGATTAGCCAAAAGTGCAAGTCTAGCACTCAAACTATCCTCTTGATTAAGGTGAAGATTTCCTTTATTACCATCAACACTATGGCAAGATTGAGAATTTTCCGCCAAATAGTCAAGATATTCTAGTGCTTCATCGAGGTTCTTTATCAAGAAACGGCCATTACACATTGATTCAATAAATTGCTTTGTTTGAGTTAAACCTTCATAAAAGCGATGATACGCCAATTTTCAAAACCATGATGTGGGCGGGAATTCAACAACTCTTTAAACTTTTCCCAACATTCAAAGAAAACTTCTCTAGGATTTTGAGAAAAATTCTAAACTTTTCTTTTCAAAGTATTAGTTTTATGAGTTGGAAAGAGCTTCTTCGTAAATTCGGTTTTCATTTTTGCCAAGTACCAATTGATCTAGGTTTCAAAGAGCTAAGCCAAGTTTTTGCCTTATCTTTGAAAGAAAAAGAAAACAATTTGAGCTTAACAATTTCATTTGTGCAATTTTGATCATCAAATGTGGCACATATATCTTCATACTCCTTTAAATGTAAATATGGGCTTTCAGAATCCATACCACGAAAATTAGAAAGTAAAGGAATCATCTCTGGCTTCAACAGAAAGTTGTTTGCATTTAATGGAAAAATAAAACACGAAGTAGAATTTCGAGGGGGTTGCAAGTAGTAACCCGTGTTACGCACTTCTTGATTTTCCGCTCATTCCATCTCATTGTGAACAATTTCATTTCAGCCATAATGGTGTGTATGGAGATGAATCAAAAAAATTATAGAATTTTCCGAGTTATTTCTAACTAAACAACGAGAATTTGAGTACAACACCATGCAACCATACAAACACACAATATTTATAGTGGAAAAAAATTAATCACAAACTGAAACTTATCTTACCTTCCCCCAACGGCGCAAAAATTCTTGCTACAACTTTAAGGTTGCAAACTGATGTGCGGGTTATCTCAAGTAATAAATTTCTCATGAGTCGAGGTCGATCCACGGGGAAGTTGATAAAGTTTCTTGGATAGATCTTATTTAAATGATGATTAAATGTGTTTTAAACTAATAAGAATTTTTTTGTGACAAGAAATTTGAGTAATAGAAATGTTGAGGATTAGGGATTCACTCTTTATTTCGGATAAAGGAATGATTATATTTTTTTTTGACCTCTTAAATTGCTACTATTGGAATCCAAACACAACGAAGGTTCCAATGGGAAGATATTATAAATATAAATCATGCAATGAGGTGAAGATGTTGTATTACCAATTGTAATTTATCTTATAACGCCAATACTTATTTATGGGATCAAGTATTTATGTATTATGTTGTCTACAACAAATCAAGGATCTACATTAGTAGTCGGTTGAAATAAACCAAACATTTAACTAAATGGAACCAAGTATTTGTTATGTCAATAGATATACATAAATCAAGAAACACCACTAAACAAGAAGGGTATAATCTAAAGAACAAATTGATGACACAAAATAATAAAATTTAATGTAAATCTACAATCATTCATTTTTTCCTCCATCAAAAGTTTCACCCTATTTCCTCAACAAAATAAACTTAGAAAGACATGAAGAAAATAAAGAAAACAAAAATTGAAGAAAAACTAAAGAAAATATTTTATAAAACACTAGAAAACTTACTATAATTTAGGAAAAACAACAAAGAAAAACTTTTTGAACCTCTAACTCTAACATTCTCCGTACAAAACTTGTTCTTGGATGATGCTAATATCCTCTATTTATAGCCAACAAAAAATTAATTTGGAATTATTTTATTCTTTATTTTTATTACAAGTAAGAAAGTTTGAAATTCCACACCAAATCTGCCACCTTTTTTGACTGACCATTATGTCCAAGGTTTCGTTGAATTTGCACAATTTTCTTCCATAAATCCATTATCTCATGTGTTAACTTCATTTCTCAACTGGTATCATTGAATTCTAACCACCATGGACCAATATATGATTGAATCGTTGAGATGTGGTTGGCGCTGGGATTGATCACTACATCAACTTGTGATGATTACAACTTCTAAATTAGATAATGAGACAAAGGTAAAATCGGGGACAAAGTCATAATATTTTATCGTGGGTCGAACATATATTATTTGAATAACTAATTATTAAAGTTAAAATGTAAATATATATATATATATATATAGTTATATTACCTAATATTGAAACATAAATAGTAATATTTTTCGTATTTATATTCTTATGGAAATGATAGCATTCTTAATTTATTACAATAGAAGATTATTAAAGAAAGTAAAACATTTTTGATAAATATTACCTAAAATAAAAAATATCAACATTAAGAATATAAAATAATTCTTTTAATTCCAATGCAGCGGAATTGTGAGCTCTCCAGACTCCAATTTTTTATTGGCTGACGATAAAATTGAAGGTTCTTTACATATAGTATTTTATTTAAAAAGATCGAAGTTTTATTTTTGTTATTGCTTTTCTTTTTCACTTCACTACTCTTTCTAAAGTTTATTATTTTCATCCTTTCATGATCGACGTACCGGTGTGAGCAGTCAATATATAACTTCAATTACAATATATCTTAATAAAAAAGATAAATCTTATTAGTTTCTTGATCAATACCTATACACTAAAATCACAATTAAGACAATTAAACTTGTTGATGTACGTCTTGGATCAACAAGCAAACTATCTAAGTAATTCGACGTGGAAATGAAATAATACTTAGAAAATATTCAAGAAAGGGCTAATTCTGCCTTTTTATATTAAAGCCAAGCGGGGGATTTCTGGTTGGTTCAAGTTATACAGCGAAGATTTTATAAGTGCTTTTCTCCGGATTCTTCCTCTTATCCTTTTTACTAATAAATGAGACCTATTTATACTCATACAATTAGTGGGCTTTAATCATCATTACCCCTAATTAGAGTGATTATAAGGAACACGTGTCTTCTCTTGAACATGAATCTTTGGCCATGTTTTTGGCATCTCTTGACTCATCTTACTACCTTGTTGACAAGTGGCACTTTGACTTGCTAAGTAAGGTATTGACCTTACTTAGCAAGATGGTTATCTTCGGATCACTACCATTAGAGCGTCAAGCCGCCATCCGAGCCCGTTCCATGCCACATCACCAGCTCGGTTGCTGATGTCATCGACTCGGTCCACGTCATCCTGGTAGTCCCACGTTATTGTCGGTGAACAACCACGTGGACTAATTTTCTTCTTCGGCCGGGGAATAATCAATGGCCCCAAGTTTAATTTCGATGAGAAATTCTTTGAATCGGATTTAAACTTTAATGCCAATCATGAATTTTAATGAAAGAAGAAGAATAAACCTTAAAAGCCTCATGTTCTTGGTAGTTGTCATTTGTCAATTAATGCGAAACGGCGCATTAATTAGGTGTTATGATGGCGGACACGTGGTGCCTTCTGTTGGACCAAAGCTACTGAAACGAAGAGATGTGACGATCGTTGCAAAAAAACGTGGGGAAGCGATGTTTTTGCTGACTTTTTGAATTTGAAAAGATGTGTCTTTTGCATTACTTCAAGGAGGTTAACTATAAATACCCCCCTTCTTCTTCTATTTCATACTTTCGCATCCATTACCTCCCGAGCAAAGACCCATAGAGACCGGGGCGGGGAACTTGGTCGGCTTCTGAGTCTGAAGCCTCAAGAACACTTAGGTATTTTTCAAATTTTTCTTTCTTCCATCTTTTCTTTTCTTTTCTCCTCAAAGAACATGTCTTGTTCCGAGGATAGTCAAAATCACAATCTTAGTGTTGAGGTTGAAATAAAGGACCCCCATCCGATCCTTCCGTTCCTTCCTCCATAGTGAGAGAGATACCACCTTCGAGTCCAAGTATTATTGAGCTTTGAGTTCGAACGCAGCCCCGAGGTCGAAGTTACGCTAGAGAAGACGCACATCATTTTTGATCCTATTCGGCCCCAAGATACCCGAGGTCTTTGTATATAAACCTGGCCTACCTCGAGAGGAGCTCGGCGAGGAAGTTGGGAATTCAAACCCTTCGTAAAAACCGACAAGAGGAGATCAATATGGAGCCGGACGGCGTGAACCGAGGAGCGGGAAGCGCAGACGGCCGAGGGCGCAGAGGTGTCTTTTGCGTTACTTCCGAGGAGGTTAACCTATAAATACCCCTTCTTTTTCCATTTCATACTTTCGCATCCATTACCTCCTGAGCAAAGACCCACAGAGACCGGCAGAACTTGGTCGGCCTAGAGTATAGAAGCCTCAAGAACACTTAGGTATTTTTCAAACTTTTCTTTCTTCCATCTTTTCTTTTCTTTTTCTTCTCAAAGAACATGTCTTATTCCGAGGATAGTCAAAATCGCAACCTTAGTGTTGAGGTTGAAATAGAGGACCCTCCATCCGATCCTTCCATTCCTTCTTCCCCAGTGAGAGAGATACCACCTTCCAGTCAAGTATTATTGAGCTTTTGAGTTCGTAATGCGACCCGAGGTCGAAGTTCCACTAGAGGAGACACACGTCATTTTTGATCCTATTCGATCCACAAAAGATCGCGAGGTGTTGTTTATAAACCAGGCTACCGAGAGGAGTTCAAGGCGAGGAAGTTGGGAATTCGAACCTTCGTAAAAACCGACAAGAGGAGATCAATATGGAGCACGGACGGCGTGAACCGAGAGGGAAGACAGACGGCCGAGGCGCAAAGGCCGCAAGACCGGGAAGGAAAGGCCAAGGTGTTGATGAGCGGGAAGGTCACACAGACGGGGATGTGAGGCGAGGGGGAGAGCCCCCTGCGGCGTGGTGGATGGTGGAGGCCATCGACTTAACGATCGTCAAAGTCGACATATGTCGATGCAAACAGAGCTAGATGCTCTCCATGAGACCTACATGATTCCGCCAACCGTGAACTTATCATTGTCGGACCATGTTGAGGTGCTCAAGCACACAGGGAGGATGCATGGCCGTATACGCCCAAAGCTTGCTATGCGGTTTAAGATTCCCCGCCGTGACTAATCACCAAGTGGTTCGGAAGTGGGACCTTCCCTGTCCGAGGTACATCCATTGACTGGGCCGCATTATCGCCGCTCATTCTCTTTCATCGAATGGAGTATGAGCGCCCGCTGACGACACGAACGAGTTGTTCATCTAGAAGGCAACTCCATCGACCCTGGGCTCGGGGCGCCCCGTCAGGATGGTATTATGTGAGACCAAACTCGGATACCCATACGGTTTGGTTGATGGCCTTCCACAATCCTTAAAGGAGAGGAAGGAAAAATGGTTCGGGTCGGTGGCAAGTGGCAAACTCGCCGGGGTAGGAGAGATCGGTCTTTCTCCCGTCTAACTTTCGATATGACTTCTCTAAGTACACTTTGTTTTTTTCTTACATTTCTTTGAAATTTTCTTTTCCTTGATTATTGATTTCTCCCTTTCAGTGGGAATAACCCTTCAGGAGGGTCGTCTTTCGGACACCTTCGTCCATCGGCTGGAGAACATTCAAGCTCTAGCCCGGTCGGATAGGAAAATTAAGGTCTTGGCCACCGAGGCAAGACTATCGAAGGCCGATTCGGCCAAGTTTGCCAACCGAGTCCGAGGTCGAGAAAGTGGCCAAAGAGGAAGAGGAGGAGGCTCGGGAGGAGCAAGTAGAGAGAAGCTCGCTGCGAGCCGAGCGAGCAGACCCCGAGCCGGCGGCCCGGCTCTAATGGGCAAACTAGGTCATCCGACGAGGCCCAACCCTCAAGAGGCAAGTGCCTTTGGTTGCCGAGCGGGCTTGGGAGACCGAACGGCAAAGCGGACTAAGGCCCGATGTATGTGTGTACTTAAAATATAATCTTGAGGTTCTTTTGTTTTTCAATTAGTACCTTTGTTTTTCATTGACTTATTCTGCTGCGCAGCCCGAGAAATGGACGCGTTTTCACCCGCCTCCGTCGGGTGAGACAAACCACGCCCACGGAGGGGTGATGCGAGCCAAACTATTGATGCCGAGGTTGCAAGAAGGAGGAGATCCGGCAAGGCAAGCGCGCCGCCGAGGCGACCGAAGGAAGAGGCGAGCCCCGCCGCAGAGGAGGAGGAGGAGTGGAGTGGTTATCAATAAGCCTGGTCGGGACCGAGCGAACCAGCCTACTCCGGTACCCCTGTACATATTTCCGTGGGTGGAGCACAACGGGTCTTCTCCGATGATCCTGGGGCGAGAAGGTCATTTTATTCCTCCAAGCCGGAGAGAGAGGAGGCATGTGAAAAGGTGGCGGGTCATGGCACAGGTGGTTCGTGGAATTTGGCAAGTGTTGCACACCCACCGAGGAGCGAGGTTGAGGCTTGCCAAAGATCGGGCGTCTTGTAAAGGATGTACGGCCCATGCCTCGGACAACGGGCTCGAGCAACCCGCGGAGGAGAGTGGATGGGAAGAGAAGGCCCAATATGCCATGGGATTGTCGGCAGAATTATCGGTATCATGTGGCACATAATGGGGGGAGGAGCGACCGGAAAGGCGCCATACCGATCTCAGGATGCTCATGCCACTCGCTCGAGTCCGAGTCTTTGAAGACTCAAGTCGAAGAGGCCGTGGCCATGGCCAACGCCGAAAAAGAGTCGCGCGCGAAGGCTATGGCCGAGCGGGATCAAGCACGCAAGGCCGATGAGGAGCTTCAGAGATTGTTGAGTTGAGAAGGCGGCGCCGCCCATGCCGGGAGGCTGCAGAGGCGTGGTGAGGTCCAGGAGGAATTGGAAGAAGCCTCCCAAAAGCGGGTAGAGGAAGCTCGGGTGGAAGCTCGGTCGGAGGCCGTCCGGGCTTATAAGGACTCGGAGGAGTATGCCTACATGCTGACTTGTGGGCAGGGGAGATCCTCCAGGACCTTAAAGAACAAAAATCCGTGGCGAGTTAGAGAAAGAGCTCGACCAACTGAATGCGGATTTGGATGTTGTCCGTCCTCGGTTTTCTGACACTGCCGGTGAGCAGGGTGCTCCTCCAGCTCATGAAGAAGATGTGGCCTCGAGTGACCCAGTTGAAATATCTCCTCCCACTATGACTCATCCTCCTGCCCCTTAGGGAGTTTTTTGTCATTTTTCTTCTTTTTTTACTTTTTGAAGTAGTTGGCCTCGGGCCTTTTTATGCATTCGGCCATGGGCCCCCTTGTAAATATTTCGGAAATGAATGAAATCTCTTTTGAGGTCTTCTATTTATTCGCTTTATGCTTTTGTTTTTCCAAAATTTTTTTGCCAAGTGTGGGGCTCGGCTCCCTTTGAATAGATGCATGATTTAGGTTGAATGATGGGTCAATGCCTGGATGTAAATTTTACCAAGTATTGCGCTCAAAACTAGAACGAGTCTTTGTTTAGGGTAAGCTCGATGCTAGGTCGAGTTCCCTTTTCTTGAACGTGCTCGGATCTCACCGAGACGAGTGATCTGCGCTCGGAACTTGGGCCGAGGCGAATGGAACAGTGCTCGGGACTTAGCCGAGACGAATAGAAAGTTATTCGGATGAAAGAATAATTCCATCCCAATTGTCTTATGTTCTGGCGAGAACCATACCGAGCTTGTCATTAATATTTTCCGAACATCTCCACTGTGTTGGAGTAACATCTAGGAAGATGGATCAAGTAAAATGTCCAGAAATCCCAAGCTTTATTGATAATATTTCTTTAGATAAGATACATTCCATGGGTGAGTAAATTTTTCCCGCTCAAATATTCGAGCTCGTATGCCCCATTCGACAAGATCCTCGCTAATCCTGTACGGACCTTTCTAGGTCGGCTTCAACGGATCGGGCTCGGCCCCGATGACCTTTTCGTGACTAGGTCACCGACCAAAACCTTCTTTCCTTTACTCTTGAATTGTAGTACCTTTCGCTTCTTTGTTTGTACACAACATTTCTCATCTCGGCACTACATTATTTTTCCTCCAAAGAAATCTAGCTCGGCTCGAGAGCGTCCTCATTGCCTTCCTCGTAAAAATTTGCAACTCAATGTTGGGTCTCCGATTTCCACAGGGAATAATGGCCTCGGCCCCATAAGCTAATGAGAAGGGCATTTCTCCGTGGCCGCTCAGTGGTGTGTCATTCTCAGGACCATAATATACAGGCGCGTTCCTCGGGCCAATTTCCTTAGACTCCTCTAGTCTTGCTTTCAATGTATACTTGAGTATCTTGTTCACCGCCTCGACTTGCCCATTGGTATGGATGGTATGGGGTAGAGAAATGATTTCGACATGAAAACCTTCGCAAAAATTTCAAAATCTCGATTATCGAACTACCTCCCATTATCCGTGACAATCGAATACGGTATCCCGAATCTACATATGATAGATTTCCAAACAAAATCGATGATTCTCTCTTCGTCTATTTTTGCAAGTGGTTCACTTGACCACCACTTTGTAAAATAATTGGCCGCCACAATGTCACATCTCACGCCCCTTTGCCGGTGGGGAGTGGTCCGATGAGGTCCATTCCCATTTGGAAAATGGCCAAGGACTCGAAAATAGAAGTGAGCCGCTCGGGGTGATAGGACTTGCGGTGCAAACCGCTGGCACCTTTCGCACTTTTTAACCAATGAGATCGCATCTCTCTTAGGATGCCAATAATAACCTTGTCGTATTAATTTGTAGGAGAGCGTCGGCCCCAGCGTGGTTCCCACAAATTCCTTCGTGCACCTCGCGAAGAGCATAATCGGGATCTGCTTTCGACAGCAACAGAGGATCTGGGACCGAATACCGCGTTTATATAGACATCAACTAGAGTATACCGAGCGGCTTGAGTTCGTAATGTCCTGGCCTCGGCTTTGTCTTCGAGTTGAACTTCGCTCTCCAAGTATTGAATGATTAGGGTCATCCGGTCGGCTCGGCGGCTTTGTTGGCATGTATCTTCCGTGGTATTTAACAAAGGAGAGGCTAGATGGGTGACCATGATGTCGCGATCGAGTCGGTTCGGGCCGGAAGCTAGTCGCCAAAGCGCCTCACCGCATGTTGTTAGTTCCGGGGATGTGTAATACCGCTTTGAAATAGGAAAGTTTTCTCTTCACTAGTTCAAAATACCGAGCAATTTTCTACTAATTTGCCTCGTATTCACCATTTATTTGATGGATGACCAATCGAGTCTCTATGAACGAGCAAACTCTCCAAGCCCATCGATGCCGCCATTTCTAATATGGCTAAGAGTGCTTCATATTCGGATTCATTATTAGTCGTTGGGAACTAAAACCGACGGCGAGCAAAAGAGCACTTGAGTTTTGGATCGATTATCACGATCCCCGCCTCGCTAGTCTCGGTGGAAGAACCGCGACAAAGAGTTTCCACCCGATCTTCGATCATATCCGATTGGATCGATGGAGTAAATTCTACAACAAAGTCCGCTAATGCTTGCCCTTTGATTGTTGTTCTTGGCTCATATGAGATATCAAACTAATCGAGCTCGATAGCCCATTTAATCATACGACCGTAAGATCCGGTCGATGTAAAACTTGCTTAGCGGATAGTTGGCCAATACCATTACCTTATGCTCCGTAAAATATGGTCGCAATTTGTGAGCCGAGATAGCCAACGCGTATGCCAATCCATAGGCGGTTACCGAGCTTAGCATCATGTAGTGTCTAATTTGGTATAGTAGATGGATGTTGGATAAAATTGTCAAACCCGATGAGTACCGAGCGACGGCGCACTCGGAAACCGCGAGATATAAGTACAAGTCTTCACCTCGGCTCGCTTTTTGTAAGATAGAATTGATGCCAAATGTTTTTAGCGATTCAAATGCGACATGCGTCCGCTTTCGGTCCATTCAAAGTCCTTATTTTTCTTGATTATTTTGAAGAACAGTTTACATTTGTCCGTGGATCTTGAAACAAATTGATTCAAGGTGGCTAGCGTCCTATCAAGCTTTGTACTTTTTGACAGAGTTAGGAGGTTCCAAGTCGATTATTGCTTTGTTTTATCCGGGTTAGCTTCTATCCCCTTTGATGACCATGTATCAGGGGAATTTTCCGAGCCGACCCCAAATGTACATTTTTTCGGGTTTAACATCATATTATACTCGCGCAAAATCTCAAAAATTTCATTAAGGTCGATAAGATGATCGATTTGCATACAAAGATTTTACTAACATATCATCTACATAAACTTCCATAGTATGACCTATCGGTTTCTCGAACATTTCTTTGACTAACCTCGATAGGTTGCCCCAGCGTTCTTTAGTCCGAACAAAGATCATCTTATAACAATACACTCGCGAGCCGAGAAGAAAGAGGTGTTCTCCATAAAACCTTATTGTGTCATTTACATTTCAAAGACTTTAATTTCTCATATTACTTTAATATCGCTAATAAATTTGCTATCCAATTGATAATCAACAAAGTGCTAAAACCAAGTATTAAAACAAACCTAACCAAATTCAAGGGTGTTAAGTCCTCCATTTTGAAAATATATCACGGTCGAGTTAAGTCTTTAGTCAAAACAATTTGAGTTATTCTATCAACACTCGATCGAGTCGTTGAGTGACTAACTCTTTTGATTAACTAACTTAGTCGTCCATCAAGGACTGGTGTGAAGTATTAACTCGACGTTTTAAAAGGACGAAATACAAAAGTTGGTAAAGTTTATTCAACCCCCTTCTAAACCTTACACTCACACCCTCTTGGGACCTACAAGTGGTATCGAGAGCGGTTGGTTCATTGAGCTTTCCGCATTAGTCACCGAACTAGATCTCCAAATTTTTCAAAGGTTGCTTTTTAACTTGATTTTTCAAAACTCTTTTATTCAAACAAAGTTATTATCATATAAGCAAATTTGACACGCATCCCTATGTTCACAATTGAAAAATTTGATGATTGGAAAATTCGTATGCGTGCTCATCTATCAAAGATTACACGATGAAAGTGGATAGTAATAGAAGATGGGCCACTCCAAATCTTAAAAGTAAACACAAGTGAAAGGAGAGCTGCGACTAAAGGAGAAGAGGATGTTGCTCCCGGACAGCGATGGTTGAAAACCAAGAGTGAATGGACAAATGATGACAGGAAAAGATATAACTTGGACAATGTGGCCAAGTTCTTTACAAAACTTTAGACAAAGCCATGTTCAACAAAATCAAATCATGCAAAACGGCAAAAGAAATCGGGACAAGCTAACCTCGATTTGTGAAGGCTCGAGCAAATCAAGGAAAATAAACTATCTGTTGTTGTACAAAAATTTGAAAACTTTAAGATGTTTGCGGGAGAAACCTCGATCAATTTGGATGCTCGGTTCACGTAAATTACCAATGAGCTATCTCGCACTTGGAAATGAATATACACAAAAGGAAATGTGTATGAAGATTCTAAGAAGTCTCCCAACCGAGTGGGATATGAAAGTCATGGCCATGAGACATTCCATGGACCTATCAAAGACATCTAACCATGAGCTATTCTCGGATCTCAAAGCCTACGAATTTGACACGAGAAGAAAAGACCAAGAAAAAAAAGATTGTGCCCAAAACAGTTGCTCTAATTGTTAAGGATGGCAAAAGAGTCGAGGTCAAAAAGTCATTGACCAAGAGGAGATCACTCGATGGTTAAAAGGTTTAACAAGTTCTTCAATAAGAATTACAAAAAAGCAAAGGTGAATCCTCCGGAAGACACTCGCCTTCCCTCCAAGTCAAGGGAAGAAAGACCACCCAAGAGAGCAGAGCATCAAAAGGTTGAATATCAAAGAGCCGACAATCCAAGGATGGAAAGAATCGATCAAAAAGTTGAAAATCTATCTTTGGAACCGCAGTAACCTTGGTCACTATGCCATTGAATGCCCATATCCTATAGTCAACAAATACGGGGAATAAAGAGGAAAGAAAAGTCTTGAGAGAAAGAAGACGGGGAAAAGAGAAAGGCAATGTTGGGTAGAAACTACTAAGACAATCAAGTCAAAAGACACAGACTCAGGAGAGTAGTGAAGCCGACTACTCAAGTGACTGACGAAGAAGAAGCCTTGATCCGTCTAATGGCTAAAGAACAAAACCAACCTAACCAAGACCATGAGGTTCAAGGAGGCGGTGAGTGCCAAGGAACTGGTACATGGATAGTGGTCGCATTCCGGACACATGACAGAAACAAGAAAAATCTATCAAAATTGAGGAGGTTAGAGGTGCAAAAGTCATATTTGGAGGAAATGAAGCTCCGGGAGAAATAAGAAGCATTGGATCAATCAAAAAATGGATTAGAAATTACGGATGTTGCATATGTTGAAGGCCTCAATTTCAACTTGCTAAGCATAAGTCAACTCGTGACAAAGGCTACAATGTTGGATTCAATATGGGTGTATGCCAAATCAAGGACATCTGAAACTAATGAAATAGTGTTGCAAGGATGAAGACAAAAGAACATGTATATGGTAGATTGGTCAATCGCAACACCAAGCACTTGTCTGCTAGCAAAGAGCATGTTGGTGAATCAAGTTGGGGTGGCACAAGAAGCTAAGTCACCGAACTTCAAAACTATTAACAAACTTGCAAGAAATAATCTCGTGGAAGGACTTCCGGACTCATTATACAAGAAGGAGAGTATATGTGATTCATGTCGGATGGGAAAACAGGATCAAATCATCATTCAAAGAAAAGACATGTCCATCTTCAACAAGAATATTGACTGCGACATATGGATCTATTTGGTCAAGTTGAACCAACCCGACATAAGTGGGAAGAAATACACCTTGGTGGTAGTAGATGACCACTCAAGATATACATGGACAATATTCATGTGTAAGAAGAAAGAAACTCTACAAAAACTACCACACGGTGATGAAGAGAATCCAAAATGAGAAGAGTCAAACCATTACCAAAATAAGATCGTGAGGAACCGAGTTTGTCAATGGTATAATAACTCAAGATCTTGTATTGAAAATGGTATTGGTCATGAATTATCTGTGCAAGGACTCCACAGTGAGAATGGAGTTGCAAAAAGAAGGAATAGAACTCTCAAAGAAGCCAAGGATCATGTTAGGTGAGCAGGTCGCTAAAAGATTTTGGGGTCAATTTAATAAACACAAAGATGCTATACTCAAAATAGATGCATGATAAATGGTGACAAAGACTCCTATGAAATTTGGACGGGGGAGAAAGCCAAATGTTGCATATTTTCGAATATTTGGATGCAAATGCTTCATCCATAATAATGGCAAAGATAATTTAAAGGCTTTTGATGCTAAGGTGATGAAGGTATCTTCTTATGATACTGTTTAAAGCAAAGCCTCTGAGTGCTCAACAAGAGAACAATGGTTACGAGAAGAATCCATCCATGTGGTGTTTGATGAACCCAACGTAAATGGAGAAGACATTGAAGAGTGGTGATAAGTTTGAATCAACCAACCATGCGTAAGTGTCCCTGTGTTGAAGTCAAGTGGAATTATAAGTCCGGATGAAGATGAGATATTTGCCAGTCTCAAAGACAGTGGAAAATGCTGCTAAGTGATGATGAGAGAGTTGATCAAAATAACACAGTGCAAGACGATCAATCCGACTAACTTACTCCAACCTGATGTAAGATGGCCGAGAGACCATCCACGAGAACTAATCATTGGAGATGTAAGAGAATGTGTAAAAACCGGATCAGAACTAAACAAGAAGCTATGTTCACCGCTTTATCTCACAAATAGAGCCAAAAGATGTGTCACAAGCTTTGGATGACACACATTCGATTCAAGCCATGCAAGAAGAGTGAATCATTTTGAAAGGAATAAAGTGTGGGAAATGGTTCAAAGACCTACCCATCAAAATGTTATTGGCACTAAATGGGTGTTTAGAAACAAGATGAATGAGGAAGGTTACGTGGTGAGAAACAAAGCAAGATTGGTAGCCAAAGGTTATTGCCAAGAAGAAGGAATAGATTTTGATGAAACTTTTGCTCTTGTGGCAAGATTGGAAGCTATAAGGATGTTTCTTGCCTATGCGACTCACAAGAACTTTATTATATATCAAATGGATGTAAAGAGTGCATTTCTTAATGGGTTATTGGAAGAAGAAGTATATGTTGAACAACCTCCAGGATTTGAGCGAGAAGACTCTTGGAGATAAGGTATACAAACTCAAGAAAACTTTATATGGATTGAAACAGGCACCCAAAGCATGGTATGATACATTATCACAATTCTGATCGAGAACGGATTCACAAAAGGCAAAGTGGATAGAACACTCTTGAATTCAAGATGGGAAAGAGTATCTGCTTGTTCAAATATATGTGGATGACATCATTTTTGGATCCACAAACAAAGAGATGTGTGATAAATTCACAAATCTTATGCAAAGAAAATTTGAAATGAGCATGATGGGAGAGGCGACATTCTTCCTTGGACTCCAAGTGAAACAAGCGAAGGATGGAACCTTCATAAGTCGACAAAATACACCGAGATTTAATGAAGAAATTTGGTATGGAAGAGAAGTCTTACGTGAAAATACCAATGAATACATCATCAAAATGGATATGGATGCGGATGGGAAGCTTGTAGATCAAACAAGATACGAGCACTTATTGGATCATTGCTCTATCTCACGGCCAGCGGGCCAGGCATCACCTTTTCTTTGTAGGTGTATGTGCAAGATTTCAATCGCACCAAAAGAAAGCCACATGATGCGCGATCGAGAGAATCTTGAGATATTTGAAAGGAAAGCGAGAAATTGGCTTATGGTATCAAAGGAAGGTGGATTCAAGCTAATTGGTTACTCGGACTCGACTATCTTGGATGTAGAGTTGGAGGGGAAGAGTACCTCGAAGGCACATGTCAAATTCTTGAAATAGGCTAATTTCTGGTTTAGCAAGAAGCAAAATTCAATAGCTACCTCCACAGTGAAGCGAAGGAATACATAGCTGCGGGGCAAATTTGTTGTGCCCAAGTCTTATGGATGAGACAACACGGTGAGAGACTATGAGGTTGAAGAAAAGGAAATTCCAATTATGTGTGATAACACAAGTGCAAGTGCAATCACTCAAATCTGTGTTGCATTCAAGAACAAAGCACATTGATGTCGATATCACTTCATAAGAGATCATGTTGAAAAGAATGACATCACCTTGGAATATATCTCAACCGATAAGCAATTAGTGACATATTCACAAAACCGTTATGTGAATCAAGATTTGAAGAACTCAAACATGAATTGGGGTTAATTGAACTAAGTTGACACTCGGAAGACTCAAAGATAAGAGATGAAACACGAAAAGATGAAAAAGAGTTGAACTCTTAAATCAGACTAAGTGAATCACCAGATCGGAGAATCACATCGATCGTTAGGTGACAAATTTGAGTATTTATGTGCAAAGAGAGAAGAGTTAAGTCGGCTAAGGAATAAGCTGGTCATTTATGAGCAAAGTGACAAAAATGATCATTTTTACTAAGCGGGAATGTTTTTTAAGAATGACGTCAAGATAATTGATTATGCGTGTACTGAGGTCAAAAGTCGCACACAAAGCTTATGATTGGATATAAATACTGTCGCATTAAATACGAGAGATTAAGTGTAAATTGGCATGCAAAATCTGAACCGTTGATCTTGATCAAAATTCAAAACCCACCCGCACGTCCTTTCATAACCCATACTTATACCATTTCGTCCGATTTTCTCTCACTTTACCAAAACTGTTCATCTCTCTCGAAGGCAAAGAAGAAATTTTCTCTCAAAACCCTAACAAATCCTCAAGTTCATTCTCAAAGTTTCGTCCGATAAAACATCAAGAAATGGCATCTACTCATGACTTTGTCAAGTTGGAAAGCAAATCCACACTGGGTCTCTTTGTGGACTTCGACGGCATGATCAAACAGGTCCGACACACCCTTGTGAAGAAGATAGCACGAGAAGTTGGAAAAGTTCGGTGAAACCGTTGAACGCTGAAGTTCACGATGAGGGCATCAAGTCCTCTGTTCACGGAAAAGCTTTCACCATTACGCCGAGGATCCGGATAACATTTTGTTGCCGGCGGAAGAGTGAGTAGGAGATTTATGAAGCTGATGTTAACCTCAGCTGCTGCTTGGAAGGAAGTAGCCAAGTCCGATTGTCTTTGCGAAGGTGGTCTACACAGCTAACAAGCTGTCATTGAAAGAGGACTACCACAAATTTGGACATTGTTGCCAAATACATAGACATCAAATTTGGAAACTTTGACCGGTATCTAAGATGATCGTGAATTTTGTGATCATTGAAGAAAAGAAGGTAAAGCTGAAATTTGAGTTTGTATACAGGACTCTGCCGAATATTAGGAATAAATCCTTCAAGGAGGATGGTACGTTTGGAGGTTCGGGTGCGGCCTGGTAATTGGCGGATGATGGAAGTAAAAGGAGTTCCTCTTCGACATGGAAAGGCGTTCCATGTAAATAAGAAGATGTTCGATCTAACCTTTCCGGAGCACGAAGAGAGCATATGCAAAGAGAGGCGTCAGTGTGAGGGGAATCGGTTAGTCTGAAGAAAGCAGTGTCTCCTCCTCTCCCCAAAAGAAGGCCGCCCCGCATTTTGCTAAGAAAAGAGTGTTGCCCCCGCAAAGAAGAAGAAAACAAAAGATGCCCCTGCCCTCGTAGTGTCTCCCCCCTGCGGCAATAGCGGAGAAGGAACCTCAAATACCTTCTCCGGTTGTCAAGAAAAGGAGAACCGATAAGCCGAGACGGCCAACTCCTCGAAGAAGACGACAAGACGGCCCGCCGCCGGGACTCGGAAGAAACTATATCCGAGCTAGAAATCCCTCCGGCAAGGACTAAAAGAAGAAGACTCTTCAAGCGTTCGAGCTTGAGAAACCGGCCGAGTCCGCCACTCACCAAACAAATACGAGAGGCTCTTTGAAGAGGTAGAGTCTACGAAATCATTGATGACAAAGTCTGTCAAGCCGATCACAATAGAGGCACATTGAAGACATTTGTGTCGACGAGAACAACCGGGAGACGGAAAAGACATTGAGAAAGCAAACTCTCCTGTTGTGAGTTGTATCCCATCCCGCAATGGATGCTACCGAGGGTGTGGAGCACCAAAGTTTGCTACCTCAATCCCCACGAGCATGAAGGATGCAGAGGAGAAGATGACAAGGATGATGGAAGCCGAGTCGATCCAGGGAAACGATTTCAAAGACGAGAATTCATTGAAGAAGACGAAGCTGTTGAACTTTCTTGGATTGACCAATGTGGTCAAAGATTAACTGGATGAAGAAATCGCATAGATATCTTTGGATCTTCAAGGACAAGGAGAAGGAGAGGCGCGAGGAAGCCGAGGCTCGTGAAAAGGCCGATTTGTCCCTTTTGGAACCATCGATCATACACATCCTCATCTCGACATTCTCTCTGCGGGAGTGATGAGGATCGGACCTCGCTTTTCTGAAGAATTGGAGATGCGTAAAGCCATGCGGGAATCCAGGGCCCTACATGAGCAACGATTGTTGGAAGGACCAGGAGTCCTCCACATCACAGATGGAGATTGATCCGATGGGAGTGGTGCAAAGATATTGCCATCGTTGTCGCTGCCACCACTTTGACTCACTCGAGAAAAGAAGGTGATAAGGGAACTAGCGATGAAAGCGGGATTGTGGGGACCCCGGTCGAGCCAACCCCTAATGAAGGTGTCTTACCACCGCCCCAATGGTGAATACTCAAAGGAACATCCGGAGTCCGGAGACGAGTAATCCCATTCCAAGTCACTCAACCGGTGTGCCGGTGGGGAAACTCCCTCCACGGCAGCGGTAAGGTCGGAGGATCTTTGTGATTGACTCCACAACGAATCTCGGAGGCGAAGTGGAGAAGGAACAACAATCGAATACACAAAGACAAGTTGTCGGCAAATGCTCGGGCGATTAAAACTGTCTCAGTTGAAGTGCCAATCGCTCTGCGAGCCAATGACGCTGGCTGTTGATGCATCGAGGCACATGAATGAAGGAATCGCCCGGGAGTTAACACTGGCACCGAAAGTACAATCCATGGAGTTGAGACTCCGGTGGATGCCACTCGAGAAGACAGACCCAAGCATGACCGACATCGCCGAAGGGATCATCATGCCTCGCCACGATTGAGCTCTTTGGAGGTAATGAAGGCCAACGGGAGGTTGAGACCTCTCGGGGGTAAAGAGACGACGCACGAACATCCTTCCTACCATCATTGATCCATCCGAAAAGGAGATAAGCGATCTTCACGATTCCCAAGACAACCCTAATGTAACCTGCAGGATCCGAAGGTGAAGACGAAGCCGAGTCATCCCCTATCGCCGATCCAAAAGACTCGGTGAGGATGTTCTTCCAAGCACGAGTAAGTCGACCTTATGGCTACTCGCCAAACATTTAATTTTGATGATGAGCCACCCATGGAAATCTCATCATCGTCCGATGACGCTCCGATATGGCCGAGGACGATCAACTCATGTGGAAAAACCATTTGAGACCGACGAAGTCATTAAGATAGTGAGGCTCGTAAAGTCGGTCAACTTCACAATGGATTGGTGAAACAGTCAATCGCGCAGCAGCCCCAAGCCGCAGCAGGATTGACTCCACCGGAACTTCACGAGCACAAGTTGTCATTGAGCGATTTCCGTTGCCGTGATGTTCCGTTTGTAGAATCATTTCCCTTCTCTCGGGAAGTACGACCTTCCCGAAGAATCGCCTAGAGATCTAACGCTTTCATAAACCCGATCCTGTTATTCCAACGGACACCATCGTTCAATGCAGACTTTGACTTTGACGCCGCTTGGCCTCCAGTGAGAGCAGAATTGACAAGCGAGGTTCGGGAAGTTTTCAAAGCCATATTTGCAGAGATAGAAAAGATGGAGAGGCACCAGGCCTCACCGACATGACAGGGCCGATAAGACGCAAACCTTGCGCCGATCTCTGCGGCATAATTGTCGAGGATCGGGAATGGTGGCAACAACAAAGCAGACAATGCGCGAGAACAAGCTCGATATTTCAGGACATTGTTCAATAAATTGCTAGTCGGCGGGTTGAGAATCGTCGTGCGAAGATAAGAATGCAAGAGCACATCGAACGCATCGCATGAATCTCACACCACGAGAGATGCAAATTGTTGCGTGAATATAATAAGAAAGAGCTCATGCGCATAGAAGAGAACATGGATCGGAAGTTTAGCCTCCTCATGGTGAAATGAAGTGTGCAATTTGAATCCAACACCACCCGCCGAATTCCGTGCAAAGATATACTCTCTGATTGAAGCATAACTTTCCTATCGATCGCTTAGACTTCATGATTGCTAGCTTGTTTCGTGGGTTCCTCTCTCCTTTGATGATGCCAAAAAGTGGGGAAGAGGAATACCTAAAGGCGTTGAAAGGATCTCAAGCCGAAAAGAAGGACGCCTTTTGTGAAGGGAAAGACAGTGAGGAAGAGAAAGAGAGAAGAAAGGAAAATCTGTTGAGGGAAGGTTCGAAAGATATGACCTTGATGATTGCTAAAACCCCAACAAGGTCTTGTCACGGTGATATCATCAAAGAAACTCTCGATGACTCTGCCACTCCAACACTCTGCAGCACCCATGGTTTGAAAAGAGAAAGAGTTGAAGCGAGGATGAAGGAAGTAGAAGGAAAGATGGATGCCCGAGTTATGGATATTCGAAACAACATGGAGGCATTCCAACAGACAGAGACACCTATGCCATTTCGGATGTCGGGAACCGAGCCAATATTTGTTGATGAATTCAAGACGCCGCATCCGAAGGTTACTTCGCAAATATGTCCATGGCTCAAGCCTGGGGATTTTATCTTTGGGAAAAAGGTCTCAAACTATGTGAAGAAGCTTACAAAGCAGACTACTAGCGAGTCACTCTGCTAGTCAAACTTCAACTATGGGAGGAAAGACAAGAAAGAAAAAGAAGAGATGAAGGCTGCGAGAGAAAGGCTTATGAGAAAAAGAAGGCGGTGAAGATGAGAAGAAGAGAAAAAGGTCGAGAAGATGACAGAGTGAAAAACAAGGAAAGAAAGAGGCGTGAAGGAGATGAAGTGTTGTTGTCACACCCTTCATGTATTTTACTATGTAAATACATCTTTATGTAAGTCTTACGTACATCGAATAAAAATTGTATAAGTTCCATACTTGCGTAGAAATAGAAAAGACATGATTACCTTAAGTTCTGTTTAAGCTTTGATACACTCAGTAAGCAATTTGTGTAAAGAACAAGAATGTTATGATCAATAAAAGATTGATTCTACGCATACATTATGTGATTCTACATTGTCTGTATGTATCTTTGTTGTTTAATTATTGTATGAATGTTTTAAGTTTTGGCATCATCAAAAAGGGGGAAATTGTTGGAAATTATTTTTAGATTTTGATGAATGCCATGTAAAACTTAGAATAGAAAGTTGGCATCCCATTTTTGTTGTAAATTGCATTGTAATAGATAGGGTGGTCGAGTGAGTCAAGTCACTATGCTGAACATGCAAGAAGACATTTGAAGTCTAGAAGGAAGACTCATGAGGAGAGGCGGTGAGTGTGGCAAAAGAAGAGAAGATGAACTCGATTTGAAGGTGCGGTGAGATCTGGTGAGTGAAGTATCGGTCAAGTCAACTCAAGCAGACCCAAGTCTCAAGTTGAAGTGTGGAAGAGTCATCCGATGATTGGAAGTGACTCAAAGTCACCTGGGAAGTCAAGGAAATGCGGTCAGTCGAGATAATCGAAAAGAGATCTCATTGACAGAAGTCAAGAAAATTACTTAAACAAGTAATACCTCCATCTTGCCTTTCTTAAAGTGCTCGATCCCAGAAGCGTGCAAAAGGAATAAACCAATGGGAAGGAAGCACTTTTGTGTCGAGAACTTTGAAAAGTGAAGAATCATTCACAAGTGTCTTTTAAAAATAAGTTTATCTCTTCAACGGGCGATTTTTGAAAGATCACTATAAAAGGCCGAGGAATCACTGAGAGAAAAAAAACACGAACCACGAACATTCAAGCTAACATTCGAACTCTAACCAAAAATTACTCTAAAGTCATTCAAGTTCAATCCTCGGCTACACACTACGAAGGAAATCAATCCAACACTCATCTGTGAAGGAAAGACGACTTCAATCAGTTGAAGAGGAAACATGTGAAGAATCGAGGGGTCTACATTGCACGGACGATTGTAGGAAGGTTGGTCGAACCAGTCTCAAGTTTTGGAGGATTCGTGATCAAATCCAAGAAGCTTAAGCAAGTGGTACATGTAGTAAGCGATTGCCCTGTGAAGAAGGCCGAGTCGCACGAGAAGAACGGTTTGTGTGACCAAGCGTCTCAGGTCGAGTCCCAAAGGATCAAGTTGTGTGATCAAGACTTGAATGGGATCATTAACCACTTTGTATATTGATCAATACTTAGTGGATTCCTCCAGGGGAGTTGGAGAAGAGAGGAGTAGAAGAATTACCCCATCTTGAACCTCTATAAAAACTTATTGTGTCATTTATATTTCAAAGACTTTAATTTTCGCATATTACTTTAATATCTCATTTGATAAATTTGCTATCCAATTGATAATCAACAAAGTGCTAAAACCAAGTATTAAAACAAACCTAACCAAATTCATGGGTGTTAAGTCTTCCGCCGAAAATATATCACAGTCGAGTCAGTACATTGAGTGACTAACTCTCAGTCGGTCTTTGATTAACTAACTTAGCTGTTCATCGAGGACTCGGTTGTGAAGTATTAACTCAACGTTTTAAAAGGACTAAATAGAAAAGTTGGTAAGGTTTATTCAACCCCTTCTAAACCTTACACTCACACCCCTTGGGACCTACACATAGTTAAAAACACTTGCATAAGATAGTGGGATAATTACAAAAAACTATCCATGAGGTTTAGCCTTTAACTATTATCTTACAAAATTAGAAATACCCCTTAAAGTGTTACAAATACACACTCGTTACGGTGCAATTTGTAAAATAAAGTCAAGGGATATCCGTAGTGCATTTGTTTGTAACTAAGCTAAACTTCAGGGGTAGTTTTGTAAATAACCCAAAGATTAGTTGAAAATCTGCACTCTAATGACGTGAAGTGGAATAGTCAAGAATCTCCTTCAACTCAATTGAAATATTAAAACAACTGAATTAAATGAATTACCTAAAACGAAATCACACAAGTATGAAGGCATAGACTGAAAATGTCACTTCAAAATCCTACATACCATATGTTTAAAGAGAACAGAAAAGAAAAAACCTGAACTTGTAGTTGAAGTTGTTTCAGATATTCAATGGCTTCATCCAGCATCGATGCCTTGTCAGTCTAGCATAGAAAAACACCAACCACATTTTTCAAGTAAATCAACTCCACAATAGTAATTTGGATGCAAAAGAAGTAAAAAGATAAGTAAAATTGAAACAATTACTTTGTTAGAATTTGGAATTAAACTCTGAAGTGTTTTCAATTCTCATTGATCCGACTTCGTCGCCTCTGTCCAAAACAACTACTGATCAGACAAATCTGAAGTGTTAATAAATCTTCACAGTCAAAATTCAAAAGCAAACCTTTTCGGACAAATTATGAACCTCCGCGGCTCTACTTCTCTTCAATGACCGTGGTGGAGCAGGATTTACTTCAGGTCCCTTAATTTTAATAAAAACAACAACAACAATAACAAAAAAGAAAATATCCAAAATCAAAGTGAGATCACTGATCAAACAAGACTCATATATATAGCATCCTAGCAAGCAAATAGCCAATATAAATTACAAACCCCAAAGACTATAAATTATAATTCTTAAATAAACTATTCAGGTTGAAAGTATTTGGTGTAACCATAAAACTACAGATTTCAGTAAGCTTACTAAACTAATAGCTCATTTACAATAAAATAACAAAAATGGAAAATTGAAATAGCAAAAAATCGAAGTATAAGAGTTATCAAATTAAATGCAATGCTAGCTAAGAACTTATAATGCAGTGTGATGTGTCGGAAGAACCATAAGGTTTCTAACTACAGTAAAATACACAGTATATCAGTAGAATATTTCAATATTTTCCACCTTAACACCAGCTGTAATATCCGAGATTTTTTTTAGGCTTTTTATTAAGAATTTTAAATTTTTAGATTTTTAGTAGGTTTTTATTTAGGGGCTAATTATATTTTTTTATAATTCAAGCCCATTCTTTCACATCCAATGTCCAATTGTCCAGGCCCAAATTTAAACAAACCCATTTAATATGAATCCATTACCAATTTATTTAGCCCTTTAAAAAATCCAATTTCAGTAGTATCCTAGAATATGAAGATACCAATATCAAATTTTCAAATATATCAAAATCTTGTTATATCCTTTACCCGATTCATGAGAATCCTGTGAGATTAACCCTAATTAAGCCTATAAAATAGATTAATAGTCCAACCCAAGAACATACGTATCCTCCTACTTCAAGAACATCAAGATCAAATTTATCATTCAATTTTGCCTTTAGGTGTGTACACGGCCAAAACCAGAAAATCACTTCCCAAACCAAAAACCCAACCGAGCGGCCGCCGTAAATTATCATCCTTAGCTGGAAATCCAAACCCACAAATTCGCCAAAAAAATCGAACACCCAACTTACCCAACTACGTCTGGCCCGAAATCGAGCCGCCACCCCTAAAATCCGCAATCAACCAAAAATTAAATATAAAACCCGAGAAAAACCCATCTGAACCCAAACATAGCCACCGCGCAAAATTTCCCGAATCAGCCGAAATCGACTTGTACTTCTCCGATTCAGTCCGAAACCAAAACCATAAGCCCGAACGCAACCTGCCCGTAGCCGTCGAATCTCGCCGCCATCCGTCGGTTTGTGTGTGCGGTAGTAGGAAGATTATTGTTGGGGTTGCCGCCTGCCGGGGGCGAGAAATAGAAACAGAAGAAGGGATTGATTTTAGGGAGGGCCTGCTGTAATCGAAATAAAAAAGAATTAGAAAAAGAAAAAAAAAAGAGAGAGAGAAGGAAGATGATGATGCTGGTGGCGTGAATTGGGAGAGAGAGAAAGGAAAGAGTAGGATTTGAGAAGAAGAATGAGATACAGTGAGGATGATGGTCAATTAGTAGTAAGAAATAAGAGAAACAAATAAAGATGGTGGGTTATTTAGTGCAGTTGACCGAAAGTAGTAAGAAAAGTAGGAAAAAAAAGGGGTATGCCCAAAACTACTTTATTTCAAGTTTGAGTTCTAACTATGGTTATCTTTATTAAAAGGGTTCAAATATGCTTTCAAGTTCCCATTATACCCTTTATAACAAATAAGGAAATAAATGATTAAATTCGTTCGATTTCGTGAGAATAAGAATACTTTCAAGTTCGTCAGAACTTTTTTCATTCGTGGATTACACCTATTTAGATCCGGTCTCCATACGGAGGTTTTAAAAAGATCATGTCGGGTTTCTACCAATAAACTTAACTTGGTCACATAATTAAAAGATGTTCAATTCTATATTATCGGTTCCAAACTAAGTTTTACGGTGAAAATGGAAATAGTCCATTACGACCATATCAGCCCAACATGCTTTCGTAAAATTAATAAATCCCTTAAAATTCATACCTCTTTTGGCCGAAAATAGCAGGGTTAAATGGTTCGCAACGCCCACCCGGAAAATTACGCCCCGGATCGTTTGACAAACGGCTCCTCACTGTTCAACCTCACCTCGGGGAAGATGATCTGCAAGTTATCCGACTCCTTCGTAAATCGCCAAAGACACCTTGGTTCGTTTTCCTACTCCCAAGGCGTAAAAGTAATTCTTCAAAGGGGATTGATCAATAGTACATTATGAACACATGTTGAACAAATAGCCTTTATTTTATTAAGAACTTAAAGAAAAACTTATTACATCAGTAATCTCCTTTTGGGAGGAGAAAACTTGTTTAGCCTCTCATAAAGGCTATCACACTCTTGTACATAAAATTAAAAACTAAACTTTAAAACTGAAAACACTCTGAAATTCTAAACACTCAATATTACAGAAGAAATTTTATTGTAGAAGACTTAGGAGAATTTTCGATTTCCTCAGCCTCCTTCAAACTCTCGTTTAAATAGATGTAAGTCCGGATTTTAATTTCGGACTTCAACCCTTGTTGAAATGTAAGACGCCATCGCTTACATCATACTCTTGAATTATTGCTTGCTTCCACTTTGCGGCAATTAGTTGGCCTTTCCCTTTCTTCACATGGATCGCCCCATCTTGTCAGTATCCAAAGTTCTTTATGCAAACTTCCAAATCCGTTGACTCGCCCTTGTCTTGTAATACTTTGGACGGCATCTTTTATGGACCCACTTTTCGTCTTTTTTCTAAGTGGGGTTGTTCATGTATGGAGTCACATGTCTCCACTAGCTTTGTTGGGGAATCTACTCTTTTGGTGGTCCCAGAAACTTTGATACTTCATGACTTTTCTTCTCCGTCGGGTCTTCTCCGATCGACTTTTGTCCTAGGAATCCTTTGCCAAATTCAGTTCCTTGGTTTTGATATTCGGGACAGACCAAGTTTCAATGGCCGATATGAGCCATGTTACAATATTTCCGTGAGTTTCTTTACTCCCCGTAGCCTTATTTTCTCATAGAAGATTTCTTTTCTTTTCGAGCAGATCTTCTGCGAACCTTGTAGTTTTTCCTGTCATGGTATTCAACGGGGAATGACCCGTTCACCGTCGGTAGAACTTGAACGGAAACTTGACTTTGTCCATCTCTGTGAGGAGATGACCCACAATCCCCATGCCCTTCTTATAGTGATCGATCTTGATGTGAAGGTCATGGCCAATTGTATCTTCTTCCGAACTTGCCTCTTTGATATTTCCGGGCTCTTTCATCCGGTCTTGGCTTTAATGTAATGGAAGGCTTCGTGTCCACCTTTTCCGACGACTCTGTCGCCGCACTTATGAAATACTGGCTCAATGTATCCCCTCGTCTTAGGTTGTCATTATTGGACCAAAGATCGTAAAGCTTGACTTCCTGGTTCCACTTCGGTAATTTTATGATCTCGGGAATCCTGGTGAAGTAGTATAGATCGAGGCCAAAGCCCCAAACTCGTACCACCTCTTTACTTCTTGAGGGTATCGAATTTGGTAAAGATCAAACCTCCTTGGATATTTTCGAAACATCAATCTTTGTTTTTCCGAGATATCCCATGCCTGGTAATTAGTTTCTCCCAATTTGCCTGGTATTCCCGCCAAGAAGAAGAAACTTTAATCTCGTTAGTATCAACCTTTAGAAGTGCCCATCATAGGCCTAAGATTGATCTCTTCGCCCTTTACCCCGGACATGTCTTTGGGTTGATGTGATAACTCGGGATTTGACTCACGGAGTATCGGTTTTTCCTTGGGCCAACATTTACGCGACTTAGGACTTGTGCTAGAGGTACTGGAATCCCTCTGTGAGGTTGGGGAGCCTGCGCTCTAAACGCTCCATTTGCTTATTAGCGGCCGGAGAGTGGCCCTTGAAATGCCGTTCTCAATCGAGAGTGAGACCGGACACATGCTTAGATATACGATCGGTTACTTTGTCCCGATCATTCCTTTGTAATTTCACCCAAATCGGCAAAGATTGATGACGGGGGTATCAAATTCTCGGAGTAGCATTTCAGGGTCTCCAAGATGTCTTGATTGAGTGAGGATGGAATCACTTCAATTCCCTCCATCTCTTGTTAGAAAATCTGCAAGAATATTTTCATGAGATTTTATAATGACAATATCATAATCATAATATTGGCATTACCGCCATCTAAGTATTCTAGTTTTTTTGGTTTTGATTCAATTTTGTTTTTTAAAAGCTTTGACACTTGAATTATCAATTTTTAAGATAAACTTTTTAGCCGAGAGAAATAAAGGCCATTTTTTGAAAGCCTTTCGATCGCAAAGAATTCTTTTCGTTGATATGCCACCGAAGTTGCTTCACGTCACGTAAATAGACGCCGCAATATCTGCATGGCACTTCTCCGTTCGGTGTGGCTTTTGTAAGAAGCGGGCGCCCACCAATGATCACCGGCATCTGTGTAAAGCACCGATTCATCTTCATCCCGTGGAATTGCAAGTTTAGGAAGCTTTTTGCAAACTTCTTTAAGTCGCTTAATTCCTTCTTGATGTTCATTCTCCCATTTGAATCTCGTGCATCTTTTTTAAGCAATGGGCTAAAAACCTTCATGTAATGTGCTAGATTGTTTATGAACATTCCAAAGCCAAAATTGACAACTCAAGAAAACTCAAGTCGCTTCTTGTCTTTCAAGTGTATCCGGAAATCCTTGTATCTTTTCTACAATATGACTTTGTAGGATGATTCCAGATTCGTCGATCTCAATTCCTAGGAATTTAATGTCTTGTTGCAATCATCGCTTCTTTTCTCAAAGCACTAATCCTTCCTTGTGACAAACATCCGAGAATATTTCCAAATGCTTGAGATGCTCCTTCATGTTCTTTGAGGCGATAAGAATATCATCGATATACACGAACATGAAAGCGAAATAATCTTTGAATAGATTATCCATCTTTCTTTGATATATCGGGGTGCATTAGCCAATCTCATAGGCATCACATTCCAAATATAGTGTCCTTGTGGTGTAGAGAAAGTCGTGAACTTCTTGCTTTCTTCATCCATCTTAACTGTAAAATCCGGACTTGCAATCGAACTTTGAGAATATCTTGGCACCTTTGATACGATTAACGGATGTTCTCTCGCTTGGGATATAGTATCCGTCGAACTCCAAAATGTTATTAATTTCCTTGTAATTAATAACAAGTCTTCGCTTCCTTCTTTTGATTTCTCCATGGTTTCTAACTAAGAACCCTGGATTTGTATGGAGAAACTCCTGGTGAAATTAACTTAACGTCAAGATGTTCCTTAAGTATCTTATGCATATCCTCACGGTCCTCCTGGTTCATAAGGATTGGTTTGAATCTTACGAACTCGCCTTTCCAGTTTAACCTTTAAGGAAGCTTTAAGCTCGTTCTTATCCCACCAAGCCAAAGGATCTTCATTGTAATTCCTTTGGATTTTCTTCTTGATATCCTCGAGTGATATTTGTTCCTCTATGGTTACATCACTCGTGGATTCTCCATTAGACTCATCCATAATTCCGCAAATGGCTTCGGAGTGACTCGTTCTTCTCCTTGTACTCGACGAATGAATACAAGTTATTATCCCATATCTTCCGGTCCTTCCGGATGGAACCAAATTGTCTATAGGATAATAAAGTTTCACCAAATTTCCTTCGATCCGCCATTTTTGGATTGCAAAGTTTGGCTTCATCACCACGCTTGCAAAAATTAATAGGTATTTTTTCAAAATGCTTCCTCATAGCTCTACGGACAATAATCTTATGATCACATAAGGTTGTGAAAATAAGTCTTCTCGTCTCGTTCTCTTGTGTGAATCGCTTGAATGTTTGTAAGAAATTGTTTCCTAGCAAAATATCTTTTTGTATCATGGAAATAGATTGGTGGCGTTTTCACCTTGTACCATAAGTGGCATCGCTTCTCGCCTCCGATCATTATTTTCGCTTGTTTAATTCCTCATTAAGGATAAGAATCCTTTTAGAGAAATCTCTTCCTGCAATTGGTAAATCTTCTCCAATTTCTTTAGGAAAAACATCCGCTTAAAGACATATTCTCGCACTGAATCAATATAGGCGCGAATTACTCGGCCTTGTATTGAGCATATAACATTCCAATAGAAATGTATATGGAGAATGGACTAGTGGTCATCGATTCAGTATCTTTTATTAGCCACCTGTGAACTCCATTCGGTCTTGTAATCTTTCCCAGTTTATGCTCCTCAAGAAATTTAATTCCCAGTATTAATTGTTCTCGGGGATCTTTCCCGCAACTCCCGTGATAGTAAGCTCAATTTCTCCTATCTTCAGGCTTCCTTGATACCTTCCAACGATTGGTTGTTGGAGATAATACTAGAACATCACAAGGAAAAATGTTATCCTTTTGAGTGATGTCGAATATTACTTCAACCTCTCTCCATCCTTCCGGGCATTTTCTCTGCTATTTTAAAAACATCGATGGATCGAATCACAATCGTACTTGGTCTCCTTTCTTCCCAATTACGTTTACTCACCATTCTCTTCTTTGCCGAAAGACATCCTTCTAGGCTCAACTTTGAGACTCGACTTTTGTTGAAGATGGTTGATCTTGAATTATCATATCAATCTCCTTAATAGTTGGAGATTCAATGATTTACAGTAACACCCACCGGGGCAAAGTCCTCAAAGATTTCTTGGGACTTCAATAAATTCCTTTCTCAAGAATACTTCGGAATGATGGGTATTCGAGAGAGCATAGGAAATCTTGTATGTGATCGAGTAAGGCCTGTTTCCTTCTTTCATCAAATCGACTCTTTTGAAATCTTGATGAAGGGTTAGGACTCTACTGAAGTCTCGATCTCCCAAATTGTATGCAATTCTAGGATAGACATTAAATGCCAATTTCCCTGCATACAAATTTCCTGTAACCGCTCCAAGCCATGAATCCTTGAGATGCGAGATTCGCTTGTCAAAGATAGCAAGATTGAGAGGCGTTTAATCAATTCTTCTTTGAATGTTGCTTTAATAATTACTCTTATGGCTCCGATATGAATCCATGAGAGTGTATTTGCAACTTCTCTTTTAACTTTGCTTTTGATCTCTTGTATTTCTCTAATAGGGACCAATCGCATCTCGATCAGTTCTAGTAAACTCCATCGGAATAGCAAATTCTCCGGTTGTTACCCTGTGGATAATTTGGTGTTGTCATTCTTAAACCCAATTTTATCCATGCTTTTTCCATAGCTCCGATCGTAAATCCATCATAGACTTGAAGCTTTGGATCTTCCTTCATAATTCTCATAAGAGTCTTATGAGACACCGTAGTGTGAGAGAGGAATCGACATATCCTCCCCGACCGTCTACATTTGAAGAATTTCTTCTTCACTCGATTCTCGAATCGATTCACTTCCATCATCGAATAGATCTCTTCTTCATAGATGCTTTCATCCGAGGGAATATCCTCAAATTGATACACCTGTATTAAATCCTCGATAATAAATGACTTCTTCGATTTCGGTGTAGCCTCGAATCGTCGACTCCTCGTTTTTGATTGTCCGGGCAATCCATTGAGATATGCCCTCTTGCTCCGCATGTCCAACAATTACGATCTTTGAAACTTTCATTTGCTCCGTGTGAGCACGCTGAAAGTTCTTCTTCCTCGATTTCTATCGGTACTTGCTTGATTAGAACCCGATGATGAGGCTCTACTCCCGCTGGAGTCTTTGGTCTTTGTCCCGTTTTGTAACTTCCGGCTTTTTTTTTTTTACCAAAACCTTCTAGGTCTCCATGAAAACCTACTTCTTTTGATGCTACTTCTTCGGCGGTATGGATGGCTTTGCTCCTTCTTCCTTTTGTTGTCTCTTGGTTGACCTCCCACCACTTTGTTGGGATATCATTATCTATGCAACATAGAGGAACCGCTTTGTTAATTCCTCTTAATCTTTTGTAATTCTTGTGTAGAGTGCTTGGTAACACCATTCGATAACTTGGCCTTTAGGAAAGACATTTTTCTCGCTACGTTTCTACTTGACTCCACCCTTGTATTCCCACGATAAGCATTTCTCTCCAGGGACTCGGAATTTTGGCAAAGAATAGTTGTGCGATTTCCTTTTCCTCAATCTTGGATTTCCACTGTATTCGGTGAACAACTTGATATATTCGTCAATATGATAAATATCCAGAACTTCAAAGGCTATAGAGGGCTTGTTTATATCTTTTTCTTTTTTCATCCTCTAATCCTCGAAATAACTTTGCCGATGAACTGGATTTTGAATAGTTTTGCCATACCATCGACAATTCCTTTAAGTGATTCCCCGATGTGACCGAACTTTTCGTACTAGCATCGGTCATATCCCCAGCAATCTTCACCGATCCTTCAAGACTCATTTCAAGTAGTAAAATGAATGAATCCTTTGTAAGATCTAGGGTTCTGCTAAAGTTCTCATAGTCAAGCCCATTCATCAATGAGAACTTCTCTGCTTTTAAAATGCAGGATGTCGATTTAACATCAACCCATACGGATGTATTGGGTCGAGGTGCGATCTTCCATAAGGCGTCGATAAACATTCGGCCTTCCGGTAGGTTGTCTAGTTCTGCAAGAGGTTTCAACCTCCTGTCTCGAAAGTGGATCACTCCCGGTCGTGAAATCCCCGGCGTGTGGCATCCTCTCGTCCGAGCTCCATGATGCGAACCCGCACTTTTTCTTCGACGTTAGGATTAGCTGGTGGCGGTGGTGGTGGAATTGGTCTACCTTGTGGGTCATAGGTAACCAACGCCGATTCTCACTGCGTTCATCTTTAAATCTACAATACCTAATCCCGCGAAGGATTCTCGCCAGTCGTGTAGATCTTTAAGATTCATCTTTTCCATATCCATCTTTTTAATTTTTGATAGATTTTCCTTTGATTAGAGCAATGAGCTTCTCCTCATCCGTCATTTTTCGTATGACTTCGGTTGGTTTCTCCTTTTGGTGTAAATAGTGGTACTGTCCCCAAAATCAATATGTTTCCTTCCTCCAGGATGAACTTGGCCTCATCCTCCAGGTTCTTGACTCGTTTCGAATATCATGAAGGAGTTCAAGAGTTTCTTCGATATTTCACCATCGTCTCCATCCAGTTGGATCCGATGAACTTCATGGTAGATGAATATGGCGGTTGCCATAATTCTCGCATTGTCTTCAATTTCTCTAAGATCTTTGGAGATCTTAGATTTATCTGGGAAGTATCTCGTTCCACTCGGGTACACCATCGGGAATCATTGTTCGATGGGAATTTTCATGAACCGTTTCTTGGAGGTTCATCAAGTGAACATATAGGGTCAGTTAAGCATCCGGAATCGCCTATAATATTCTCGCTCGCTTTTACATTGCCTTAAGGTTTCCCGTCGGCTCCTGCCGTTTCTTTTTCTTCATGTTGGTATTCCCGATATGAAACCTGGTCAAGGTGTTCTTGTGCATACATCGTCAATATCCGACGATATGTCTGTAAGGGTACATCTCGGACATCGGTCAGGATCCATAATCTCGGAGTAATTTCTCCTCACCAATTGTTAATTACATAAATATAATAAATTTAACTAAAAGTTATTAATAAACCTAGCTCGATACCATTTTTACGGCCCCTAAACCTTTAAAAACCATTAATTTTCCTTCAACTTGTATAAGGGTATTTTGGGGTTTTATCAAATAAGAAGGCTATTTTTGAAACTTTTGAATAAGTAAGGCCATTTTTGTATATGTGGTTTAAAATTAGGCTATTTTCAATCATTTCCCAAAAAAAAAAAAGTGAGATAAAGAAGAATTAGAGAAAGAAGGAAAAAGAAAGAGGAAAGAAAAGGGGTATAGGTGGAAACGTAAATTAGGGGAAAAGGGGGAAAATAGAAAAGAAAAAGAAAAAGAAAAAAAAAGAAAAAGAAAAAAAAAGAGAAGAGAGAGAGGGCGGAATGGTGTACGTATGAGAAGAAAAAGAAAAGGGGAAGGAGGATTTTGGAGTGTGGTCCCTATACACTATCGACAGATTGCCCTTCTTGACCCCAAACCAACCAAATTAGTCTTTATTCCAATTTCTACCTTCACTTTCAATTTAGCCTTAAATTCTATTTTTTTATATTCTATTAAGCCTCTAAATTAGGATTTTCAGATTATTATTTCTAAGTTTTAAGTTTGGATTATTTGAGGTTTTGACTAGTATTATTATTTTTTTCTATGGTTAGGCGATTTATCGAGCGAGGATTAGACGTGCTTGCATCCGACTTTTTAAGTTATACTTATATTTCAAGTTACGTTCAAGGTGGGGTTTGTTTTCTAAACTTTATTGTCCTTGTTAAATGCTTAGATTATTTTGCATGAATGTGTAGTACAGATTGCTTAGGCCCTATTGAGCCAGGGACTCAAGATGTCCGGTCGATGTATCCCTCAGTGGAACCTGCGCAGTGCACCTATTGTCATGTCTACGGTTTTTCAAATGATCTATGCTATGTCCTATGGATTGTATTTGCATGCTTATGTGAGATATCCGTGTATTTAGCTTGGACAATTTATACTCCCCATTTGTGTCGCTCACCCAACCTATAACAAACTTTTCGGATGAAGGAGTCGGCGGTGATTATTGGCGGTGGATAATGACGATGGCCTACGAAACTATTGGAGTAATATTTTTATTTTTAAATGTAGTTTCTCAATTCTCAATTGAATACTAAATTGATAAACAAATTATGATTTTCTAAGTATCTATTTCCGATGCTAGTCTTGGTGTGATAATTGAATAAAATTTCAACTTCTAGGAATTTCTAATTGAGATGATGAATGTTAAATTTCCATGATTTCCTTTTAAAAGATTTATTTATGTCAATAGACTTCAAGGGATATTTTCATAAATTGGTAAAATGTGAATTTGTAGAAATAAATGAATATATGAATTTTCTACACTTTATAATTTGCTTCATTTGTTGCTATGGAATTTTAAATGAAATATATTTATAGGCCTATTTTCTCTTATAAATAAACGTACGCACGTAATATTTTTTTCAAAGTCTTTTAATGTCAAATAGCCTGTTTGAATTATAGTAGATGTCAAATTTTATTCAAATTATGTTTATGCGATTGCTTCCGCTATAATTATTATTCCTTTTGGAAAATTAAATGGCTCACTATAACGAGTTGTCTTTCTCATGTATCTTATGAAAAAAATATACGATAAAATTAATATTTGCACATTTTTTTATAGTCAAAAATTTTGGGCGTTACATAATTGCCCACCAATCGACGAGCCACACAAGCTCCACCACAAAAGTTCGGCCACCTCCCTGTTTATCCTCCTATAAGTGTTCTTCGACAGAGGTCTTATCAGCAGAAAACATACTGACTGAAATTTCCAAAAAGTATCCATTCAAATTTCTTCATTTTATGAAACAAGATGGTGAAATAACAAAAACTAAAAATGATAGTCGAGAACAAGTAGCTAAGAATTAAGAGATCTTCAAGCGAGAATAGAGTACAAAACACACAAATCATTAATTGACTTAAAATACTTAGTTGATTTTCTTATTGTTAACCTATAAAATCGACATTCTTCAAAACATCAAAATAATTTATAGTGGCTTATGTCAAACTATTTGAAATGATCTCAAGATTTGACACAATCATATTAATAAATGATCGAAATCTTATTGTGACTTTTGAAATGAAATTGAAGATAAGAAATGAAATGAAATTGTCGATATACCAGGTTGTTGCCAACAGATCGAACATATAATAAGTGAAGATGTTTTGACGACCGACGGGCCCCGGGCGGTGGAGGGGCATTGACGGGCGCGCGGTGGAGGAGTGGTGGATGACGGCCCGGTGGGTGGAGGGCGATGGAAACGGTGGTGGCGGTGGAGGGACGATGAATAGGGTTTTGGGCTTTTTGAGCTGACTGTTTAGTTTAAACTTAGTATTTGATATTATTATTATTTAAATTTAATTAATTTAAAAATTAATTCTTTTATCAATTAAAATTATTTTTTTGAATAATTAAGATTAACTTTCTAATACAACTATTTTGTTAGTTTTTTTTTTTTCCGAAATATTGTTATTAGTTTTTTTAAATATGTTATTCTAAAGAAAAAAGGTTTTTCTAAATATGTGGTAAATGTTCTATTTTTAAACTATTGTATTTGACACAAATAAGATGTTGTGATAGATGTCCATTACATATGTAAAAATGAGTTGTCTTTTGACAAATAAAAATGTTAACAGACAACTGATTCTGAAAAACTGCTGTGAATGCTTCAAATGACAACTAATTAGTCAAAAACTATTGTCCTTTTAGTGTTGTTGTTTTGAATTTTTTTTGTAGTGACTACTCTCAACTTGTTAAAAAAAATGTGTTTGTTCAGAATTAATTTGTTTTTATGATTTCAATTATGTATTCAATTTAAGATGTTTTTGTAATTCCGTGTTTGATTTAATATATGTGTGTGTTTTCTATTTGCAATTGTACTATAATTGCATTTTAAAACAATATACATGTATGCATGGGCAAGTTTTTTTTTTGCAAAATAACTTTTATTTTTTGGTTTGTCTGCCACTATAAAGTTTAAATGCTTACATTTTTTGTCTGCTACTAAATTTTTTACAACATACAAACAATTTTCATAGCAGGTCTTTACGAATTTGTTGGGCGCTTGATTGTTGTATGAACTCTTTTTCCCTAATTTAAAAGAAAAAACAGATTATTAAAGACCATTTTGAAAGATGCATTAATCTTAAGTGGAAAAAAGAGTATAAGTTCACACCTCTACGTCTTGAAAAATGCATTTTGAAGTGATGCTTGAGTTATCTTCATATTCATGTGTGCTATGAACATGAAGTAGTCGAAGTTGCAATTGTCCACTGTAGTTTTCTTTGATTGATGGCCTAACAAAACTGAATAAGAGGATCATTTTGCAGCTAGCTCTTATTTATTTATATTGATTTTTCGTGATTTTGTTCTATAGCCAACAATCGTTGGGTTTCGGAAGAGGAGTTGAACTTATTTATATTGCTTCCAAACTTCAAGTTTGAAGGTCAATGTTAATTGCCCAATGCAATTGTATGCATGCCGTTAAATTTATGAATAATTGAAATGAAATTTGAAAATTTATTATTTAGTCTCAGCTGCCCAATACATCAACATTAAGTGGAAATCTTTTCGATGCAACAAAATTGTTTTATTATTTCAATTCCATTTAGTAATGATGTGTCCGAATTAGGAAGAGTCTATTCAGAAATATAAATAAAATAAAAGAAATTGCAAATTAACGGAGCATGTTTTCAAGGCAAATATGTGTTTCCGAGGCATCAATTGTGTTTCCAAGGCTGAGTATCATGTTTTCTAACTAATAAAATTACTTTCCATGTTTGGCAACTCGTTTTCTGCGGGAACTTTCCAGAAATAAAACTATTCTGTTTTTATATACTCCATTATATAGATATAGATATTACCTTATCCCACATTAATATAGCCAACTTGTCTGAACATTAAGTACAAATAATCATGAAGATATATATATGTTCATAATTTTAAAGTTTAAATTCAATATAGTTGGGAATGATTAACCACTACAAGAAAATTCCAGTTTACCGACAGAATTTACCGACAGAAATGATTTTGTTACTAAATTGACAGTTTACCTACAGAATACCTACAGAATAAAAAATATTATTTTCTCCCAAATTATACCGACAAATTGCCGACAGATTACCAACAGTTTTTCTATTTACCGACAGATTTTCTGTAGGTATTTACCAACAATTTTAGATTCTGTAGGTAAATATTTTACCTACAATGATTTTACCTACAACAGTTTTACCTACACTTTACAATTTTCTTAATACTTACCCTGCATTTTTCCGTAGGTAAGGAACCGATTTTTTTTGTAGTGAACGTTTCAACTTTAAAGGAAGCTAGCCTTTTTCGCATAAGGAAATAGAATTTTCAAAAATCTGATTTGTCATTGCAAAAACAATCTTCTATTATAAATTTTATTGCATTATATTGCATTAATTATTGTTACATGTGACGCTAAAACCCAATAAATCAATTTAAAACAATAAAAGGATGTAATAACATTCGATCTTTACATAAACCCTCAATTTTATTATATCCATGACTTGGAATATACAAATCAAACATAATTAAAATATAGTCCACAATACATAATGCAACACCAAGTCGAAACAAAACATTATTCCAAATACATAATTTCACAGCACCACGAGAAATAAGGGCTTATTCTGTTCTTGATTGCAATTATTTAAGCAAACAAGCATAACCCTGCATTCACAATAGTGTATCCACCATCTACCAAAAGATTATGTCCACTCACATACTTAGACTCGTCACTTGCCAAATACATAGCAGCCTCAGCCACATCTTCTGGTCCAAGAACAACCCCTTTCAAGTTAGAATAAGCCCTCTTGCATCCATCATCATCCAATTTCAGGGCATCTTTTGCCAGAGGTGTCGGAACCAGGTATGGTGAAACACAGTTGACGCGAATACCATGTTGTCCAAGTTCCACCGCCGTATTTCTTGTGAGTCCTACCAGGCCGTGCTTTGAGCTTGTATACGCATGAGAACCGCCGCCACCTATGGCGGAACAAACACTAGCCGTCGATATTATGCTGCCACTTCGATTTGGGATCATCACTCGGGCGGCATGTTTAGTGCCCAGAAAGGCACCAACCAGGTTAATATTGATGACCTGTTGATGTAGTAGAAGCGTCTAATGAGAATGATAATCAATGATGATGGAGCTAGGAAAAAGTACGCTTCATAAATTTTTCGAAATTAATTTAGATTTTTTATATATTATTATTAAATTTTATAAGTTTTTTTATATATAATTATAATAAATTTTAAAATCTTCCCCCCACCACCCAGAAAATTCAAAAACACATCTCTATCCACTTTTTTTAAGAAAATATAAATTCCGTCCCTCTAATGTTCATTTTTTGGCTCGAAGAAAAGTCGTTCTTGATAATAACGTACACAAGAAATAAAGTCGCTCGCGATTAACATGCATTCAAAAAATTTGTTGATTCCCATAATAGAAATACAGAGAGCTTGAGAGAAACAATGGAAAACTATAGGCCTTGTATGGTTATGTTTCCATGGACAATTTTCAGTTTCTAGTGTTGGAAATAGAATTTTGAGAATTTATTGGTTTTCGTGTGAAAACTGAAATTATGTTTGGATGAGAGAATGAAAATGAGTTTTATATAGGTTTGAAAATGAGATTATGTTTGGTTGAGTAGTTTTAAAATATTATTTTATGTATATAATAATTTAAAAAGTTGATAGTGGTTGAATTTTTTAATTGTATATATAATATTATATTTGGAAGATTGTAGGTTGGTGGGTCCCATTAAATATATATAATTAAAAAATGGTAATATTTTAAGTAGATGGAGTTGGTAATGGAGGGCCCCACATGTATAATTGGATGAAAAGGTGATAAAGTGATTGATTAGTGATGTAGGGTATAGTATAGGGTTGGAAATTGAAAATATAGGTTTGAGATGTTGTTTTATGTGAAAATTGAAAAATGAAAATGATGATTTCTATTGGAAAATTTAAAAACAAACATGATTTCATTTCTATGAATAGTTGGAATCGAAAATGGCCATTGGAAACATAAACAAACAAGGCCTATGTTTTTTTAACAAGACAAAAATTTATATTAGACGATCTCATAGACATAGTTTATGAGACGAATTTTATATCTAAATAGAATTCCAACTAAAACCCATTAAAAACAACTCATATATATACTTTTGATATTTATCTCTTGCACTTAAGTCCATGACCATCTCATATAAGACCACATTTTTGTAACAATTTTCTTCACACCTTTCTAGGTCTTAAGACATGTCATATATGTTTATTCCATTTTACACTGACGAATACTTCAAGTGCATAATAATCGTAAATATATTATAAATGTGTAATGATTCACAAAAATTACACAGTTCGGCGTGTATTATGTGCGTAACACTAGTGTACTACTCCAGGATCGTAAGCATCTACAAATTAAAACCTATATATATATATATATAGGAAATCGAATCTCTAATTAAAAATCAAGGTTATTAATCTTTTAGTACGACCTATAAACACTTTGTTTGGTTTGGTACTGGCATTTCCGAGTTATCAATTTAGTAACCATACTTCATAATTTTTTATAAATTGGTACCTATTCACTTTTAATGACTAAAATTCCCCAAGAAACATAAGTATACTCAAAATGAATTTTTGAATATACATATTTAAATTATAAAATCAATTAAAATTTTAAATAAATTTAATTAAAAAAAAGTTTTTCAAAATATTAATGAATTTTTGGAAAAAATAAAATTAATTACATTAATTTAGTAGAATAATAAACATAAATTACAATTTAATTAATCACAAAGAAAATTTATTTTACTTAAATAATTTTAATAATTAAAATGAAAATTAAGTAATTTTAAAATTAAAATTCAGATAGTAAATAAGAAAATTATAGAATTTTTTTTATTAATATATTAATTTTTAATTAGTTTTTTAATCGAATTTTAAAAAATAATTAATATATTTTATTTTATTTTTTACAATTAAGAATTTAATATTTTAATTTAAATCATAATAAGTTATTTCTTGATTAAATTTATATTTTAAAATTTAATAATTCTATTTAAAACTTAACTTTTTAATATAAAAAATAAAAAAATCTTGGGGGCATTTTCGTCCTAAAAGTGAATAGGTATCAATTTATAAAAAGCGAATAGGTACTATATTGGTAACTTGGAAATGTCGGGTACCAAACCAACAAATTGTCTATAAGTCAGGTACTAAAAAATCAATAACCCTAAAAATCATAAAGATTCAAAATGAAAACGAAATAAAAAGGAATTAATCACCTGTTCGAAATCGGATTTTTCGTTGTCAAGAATGTTTGGTTTGACTGCTCCAGCAATCCCAGCATTGTTGATCATGATGTCTAGCTTTCCGTATTTAGCAACAGCAGTATTCACAACATTTTCAACATCAGATTCTTTTGTTACATCACAGTGGACAAAAATGGCAGAGGATTCTAAATCTTTGCAGACATTTTTTGCTAAGTCATCTTGGACATCTGCAATTATTATTTTGGCTCCATGTTTTGAAAATAATCTAGCAGTGGACTCACCAATGCCACTGGCACCACCAGTTATTATGGCCACTTTACCTTCCAGCCTAGATCACATAACATATCAATATTAATATTTTTGCATGGGAAATGCAATTATATTGAAAGATCTAGCTATACTAATTTACCTGAAAGTATTTATATTAAAATATGGAACATTTACATACATTTATAACTTTATTTTTCTGAATTGTGATTATTATAACTTCTAAATTAGATAATGAGACAAAGGTAAGATCAGGGATGGAGCCAGAATTTTTTATCGTGGGTCGAACATATATTATTAGAACAATTAATTATTAAAACTAAACTATATATATATATATGGTTGTATTACCTAACATATATTGACACAGAATTAGCATATTTATATTCTTATGGAAATGGAAGCATTCTTAATTTATTACAATAGAAAATTATTAAAGAAAATAAAAACATGTTTAATAAATATTACCTAAAATAAAAAATATCAACATTAAGAATATAAAATAATTAACAAGAAAGGTTAATAAGCAATTCTTTTAATTCCAATGCAGAGGAATTGTGAGCTCTCCAGACTCCAATTTTTTATTGGCTGACATTAAAATTGAAGGTTTTTTACGTATAGTATTGTTTTCTAAAAGATCGAAGTTTTATTTTGTTATTGCTTTTCTTTTTCACTTCACTGTTTCTAAATTTTATTATTTTCATCCTTTCATGATCGACGTACCATTGCGAGAAATCAATATATAACTTCATGAATTACAATATCTATATAAAAAAGATTGAAATTTTTATTTCTTGATCAGTACCTATATATACACTAAAATCACAATTAAGACAATTAAACTAATATATAGGCTAAAAACTTAATAAAAAGAAATTGACTAAAATTAAACTTAATTAAAAAAAAAAGATAACACATACATATAAACTCTTAAGATGCAAGTAATATGTGATATTCAAATTAAATACTGGAAGATCAAAAATGAAAGAAATAGAAATAAAATCAAAAAAAATGAAAGAGAATGAGAATGAGAAGAATCAACATGATTGATAGAAACAAACAAAAAAAGAAAAGAAAGAAAATGAGAAGAGGAAAGCCATCAATTAAATCTTCATATAATTAAAAAAACAAAATCCAATAGTATGAGGAAATATTAATTGATTTAGGTGGACAAATTTATAATTGTATACTATATGTACACACACTTGAGTACATTGGCACCATTGAACTAACCTTCTCACAAAAGTTGAGGCCATTGACATACTTTCTGGCTTCTGGATTTGAGTTTATAGTATTTTATTTGCCTTCATAATCTAATCTTGAGCCACTATATATAGTGCAAGGGCTAATGGTAGTGATATATGTGGAATTAATGACTACCTTACTCCAATTTTCTCATAAAAAATTATAGTTGTATTCTTAAAAAGGACAAAATCCACGTGGACAATTTAAGTTGGTTCTGATCTTGCACTATTCTATTTTTTTCGACTAAAGTATTCCCAAATCAGTCCAATGTTTTGAAAACCAGACCGGACCGGTCGGTTCGATCGGTTTAACCGGGAACCGGTCACATGTTCGATCCCATTCTAATTAAAATTGGGTGGCTAAAAAATCGCTACCACCCGGTTAAACCCGGTAAAAAAATCGGAAACCGCGACCCGATTAACCCGGTTCAATTTTTTTAAGCAAATTTTTCTTTATTTTATTACAAACAAAAAAGTATTTAGTAAATTTTACATATAACTTTTCCTTATATTCAATTTATAAATATATTTGAATATTATAATTTATTTTACTTTTTATTTGTATTTGATATTTTTTACATTTCTACTTATATTTATCTTTTATATTTGTACATATATATGTGTGTGTATATGGGTAAACCGGTTTTTCTAGAACGGTTTAACCGGTTGATCCAATGACCCAGTTATTAATTCGGTTCGATATTCGGTCCGAGTTTAAAAACATTGCATCAATCGGGACACAGACTATTTATTTCCTTCAAACCATGGGACGTCCGTTTAAGGGATATATAGTCCTAATCTGTGAGGGTCCTGAGGGAGATTGACAAACTCAACTCCAATGGTCTTGCACTATTCGCTACATGATCATTAATATGAGAGGGACAGTAAAGTCCAAAATTTTCTTTTTGGCTGGGTTGGAAATTGTTTGAAAAAGGAAATGTGGGCACATTATTACAATGCTCAATCCACCAAATGTTGAGATTCAACAAATTACAGTTGTTCAACATTTATGGCTAACCACCTTTATATTAAGGTGGAATGATAAAAAAAGAAGAGAGAGTCTCATGTGAGACCGTTTTACAGATTTTAATCTGTGAAACGGAGCCCCAAACCCAAATCCAAATCAAATCTGGTAAAAGAAGAAACAAAACAAAACCTCATTCATTTACCTTCTTCCCAACTGTTCTTTTTTCCTCCTTTGTCCTTCTTCCCGATCTTTTTCTTTTCTGATTCTATTTCTTTTTCTTCTCTTCTTGATCATGTGTTTCATCATATCGTTTAACATTTCTCTCAAATCTTTACAGCAAATCGAGCCTCCGCTGGAAAATTTTACATTTGATTGAACGGTTTATCCTTTTATTTTCTGAAAGGTTGGAATTCAAACACCAAATTATTGTTTGTGTTCGTTCGTCCAGAATTATTGAATTTTAATTTGAGAAATTATGTTCTTTTAGGGCTCATTTGAAACAACTTTGAAACGACAATGTCAAAAATCGGAAACAATTGGGGGAGTGTTCGCCTATATTTTTAGCTTCACCGCAAGTGTACGGTGTACGTTATCGAATAGGGTAGCAAGGTCGTATCCACGGAGACTAATAAATTAATATGCTAAGTATTTAACCAAGATAGTCTTATTTTTATTTAGACGATCGAAATTTGATGATTGTTGTTTAGAGATTAAGACAATTTAAATCACTAAAATACAAGAATAAGATAACACGAATGAAAGAAGTATCAAGATGATGTAATGGATTTCCGAGTTAAGGTTTCGATTAATAATCCTCTTGTTGTCCGGTTTAATCAAGCCACGTTATTATCCATATTCCTATAAGACGATCACAAAGCTATTTTATCCTCCCTCTCGAGATGCATATAAAACGTAGATTGAAATACTTATGCTAGCATCTCTACTCAACATAAAGCATTCAACTCCCGAAAGCACAAAAGATCAAATATCCTCACAAATATTTACAAACCTCTCGATTCATGCAAATATTTGTGTCGAGTATTCAAGATCTAATATTGAAACTCATCTCTCGAATTATGAATCAATATATCAAACAAGTTAAATCATTGATCAAGTGATAAAACAAGAATAAACTCAAAATACTCAAATAGGCTTCAAGATAATAACTTCAACTAAGATTAAAACATCCAACAAGAGTTCATTAATCTACTTCCAAAACCCGGAAATCATAAGATATTTAGCTCCACATGATTAAACAACTTATACACAAAGTGTTCAAAGTCATTACAAATGAAAATAAAAGATTGAAACTAAAAGAGAAGCAAGAAAACTTAGGAACGTCGACAATCTCTCGATATATCTCCGTTCTTCAAGCTCCGATGCAACCCGATTGTCTCCTTTATGTCTCCTTCCAAGAGTTGACTCTTGTCTTGTGTTGTAGATCCCAAAAATGCCAGAATGTTCTTGTGTGCGCCCCCCAAAAAGCCTTTTTATACTCCCCATCATGTTTATGGCTTAATGCTGCAGATTATGGGATTCAGTAGACAGACGACGGTGGTGCGCCCACGCACGGGTTACCCGTGCGCCACCTCGCTTGGAATACCCCAACTCTCTGTAGGGCGCATGGGTGGTGCGTCGGAGCACGGCCTACCTGTGCGCCACTCCGGTGAGATAATTCGATTCTCTGTAGGACGCACGGGTGGTGCGCCCATGCATGGGCTACCCGTGCGCCATGCTGCAGCTCCAATAATCTTTATACAGGGTGCACGGGTGGTGTCTTGAGGCACACCCAACCCGTATGCCCCTGTCTTTTCCGTAAATGCTCAACTTTCGCTCTTTTAGGCTTCACTTTTCGTATATCCACTCAATTCTCCGTGTTTCCGCTTTGCTTTCCTCGTATTCGTATTCAATTGGCTTCAAATATCATGAAATTCCTACAAAATAAGCAAAGTGTAATATATTTTCCACAAGGAGTGAATATGTACATTTAACACGAGTATATGCATGTTTACTCATCATTATAGCTCGAAATACGCCTCAAAATACATGCAAAACTCACGCCTATTAGGGAGCGTAAATTTGTCTGGAAAAAATGTGGGAGCGTAAAAAAATCATGTGAGCATAAAAATATCTTTCTTTTCCTGTAATGTTGAGCAATTGTATCCTTAACTCAAAAATCTTTCTATTCTTTCTTGCGTGAGTTATGCATAGAATGGCTAATCAGTCCGCTTCAAAGATTGGAAACAAAGTTTGAGGTCTATTTGATCGCATCTCTTTGGCGGTTTGGTCCATGCCACCCACTTGGGTGGCACCCAGTGGGTGGATCTACCCTTGATTTTACACATAATATACACACACACTCACATGGGTATGTGTAAAATCAAGGGTAGATCCACCCAAGTGGGTGCCACCAAGTGGGTGACATAGACTACAACCTCTTTGGCTATAGTTTCGACCCAAATCATGTCTAGTCAATAAAAGTCACGGAAAATTATGGTTGGGTTAGGCCCAACATCCTCCCTTCTATAGATTTTAAAAGAGTCGCAAATCGCAATTCAAACACATGAGCATCGCAATTGCAGGTACTCAAACCCAGACATCGTAATTAATTGTAAGTATTACTCGTGACCACTGGAAATAGTATATGGTATTAAAGTTGTGCCCTATCCTCAACGAGTTTCTTTTGGTGTAGCGGTAAGCGCTTGGTCAGGTTCAACAATTACCATAAAAATATGGACTCAAACATGCAACATGTTTCTTGGGTAGTACTTTAATTTCAACCGGAAAATGATACTTTATGGTCCAATCAAATTGCCAATGAATGATCTAATCTGTCCTTTTTTTTGTATATTAATGTTCACCACAAATTTAGGACTAATTAATACCGACTTATTGATTTCACTATCATAATCGTATGGATGGACATTGGACAACTTGTAACATCCCATTTTTTTTTATAATAAAATACGACTTATAAAGTAATAATGCGATTTATAATAAAACGTGAATTTTCCAAAGATCAATTACCATTTAAAATGATAAAAAATACTAAATAAAAATACCAAGAGTTATTCCAAAACAAATTTTCAATACTAAACATTTGAAACATTCATCGATGAAAAACAAAAATAAAAATATAAAGTTTATTATTCAAATTCTTATTAATCGGGTCATCACCTCCACGTGTCCCGCCAACTCCATTATTCATCTGAAATAGAAATATATTTGGAGTGAGCATTCAACGGCTCAGTAGGGGCGAATTTGTCCAAGCTAAATACACAATACACATTACAAAATAACATGCTCAACATTTAAAATGTAACTATAGCTATGGCATTGAAACATGGCTTTGACTTTCAGGGGTTTCACCGGAGGGAACTTTTATGCCCCGGACCTCTGTATGGCCCCACACGACTATAGACATTTAAAATATGGCTCGCACTGCCGGGATTTCACCGGAGGGAACTTTTATGCCCCGGACCTCTGTATGGTCCCACGCGACTATATACACGTAGCATGTAAAAGCAATATTATCAAGCAACATATAAAGAGCATTTAACATGGACAAATAAAAGCAGAAAAACCCCTACCTCGAAAAGTAGCGTAGAGTAGAGTGTGTTGAAGAGTGGGAATTTCTATGCCTGAAAATTCTTGTTGCCTACAATTAAATTTAAAACTTGTATCAATATTTTGTAACTTTTATAAAAATATATATATTTATATATAATAGAAATTAAATTTAAAGGCTAGGATTTGATTGGGTAAAAATTTTGGATTTTGATCAATTCCTAAACTCAAACTCAAGGTTGACCCACATTTTTCTCCCTATCCTCTCACCCCAACCCCAGCCCCCCACCCACCAGCCCGCCCCCCACTACCCCAGCCCGTCCCTCTCCCCCCTCCCTTTCTTTCCTCTTTCTTTTCTTTTTCCTGCAACTTTCCCCCCACCCATTTCTTCTTTCTCTGTAACATCACTTTCTCCAAATCCCCCCTCCATCTCTCTCTCTCTCTCTCTCTCTCTCTCTCTCTCTCTCTCTCTCTCTCTCTCTCTCTCTCTCTCTCTCTCTCTCTCTCTCTCTCTCTCTCTCTCTCTCTTCTCTCTCATCTCTCTCTTTCTTTTCTCTCTCTCCTCTTCTACCTTTTTCCTCATTTCTTTTATTTTCTCTCTTTTTTTCTTTTCTTTTCTTTTTTTTTTTCCTTATCTCTCACTCTTCTCCCTCACCAAACCCAAATACCACCCCATTCTTGATATCTTCCTCTCTATACAACCACCCCCATTTTTTTCTTTCACACACCACATACACACACGATGGCGGACCGGCGACAACGAGCGGCCCGGTGGCCGCAGATAAAAGAGAGGAGCATAAACTGTTCCGGTCACCTTTTCTATTTATTTATTTATTTTTTTTTTTGAGTTTGTGTGGTTTGGTGGGATTGGTGATAGTAGTTCGTGGTGGTGGAAGGGGAGTGAAAATGGCAAAACTTTGGAGCCTTTGGAAAACGAGAAACAAAATTTGATTTTCTTACCTCACGATTTCTTTGGGTTTCTTTGTGTGATAGGATAATGAGAGTTGGGTTATTTATATTATCATTAGAGTTATAAATTTTTGGTAATGAGAGTGATTTAAAATTGATATGTGCATAATTTTGTCTTAATTTTAGCTGAAAATTTGGTTAGAAATTTAGGAAATTTGAATTTGCTCAATGAATCTGATCGATTTTTGGCCTGAATTTGGTAGCCGAATATTTGTTGAGATAATAAATTGATTTCATAATCAATTAGTAATTAAATTCAAATTAATCAATTAGTTGAAATAAGGTAAAAATAAAAATCGATTTTTTTTTTTTTTACTTTTATTATTTTTATTTATTTATTTATTTATATTAAATTGAAGATTTTATAGCAATCAGTCTTACCTTATTTGGATAAATGATATAGGTTTGGGTTTGGACTTGGTGATGGGTTTAAGATTTCTAGTGGGCCAATAAAGTCTAAAAATTATCTATTAAGCCCAATTATAATGAAATTTTTTGATTTTCCCCAAAATTTTTAAATCCCTAATTGTTAAACAATCAAGCCCTAATTTCGATTTTCCCCAATTTCTTGGGTATTACATCTTACTCCCTAAAAATTAATTTCGTCCTCGAAATTCGAATACTTACCAAAATTAAGAAAATTTGGATACTTAGCTCGAACATCTTCTTCACGTTCCCATGTGGCTTCGTTCTTATCATGTCGTTTCCTTTGGACTTTGATTAGGGCCACATCTTTATTTCTTAATTTGTGTATTTTTCGTTTCTAAGATAATCTCAGTGCTTCTTCGTAAGTCAAATCATCTCGATTTCTAATTCGTATAATTGACAATATGACTTGGGTCATAAACGCATTTCCGAGCATTGATACATGGAATACATTGTGAGCGGATGACAACCGGCGGTAATGCCAATTGATAGGCTAGTTCACCGATTCGTCGAGAATTTCGACGGGCAATGTATCGTGGCTTTAATTTTCCCTTTTCACCGAAACGAAAAACACCTCTCATAGGTGCCACCTTCAAGAATACCTTTTCCCCAACATCAAAGCGTAATTCCTTCCTCCTTCGGTCCGCGTAAGATTTATGCGCTTTGTGCTACCTTCATTCGGTCCCGAACTTTTTCAATTTTCTCAACTCTCCGCTCAACTAATTAGGTCCCAAAATTTTCTTCTCACCCACTTCGCTCCAATACAAGGGTGATCTACATTTCCTTCCGTACAATACTAAATGCGGAGCCATTTTAATGGTCGCTTGTAACTATTATTGTAAGCGAACTCCACCAAAGGTAATATTGACTCCCGGTTTTCACGTAGTCGAGCACACACGCCCTCAGCATGTCTTCTAGTGTTTGTATTGTTCTTTCTGACTGTCCATCTGTCTGTGGGTGATAAGCTGTACTAAAGCTTAACTTCGTTCCCAAGGCTGTTTGTAGACTTTTCCAAAATTTTGAAGTAAAACGTGGGTCTCTGTCTGACACTATCGTCACAGGGACCCCGTGCAACCTTACAACTTCTCTAACATATATCCTTGCATATTGGTCCATTTTTAACGTCATTTTCACTGGCCAACTATAACCCACACCGCATTATTCTTCTTGACCGATAGAGGGAACCCGACTACGAAATCCATTGTTATATGTTCCCATTTCCATTCTGGGATCTCAAGGGGTTTTAGTAAACCTGATGGTCTTTGATGTTCAGCTTTGACTTGTTGACACGTCAAACATCTCGCTACAAATGATCCGATATCTCTTTTCATGCTCCTCCACCAGAAGGTTTCTTTCAAGTCTTGGTACATCTTCGTACCACCAGGGTGAGCCGTATACGGCGTATTGTGAGCTTCCTCAAGAATTTCTCTTCTAAGTTCTTCATCCTTAGGCACACATAATCTCCCTTCGTATGCCAATACGCCGTCGGCCGTCATCTCAAAACCCTTAATATTTCCTTCTTGAATTCGTTTCTTCATTTTATTCAGAAATATATCTCGTGGTTGAGTCTCTTTGATCCTATCTCGCAACGTGGGTCGCACTACCAGTGTTGCTAACATCGCTTCTGTACTTCTCGGTGGAGTCACGATCTCAATTTTCATCTTAGCGAACTCTTTCGCCAATCCCTCTTGATCTGTTAGTAAACAGGATAATTCGCTCTTAGTTTTTCGGCTTAGAGCATCCGCTACCACGTTAGCTTTACCCGGATGGTAATTGATAGTGCAATCATAATCTTTCACTAACTCTAACCACCTTCTTTGCCTCATATTAAGCTCTTTTTGTGTGAAGAGATACTTTAGACTTTTATGGTTCGTGTATATCTCACACTTACTTCCATACAAGTAGTGTCGCCAGATTTTTAGTGCGTGTACCATCTGCGGCTAGCTCAAGTCATGGGTAGGGTAATTCACTCATGTGGCTTCAATTGTCTCGGAGGCATAAGCAACTACCTTGCCATGTTGCATCGAACACACCCAAGACCTAGTTTTGACGCATCATCTGTAAATAACAAATCCCTGCGTAGGGTCGGGTATTGTCAATACAGTGCGAGAGAGGTTAGTCTTTGTTTCAACTCTGAAAACTTTCCTCGCATTTCTTGCTCCAAATGAATTTTCCCCTTTTCTTGTCAACTGGGTCATGGGTCCATTTATTTTAGAAAATCCTCAATGAATCTTCGATAATACCGCTAAAACCAAGAAAGCTACGAACTTCACTCGCATTCGTGGGTGCTTTCCATTCATTGACAAACCGACCTTACTTGGGTCAACCTCGATTCCATGCGTAGTTACCACATGTCCGAGGAAAATCACTCGGTCTATCCGAAACCGCACTTGCTTGAACTTTTGCGTACAACTTCTCTTTGCGAAGTACCTCGAAAGTGCTATTCTCAAATGCTCTTCGTGTTCATTCTCATTTTTCGAGTATATAAGTATGTCGTCAATAAAAACAATGATGAATTTATCAAGCACGGGTGAAACACCCTATTCATCAAGTCCATGAACACTGCTTTGGTGCATTGCTTAACCCAAAAGGCATCACTACAAACTCGTAGTGTCCATAGCGAGTTCTAAATGCTGTTTTGGGGATATCACTCTCCTTAATCTTCAATTGGTGATATCCGGATCTAAGATCGATCTTAGAAAATGTGCCTGCACCCCTTAGTTGATCGAATAAGTCTTCGATCCGAGGTAATGGGTACTTATTTTTTATCGTAAGTCGATTGACTCCACGTAATCGATACACATTCTTAAAGTCTCATCCTTCTTCTTCACGAATAGTACTGGAGCTCCCCAAGGCGATACACTTGGTCGGATGAACTTTAAATCCAATAACTCTTGTATTTGCATTTTCAGTTCCTGTAACTCCTTCGGCGCCATTCTGTAAGGTGCCTTGGAGATTGGTGCCGCCCCAGGTTCCAAGTCTATTGTAAACTCCACTTGACGATCTGGTGGAATTCCTGGTAAATCCTCTGGAAATACATCCAGGAATTCTCTTACGATCGGCACATCTGCTGGTGTTAATTCAGATGTCGGCGTTCCGATTATGTTTACCAAATACCCTTGACAATTATCCTTCTTCAACAATTTCATTGCCTTCATTGCTGATATTGTCCGAGGTATATTTCTAGTACTTGCCCCGTAGTACTTTATTTCCCCATCCCCTGGTAACTTGAGAGTTATCTCTCTTTCTTTACACTTAATGCTTGCTTGATGCCGGCTAAGCCAGTCCATACCCAAAATTACATCGAAGTCCTTCATGTCCAGTATATACAAATTAGTACTAAAATCCATTCCTCCTATGTTCACGCCTACATTCTTAACATTCGAGTCTGTAATCATCGTCTTTCCAGACGGTAAGCTAATCTCAAGAGGTTCATCTATAGGTTCTTTTACTTGTCCAATCATAGTATGAAATTTAGCAGACATAAAAGAGTGTGTGGCACCAGTGTCAAACGAGCAAAAAGCAGTACATTACATCGGACAAAGATACGGACATCGTACCTGCTTCATTCTCAGCCTCGCGCTGGGTCATAGCATACATCCTCGCATTTCCCCCAGTTGCCTTCTGACCCGATCCTGCACCGTTGTGCTTCGTGCAATCTTTTGCGGTGTGCCCTGGTGTCTTACACCAGTAGCAAACTCCCTTCCCATAGAGGCATTCTCCATAGTGGCTCTTACCACCTGTTGGGCATTGGGGTTTCTCTTGTGGTGGTGGTTGAGCGGGACCTCCTCCGCCTTTTAGTCATTTTATTTTTATTCTCACCACTATTGTGAGTTGGTCCATCCCACTTTCTCTTGGGTGCCTCGTTTGCCTTGCGTGGGTTTCCTTCTAGGTTCATATTTACCGCAACCATTCGAGCTCGATCTACTGCCTGTGCATATGTAACATCTCCAAGGACACTAACTATCCCACTTAACTCCGGGCGTAATCCTTCCACAAACCTCTCGGCCTTCATTTGATCAGTGCTGACCAAGTGCGTTGCGTAACGCGACAATTGGTTAAATTTTCGTTCATAATCAAGCACTGACATATTCCCTTGTACGAGGCCCATGAACTCTCTCGCCTTTTTGTTCCTATGAGCTTGTGGGAAAAATTGGCGTGCGACCAGCTCCTTGAAATCCCTCCACGTTAGCGCATTTCTCTCTTCATCAGTGATTGTGCGCCGATGTAGGTCCCACCAATGTTTTGCATCCTGCTTCAGTTGGAAGATTGCACACGAAACCCGTGTGCTTCTCGAGCAAGCTATTAAGTCAAACATCGACTCTAATTCACCAATCCATTCTTTCCACGACCATTGGGTCTTCACGTCCCGAAGATGGCGGCTTTGTAGCCGAAATCGCTCCACCACTTGTGAGGTAGTGTCATAGGAGCTTGATGGTTTTGACCATTCAGGCATTAGCCACATTGTGTTGAGTCAAGCCTTGCACTACGGTGACGAGGTTGGCTACTATATTTGCCAAGTCTCGTGTTGCCCTCGAATCGGGCATTTCGGTAGTGTCTCATCACCGATTGCGGCTGGTTGCGGTTCGGTTAATGCGTTGTGGTGCCATCTAAAATCATGAAATAAACCGTCTTAGTAATTCTATAAAGGATTTATGTCTAATATCTAAGGCGTGTAACCCATAAGTTTAATCGGAAATTTATCTAATTCACCAAGATTATAAGGTAAAAAAAAAAATATATAACCCATAAGTTTGCATTAATCATATCTTATTGGTTGGTTCTCTTTAATATATGGTTTGAACTTATTTGTCGTATCTCAATCGAATCATCAAAGCACTAAAGTAAAACAATCATACACTATAACTATAAACACCAATGTAATAATAATGTAATATTTTTATTAATTTATCATGCATTCTTTATTTAATAGATAATGGAATACATGAGGTTCTTATTTAAATCTATGCCACATCGTGGCAATCATCCTTAGATAGAACTTCCGGCCCTCCTCCTCAACAGGCTCTTCTTCGGGTTCATCATCGACTCTTCCTCCGACTCTTCTTCGGACTCATCCACAGTGCTCTCACGGGTTCCCCACAGGCGCCACCACAGTCGCATAGCATAGCCTCTAGGGCCACGTGGGTAACCCACTTCTTGAACATCAAGGCCGTGAACCCGCCATAATCGAGTACGGCCTCCGGCGATTTTCGTCATATGTTATCGATTGTGCCAGGCTAACACTCGTTCACCCTTAACCTTCCACAAGTCGGGCAACTTATCAATCGCTCTCTACGAGCCGCACCATAGTCATTCGGTGCTCCCGGAGGTCTTTGATTCAAGCCATTCCTGGTGCATTGTTACAATGAAAGTCCCCATGTTGTCGGCATCATTCTTTCTATAGTGAAAATATCGGTCATCTAAAAGCCGGGTGGTCATGTGGCCAATTTATGGTAGATTTTTTTATAATAAAATACGACTTATAAAGTAATAATGCGATTTATAATAAAACGTGAATTTTCCAAAGATCAATTACCATTTAAAATGATAAAAAAATACTAAATAAAAATACCAAGAGTTATTCCAGAAACAAATTTTCAATACTAAACATTTGAAACATTCATCGATGAAAAACAAAAATAAAAATATAAAGTTTATTATTCAAATTCTTATTAATCGGGTCATCGCTCCACGTGTCCCGCCAACTCCATTATTCATCTCGAAATAGAAATATATTTGGGGTGAGCATTCAACGGCTCAGTAGGGGCGAATTTGTCCAAGCTAAATACACAATACACATTACAAAATAACATGCTCAACATTTAAAATGTAATCGTAGCTATGGCATTGAAACATGGCTCGCATCGCTTAGGGGTTTAAGGAGGGAACTTTTATGCCGGACTGATGGCCCCACACGACTATAGACATTTAAAATATGGCTCGATCGCCGGATTTCACCGGAGGGAACTTTTATGCCCCCGGACCTGATGGTCCCACACGACTATATACACGTAGCATGTAAAAGCAATATTATCAAGCAACATATAAAGAGCATTTAACATGGACAAATAAAAGCGAGAAAAACCCCTACCTCGAAAAGTAGCGTAGAGTAGAGTGTGTTGAAGAGTGGGAATTTCTATGCCGAAAATTCTTGTTGCCTACAATTAAATTTAAAACTTGTATCAATATTTTGTAACTTTTATAAAAATATATATACTTATATATAATAGAAATTAAATTTAAAGGCTAGGATTTGATTGGGTAAAAATTTTTGGATTTTGATCAATTCCCTAAACTCAAGGTTGACCCACATTTTTCTCCCTATCCTCTCACCCCAACCCCAGCCCCACCCACCAGCCCGCCCCCTACCCCCAGCCCGTCTCCCTCCCCTTCCATTTCTTTCCTCTTTCTTTTCTTTTTCCTGCAACTTTCCCCCACCCATTTCTTCTTTCTCTGTAACATCACTTTCTCCAAATCCCCCTCCATCTCTCTCTCTCTCTCTCTCTCTCTCTCTCTCTCTCTCTCTCTCTCTCTCTCTCTCTCTCTCTCTCTCTCTTCTACCTTTTTCCTCATTTCTTTTATTTTCTCTCTCTCCTCATTTTTCTTTTCTTTTCTTTTTTTTTTCCTTATCTCTCACTATTCTCCCTCACCAAACCCAAATACCACCCCATTCTTGATATCTTCCTCTCTATACAACCACCCCCCTTTTTTTTTCTTTCACACACCACATACACACGATGGCGACCGGCGACAACGAGCGGCCGCGGCCGTGATAAAGAAAAGAGAAGCCGAGCATAAATGCATTAGGTCACCTTTCTCTATTTATTTATTTATTTTTTTTTTTTTGAGTTTGTGTGGTTTGGTTTGGGATTGGTGATAGTAGTTCGTGGTGGTGGAAGGGGAGTGAAAATGGCAAAACTTTGGAGCCTTTGGAAAAACGAGAAACAAAATTTGATTTTCTTACCTCCGATTTCTTTGGGTTTTTTGTGTGATAGGATAATGAGAGTTGGGTTATTTATATTATCATTAGAGTTGTAAATTTTTGGTAATGAGAGTGATTTAAAATTGATATGTGCATAATTTTGTCTTAATTTTAGCTGAAAATTTGGTTAGAAATTTAGAAATTTGAATTTGCTCAATGAATCTAGATCGATTTTTGGCCTCGAATTTGTTAAATTAATATTTGTTGAGATAATAAATTGATTTCATAATCAATTAGTAATTAAATTCGAAATTAATCAATTAGCTGAAATAAGGTAAAAATAAAAACTGAATTTTTTTTTTTTTACTTTTATTATTTTTATTTATTTATTTATTTATATTAAATTGAAGATTTTATAGCAATCAGTCTTACCTTATTTGGATAAATGATATAGGTTTGGGTTTGGACTTGGTGATGGGTTTAAGATTTCTAGTGGGCCAATAAAGTCTAAAAATTATCTATTAAGCCCAATTATAATGAAATTTTTCAGATTTTCCCCAAAATTTTTAAATCCCTAATTGTTAAACAATCAAGCCCTAATTTCGATTTTCCCCAATTTCTTGGGTATTACACAACTCTCGTCCGGAACATGAAATTGTCTTAAGCTTTCCATGTCCATGAGCCTTTTTCATTTTAATATCTTATCTTTAACCAACTAATACCTACTAATTAGTTCGATATACAATATTGATATGCTGGCATCATTAATTAATTTCTATTAAAATAAAGGTTGTCAATAAAACGGAATTCTCTATTGGTGTATATGTGTACAACGTTTCACAGCTTCTATGATGTAAAATTTTCAATTAATGAAGTATGAATCAAGAATTCGTTGAGGATGCATTTGGACCGAAGAGATTTCAAATTCATAATAAAGTATAGAACTTGTTAGGTAATCTGATAAACTAATGGTTTTCAAATTAGATGAAGTCATTTCAAATTCTTTCCATAAATCTTCCCTCAAATTCAAATCCATCAATTCAAAGAAAACCGATGGTTATTAGGTAAGGTTCAGAAGCAAATTAAGGGTTTGCTTAATTTTGTCCTAATTCATCTTGAATGTGTCTGAAATTTGTGGTTTTTGCTCCATACCTGCAAAATAGTGTGGTAATGGACTATTCAATGCTACTTGCAAATCAGTGCTACTTTACTTCCAGTAGACACTACAAGAATTTCGTTGAATGACAACGGATATAATTTGTTATCTATTATAACAGTCAACTGTTGTCGAAGATGGTCTTGTTAAAGACCCTACTAATCGAGAACAGTTCTAATATGTTGTCTTTTATAAGAAATACAACGGTTTGAACCGTTGTCTTTAGATGTTAAAAGACAGCGTTTGGGACAACAGTTGATAACTTTTTTTTGAATTATGAAATACAACAATGGATTTCCACAACGGACCAAAATCGTTGTGGTTTTGAAGTATCACAGCAGATTGGCAAGGCTTAATAACCATTGTAATTTTGGACCACGGTTATTGCAGTATTATTCGTTGTCTTCTATTTTTTCACCTATGGTAATACAAATTTTGATTTCATGCGTGCAAAAAAAATACAATACAAGAAAACAACATATAACGAATCAAAACAGAACATGACATTAAAGTGATTGTATTAGTACATGTCAGCAAAATATTGTCAAGTAATATTTAACTAAATGTATCTGACAAGTGTTTAACAAAACGTCTAACAAGTGTTCTCAAAGGTACACTGAATTCTTTCATTGATGTCACATAATAGAAATTTATGCCAGCAAATAAGAAGTATACATCAATTTCATTAAAACATTAAATATGCTTATCAACAATTAAAACAATTCTCTCCCTAAACACTTCCTTCAAAAACCACCAACTACTAACCAAACATTCCCAAGGTTGTTGCTTGCCACGCCTAACCTCATATCCTAATGGATAAGCATTTAAGAAACAACAAACCACCAAAACAGGAACAATTCATCACACGAATAACTAAACATATTTAAGCCGATTTTAAAGATGTTGCACCCAATACAAATACATTTAATGCAATCTTTTTCAAATATCTCAAATTTATTTTTCTTCACAAAATAGATGGGAAACTGAATTAGAATTTGCCATAAATTGACTTGCATTGCATATCATACACAACTTTCAAAAATCTTGATATATATATTTGTGTGATTCGCAACTAAGATTATACGTATAGGCAACAATTGATTACACTTAGAGCGTATTAATTAATTACGACAAGAGCAAAACAAAACGAGCTGTATCAGACAGTTGGATTAGATTGATCAATCACATGAAGCTAAAATGACTCTTAATTATCTTCCTAAAAACATCATTTTCGACAATCAATATTAAGATTCATGATGGTAGGTTGGTAATTACAAGCTTACAATTCAGATGTCTATTTGGGCTAGTTTACAATATGAATTGAACAATATTGATGATCAGGATTCTGCCATTTTAAAATTTATATTCAAAAATAAATTAAACTAAAATTTCCTTGGTATCGAGATACATCAAAGAAGAGATGGAATCTTTATTCACAAAAGAAATATGCAGAAAGCTTAATTAAAAGGCTCAAGATGGAAGGATGCAAGACTATAGCAACTCCACTTGACAACCATAAGGCACTCAAGGAAGATGGCTCACCGAAAGCAGATAACTCACAATATTGAAGTCTAATCGGAAGCCTACTCTATCTAACAGCTACTCGACCTGACATTATGTACGCAACTAGCTTCCTGTAAAGATTCATGCAGAATCCGAGTCAATTTCATTACGGAGCAGCAAAACGAGTACTCCGATGTTTGCAAGGAACAAGGAACTATGGCATTTGGTATGAATCTATGCCTGACTCAAAACTAATACGCTACACTGACAGCGACTGGGCAGGGTCAATTGACGACATGAAAAGCACATCAGCTTATGCATTCACATTGTTTTTAGGAATATTTTCTTGGGCATCCAAAAATCCAGCAACAGTCACACAATCATCAGCAGAAGCTGAGCATATAGCAGTTGCAATGACTGCCAGTCAAGTAATATAGTTGAAGCGCATACTTGAAGACATGGGAGAACTATAAGACAAAGCTATAAAAAAATTCTGCGATAGTAAGTCTATGATAGCAATGGCAAAAAACCACCCTGTATTCCACAGCAGAACTAAACATATCAAAACCAAGTATCACTTCATTAGGGAAGCGGAGGCAAATAATGAAATTGAGCTGGAGCATTGCAAGACCGAAGAACAACTAGCTGATATTTTCACAAAAGCACTACCGCGAGGAAAGTTCGAGACACTACGAGAAAAGATTGGGGTCACAAAAATATGCACCAAGGAGGAGTATTAGAATTATAAAATAAAACTAGAATAGTTTAGATCAAGAATTTGAAGGAAAAAATTAGAAACTTCTTTAGACTAGTATAAATAGATGTGGAGGCATTTTAGCATATGTAAGCAAAATTAAAGACAAGAAATAAAACTACTACTTCAAAATCCTAAATCAGAAATGTCGAAGTGCGAGGGTGCGGAGGATTGGCGAAAAAAAAATTCGGATATCTCTGGGGCTGCCGCTGCTGCGATGGTGAACTGCGCGGACAACACCAGCGCGAAGAATCTTTACATCATCTCCGTAAAGGGTATCAAATGAAGGCTGAATAGGCTGCCATCGGCGTGCATGGGTGATATGGTAATGGCGACGATGAAGAAGGGGAAACCTGTTTTGAGGAAGAAGGTCTGTCATCGTGAGGCAGCGAAAGCCGTGGAGAAGAAAGGATGGGGTTTACATGTACTTTGAAGATAATGTTGGTGTTATTGTAAACCCAAAGGGGGAAATGAAAGGTTCTGCTATTACTGGTCCAATTGGAAAGGAATGTGTTGATTTATGGGGATAGCTAGTGCAGCTAATGCCATTTGTAAAAGCTATAATCAAGAAACTGAAAATAGAATAGCAGTTAGTTTAGTTAGTTATAAGTCGATTATGTTAGTTGTATTTTCAATTATAAAAGGACCTCTCCTCCTTCATTTTGTACTCATGAATTCAGATCATAAACTCAAAGTTTGTTTACAAGTTTTTCATCAATGGAAGTTTTATCACATTTCTGAGTTCTTTACATGGTATCAGTAGTATATTGATCACATCCACGTCCAAATTTTTCTTCTTCATTCTGCAGAATTCTTTCTCTGCTGCAGTTTCTCTATTTTTTTATCATTTCTTAATCATCTCATCTTTCTTGATCATATTTGATTGATCATCATGGCTGCTCCAACTGTTATACCAATGGATGACTTCACATCTCCTTTCTATCTACACCCAAGTGACAATCCAGACACCACTATAGTGTATGAGCCCTTTAATGGAGAAAACTACATTTCTTGGAGCAGAGCTGTCTCCATGGCTTTGAATGTCAAAAATAAATTTGGTTTCATAGATGGATCAGTCCCTATGCCATCTCCATCTTCCCCTCTACTCTACAATTGCTGGAAAAGAGCAAACAACCTTGTTCTGTCTTAGATACTAAACTCTATATCCAAAGAAATCAGAAAAAGCCTTCTTAACTTCAATTCAGATCAAGGATCATGGGATGAACTCAAGATTTGATATGTTCGTAGTGATGGGCCAAGGGTTTTCCACTTAGAGAAATCTTTGAGCTCGATTTATCAAGGTACTAATTCCATTACTACCTACTACAATCAATTCAAAGGTCTCCTGGGATGAATACATCAATTTCAGACCTGTTCCAAAATGTTCTTGTGGAAATTGCACCTGCGATTTTCCATCTGTCATATCTGAAGTCCAACAATCTGATTCAGTCATCAAATTCTTGGTTGGATTGCATGAGTCCTATGCTCAAATTCGAAGTCAACTTCTCTTTTCTTCTCCTCTACCTTCCCTTGGAAAGGTTTATTCTCTACTTCTTCATGAAGAGGCACAAAGAGGACTAAATAATTCTATGGTTTCTCCATTAGAACCTGTTTCAAGGACAAGAAGAAACCAAAGTGCAGTCTTTCTCAGGCCACACAATAGACAAATGCTTCAATTAATTGGTATCCTCCCGAATGGAAAGGTCTAAAAGGCCCCATAAATTTAAGGGATAATGTTGGTCCTAATGATGTGGTTTCTTCTCCTCCAAATGAACAATCAGGAAATCCTCTTTTCACTCCTGAGATGTTCCAACAATTCTTGAACTTTGCTAAGAATCACTCTCAGAAACCTGTTGAGGATAATGTTCACTTTGTAGCCACCTCAGTATCAGGTATTTCTAAGAAACCTTATTGCGGTGTTGTTTTTAATGATAAGTCAAAATGGATACTTGATATTGGCGCCACTGATCATATGGTATGTGATATATCTTATTTCAATTCTAAGCCATCACCTGTTTTCGTTCCTATCCATTTACCTAATGGACAAACTACTTTAGCTTCACATATGGGTAATGTGCAGTTATCGATGATTTCACCTTACAAAATGCACTTTATGTTCCATCTTTCTCATTCAATCTTATATTTGTTTCTCAACTAACCAAAAGTTCAAATTTTGCATTGCATTTTCTTTCCTCACACTACTTGTTACAGGATTTGAAAAGCAAGAGGATGATTGGTTCTGCTAGAGAACATGGTGGGCTTTATCATTTTAAAATCTCCTCAGCCAATGCTTCAGTTTCAGATTCTATTTGGTACTCAAGATTAGGCCATGCTCCAGCAAAAACATTAGATTTACTACATTTTAATTCTGCTAAAAGTTCAATTTTTGATTCTTGTGATGTATGTCATCTAGCCAAACAAAAGAGGTTGCCCTTTCCTAATAATGTTTCACAATCTACTGTTGTTTTAGATCTAATACATTGTGACATTTGGGGCCCTTTTGCCACCATTTCTCATTCTTGTTCTAAATTATTTCTTACTATTGTTGATGACTTCTCAAGGTGTACACGGATATACATGTTAAAACAAAAACCAGACACTCAAACCTGTTTGCAAACTTTTTTCAATTTGGTTCTTACTCAGTTCAATAAGAAAATCAAAATTCTTAGATCAGACAATGGCACTGAGTTCATGTTAACCAATCTGTATAATATTCATGCAATTATACACCAGAAATCTTGTGTAGAAACACCTCAACAAAATGGCTTAGTTGAAAGAAAGCATCAACATTTGCTTCAAGTGGCTAGAGCTCTAATGTTTCAATCCAAAATTCCTTTAACCTTTTGGGATGAGTGTATACTCACAGCAGCTCATATTATAAGTAGACTTCCAACTCCTACTCTTCAAAACAGAACACCTTTTCAAATTTTTTTCAATAAATTTCCTAATTATTCTCATTTAAAAGTTTTTGGTTGTCTAACATATGCTTCTATACTATCTAGACAAAGGAGTAAATTTCATCCAAGAGCCACAAAATGTGTTTTTATTGGTTATCATATGGGAACCAAAGGTTATAAGTTGTATTATATGAAACTCGTAAAGTTTTTATATCTAGAGATGTTCAATTCTGTGAACATATATTTCCCTTTGCATCTGTATCTGTCTGCAACAATAGCAATGGCATTGAGCCTCTTATTCAGTCTATTTATGACAACATTGTTGAGCCACATATGCCTACCAGACTGCAATTTGATAGTCTAACTAACATTGTTGCAGGCCTTGATAATCCAACATCTGTTACTGATGCAGTTATTCCTGATACACTTGTTCCTGATACTAATTCTCTTGTTTCTGTGCCTAATGACACTACAGGGCATTGACACTAATTCTCCTGATCTCAGGAGATTCTTTAGAACTCGTACTTTACCTCATTATTTATAGCCATATTAGTGTGCTCTTCCACAATCTCTACAGAATAATTCCTCATCTCAGGCTGTTAAATCAGGAAAAGCTTATGACATTGCAAAATCTATCTTTGTGGATCAGATGTTCACTGCAAGCATCACTTAACACACAGAGCCTAAAACTTTTGTTCAAGCAAGCAAAGTATCTGAATGGACAGATGTTATGGCGCAGAATTAACAGCTTTAGAGAAAAATAATACCTGGACAATGACTTCTTTCCCTCCCAATCAACATTGTTATTAATATAAATGGGTTTTCAAAATCAAATATAAATCAAATGGAGATATAGAGAGGTACAAGGCAAGGCTTGTAGCAAAAGGCTACACACAAGAAAAAGGCCTTGATTATTTTGATACCTTCTCTCCTATTACTAAGATCACCACAGTAAGACTCATTCTAGCCATGGCTTCTATCAAAGGTTGGCATCTCCACCAACTTGATGTAAACAATGCCTTCCTTCATGAAGACCTAAATGAGGAAGTGTACATGTAACCACTACTAGGATATTGTACAGCAAGTGACACAAGAGTTTGCAAACTGAACAAGAGTCTTTATGGACTCAAACAAGCCTCACGATAGTGGTTTTGAAAATTAACTTCATGTCTATTAGCTTATGGTTTTACTCAATCTAAATCAGATAGTTCTTTCTTCATTAAGTCCTCTGTTGTTTCCATAACAACTCTTTGTGTGTATGTTGATGATATCATTCTTGCAGGAAACAATTTGCAGGAAATCCAAAATCTTAAGGCACATTTAGACAACACTTTCACTATCAAAGATCTTGGAAATCTTAAATATATCCTTGGAATAAAGGTTGCAAGGTCTGCCAAAGGCATTAGTCTATGCCAAAGGAAAAAAGCTCTAGAGATCCTTACAAAGCTGGTTATCTTGGATGCAAACCAAGCTCAACTCCCATGGAAGCTAAACCTGATGTTCAAACAACTGACAACATTTAAGTCAGTTTATGTAGAATCCCATTGTATCTCATATGACTGCAGCTCACAAATGTCTAAGATACATAAACTCAAATCCCGGCAAAGGCATCTTCTATCCCACTACATCCAGTCTACAGCTGAAAGCATTCACTAATGTTGATTGGGCTAAATGTCCTACCACAAGAAGAAGTATAAGTGGATATGCCATATTTCTAGGTGACTCCCTTATATCTTGGAAGGCAAAAAAGCAAGCAACAGTTAGTAGATCATTTGAAGGCGAATACTGAGAAACCATTGCACTAGCCACATGTGAAATCCAATGGCTCAGTTATCTTCTAAATGATATTAATACAAAGCCTACAACTCCTGCCACTATCTACACAGACAATCGATCAACATATTGTATCTCTCAGAATCCTTGCCACCATGAGCGCACTAAACACATCCAAATTGATTGCCACTTTGTAAGAGAAAAGATCCAAGAAGGCCTCATCAAGATCATCCATATCCCTGCTTCATAGCAAAAACAATTGTCTACAATGACAAAACCTCTTCTCGCCTGCCCTATATAACTATTTTATCTCCAAGTTGGGCATGATAGACATTCATGCTCCACTTGCGCGCGGGGGGGTGTGGGGGGTGGGGGTGTAAAAGCTATAATCAATAAACTGAAAACAGAATATAGCAGTTAGTTTATATAGTTATAAGTCGGTTATGTTAGTTGTATTTTCAATTATAAAAGGATCTCTCCTCCTTCATTTTGTACTCATGAACTCAGATTATAAACTCAAAGTTTGTTTACAAGTTCTTCATCAATGGAAGTTTTATCACATATCTGAGTTCTTTACACCATTGTTTGAGAAACTGGCTAAAGAGTGATTTGTCACTTACTGCACAATGATTTAAGTTTTCATGAAATAGAAATTTAATTTCATTGTGTAAAAAAAAAAACTACTACTTCAAACTTCTTTTGGCGTTAATCCCAACATTCTCCTATCAATCATATCTATCTCCTTCACTACATTGCATACTATATTACATACAAAAACAAGACTCCCATTTCAACCTTACTATAAAATAAAAATCTATCATATCCTAAACTATTTCCATCACACCATGAGAATCTCTTCTCGGGTTGTCTTTTAAATGGAATTCTCGGTTCTTCCGAAGGCGGTACACTACCAGGGCATCCTATATTAACTCACAAGAAACATTACATAACAACAAATGTCAATTATGCTGAACAACTACTCAGATACGGGGAGAAGGAAAAATCAACAATTTGTATTGGAGCAAGAAACAAGGAACTAAAGAAAGACAACTTTGCTAGTGGGTACATTTCACGCGTGGGACCGTACCAAATTCCCTCAAATTTAACAGTAACCGAATTCAGTTGCCTTTTACTTTGAGAGCCATTTGGATACTTCCTTCCACGAGGAGAAAAGAAAAACCGTTCATAGTCTGATTGAATGACAGCTTGAGCTGATTTCATTTAATTTGAATAAGGAACCAATTAGTTTTCAATCCCAATAAAATGATACTATTAGATTTCTAAAACAACATAATGTTCTAAAGAATGAATATTCTGTTCTCCAAATTTGTTTCCTCCACTATGAAACAAAAATTGTAACAACATATTAAATAAAAATGTTACAATAATAACTTTCACAAGCTTGAATACTGACATGAATGAATTGTCATTATGACCAATTAGTGATATTGGTATATTAGCTACGAACGTCTTATCACAAATCTTAATTATGTTTTAACTAGATTGTCGATCGGTATAATCAATAATGTGTCACTAATTGTCAAAAATTCTATAACCACTACGTTTTGTCACTATTAAGTTGATATAGCTCTTGATATGATCCAACATTCGTGTCTTGATTGCTACAAAATAACTATCATCAGAATCTAATGATCAGATTCTTTTGGGAATCGAGTGTAGCACAAGTGATTTAATGCTCAATTTTCCAGGTTTTCACCAAGGTCCTTTCCGAATTTTTCTAATCTATGGATAAAATAAATATGATATTTATTTATCTTTTATTTATTCATAAAAGAGAAATGACATTTTATATTATACATTTCAAAAATATTTCTTTTTTTATTGTTACTCTTAAAATATTATGAATTTTCAAAAAAAACAAACTTGTGTCATACTGAACTAGAGTTCAAAAACTTTCTAACCATATGTCTCAAACATATATAAGAGAAAAACACAACCATTTTAGGTTCATAAAAGAAAACAAAATATATATATATATATATATATATATATATATTAGAGGTTTTGATGTCAACTAATAAAAAAATAGAGTTAACTAAATTAATTTTCAAATCTTCACATATGGAATCAAACTTCTCCTTCAATTAATAATATGTACTTTAAAGTTTTAATTTTATTGATGGTAATTTAATAAATGATATCGAAAACAAGCTATTTTAAGATATACTTATTTTATTTTGTACAATATGTTCATGTATGTTTTATTTTAATAGGCCCTATCGATAGAAAATAAGTAGACAATAAAATGATAAGAACAAGATGAAAAAAGAGACCTAAAAAAAGTTTGTTGCAATACAAAAGTATAATTTTAAACTTTCTATAACTATGCGTGAAAATGACTTTTACAAAACTTTCTGTAACTAACATTATAAGTTTTAGTTTCTAATTTACTCTTTTTTAGAATATATTATGATTTCAATCTCTAAATTATTCTATTACTTACATGAAGATATATTATTAGAAATCTTAAATCTATGTTATTTATACATAAAATTAATTTAATAAAATAAAAATATAGTTATAAATTAAAAAAAAAGAATTAAGTGTAAAAAATAGATAGTTAAAAATAGTATATATGTTATTGTAAGACATTTAGAAGACAAACTGAAAAATAATTTTAAAAACTCAAATATCGTTTGAAAAATGTACACCCTTAAATATCGATAAATTAAAATATCATCATGACAATAATAATAAAACTTAGGCCCCAAAAAAATTAATTATATAAAATAATGTAAAAGAGTGAAACAAGAGCTAAATGGATTGAGTCTAAAAGATTAGATACGGACGAAAAAGAAAAACTTAATAACTCATTCAATAAGAAAGGATTTAATATTTTCTGAGAAAGTAATGCATTATTTAAATTATATATTAGTCCAAATATTAATATGACATTAATAGAAAATTAAATAAACACAATAATATAAAGTGAAAACTAATATAAAAAGTTGAAAAATTAATGGTTATATGTGAAATAATGAGATTAGAATTCAAAAATAACTTTTAGGATTACATTTCTTATTTGAACAAAAAATCAATTGAAAATTAAAATAAAGATTAAATTGCTATATACTCTTTGTCCAATACAATTAGCATTAAACATTTGAAAATGTATTGGTAATTTTCATTTATAATAAATAATATTATTTAGAAAGTAATGAGATCAATTTGAAATTTCATAGTCTCTTCAACAACATAACAATTAGATTAATTTTAGTATATAAAAAATAATTATAATCTTATAACTATATGGTTCACATGAACAATTTACAGCTACAAAAATATTCTAATAAACTGAAAGAGCCAAATTCAATTACGATTGCAATCTCTAATAATATAATATATTTCAAAAATATTATGTAATAATTTTTAAGTCATTTTAATAAATAACTTGAAATTTTCGAAAACCTCCAAATACCATTTACAAAATAATTAATATTATAGTTTTAATTTTATAACTATATAATGATATTATTTGGGTTTTACATACCCCAAATTTAATGCTCGACTTGAATAATTCTAAATATTTATTTTATTAAATATTATGAAAAACAAATTTTTGAAATGTAATTTTCAAACATAAAGGTTAATATAGCTATTGTATTTAATTATTGAAGAGTGCCTTCATAAGAAAAGTGATAACTTATTATTTGTTTTCTAAGACTACATTTAGTTTTGTTATTTATTATGTAAAGATATATTGTGTGCAATTGAATAGAGTTTCAAAACTTAGATTTTGACTTATCACATTTTGATGATTTTATTTAAGAGTTGACTCTTGATGACAGAAATGGATTAATTTTCATATATATTTGGTTAAGATTTATTATGTTTAAATATGACACTGGAAACAGGTGGAATGCAATAACTATGAGTTTAAATGTCATGATAAAAATATTTATTTTTTTATTAGAATTTAAATAATATTTGAAAAGTATTTTTAATGTATAATATATATTGTAAATTTGTTCTCATACATTATTGAAGAAGCAATCAAAGAATGGAAAAAGTTATAAGCATAAAAAGTTTAAGGATAAAATTAAAATTTTAGTGGAATTTGAATTTCAATAGAAATTATAAATAATATCTGATGTTATGCTTGATTTTTGTAAATAAGTTATTTAATTAATTTTAATTTTTGTCATTAATGTGATAATTGATTTATCAATCGTTAAACATATAATGCTAAAAGAATTCTAAAATCAATTAAGAAAAAATATTATTAGCATTAAGATGATCATACACTACTCATATAAGAACTTTTTTTTTGTAATAGTAAATTTAAATTTCTATTGGATTGAATTCTTAAAAATAATTTTTTGAACATTCATTATCGATCTATACTTACAGAAAATAAAATATATATTAAAATACTTTGAAATTTTTCAATTTTAATAATTTGAGTATTTGAATGAATGTTCATTTATTTGTAAAGCACAAATTTAATATTTTAATATTCAACAACAACATTATTAAATAATGTAATTGATTTAGTGAAGTCTTGTGGATAACGTGTGCATATCGTGCTTCTTACTAGTCAAAGATATAAGAAAAACATTGAATTGAATATTAGGTGTGTTACGAGGTGTCGAGGTCATCTCTTAGGCTGTCATCCTGATAGTTTTGTGCTTAAAGGCAAAGCAGCAATTATGGTCCAATCAAATTGCCCATGAATGGTCTAATATGTCCTTTTTTTTGTGTATTAATCTTCACCACAAATTTAGGATTAATTAATAGCAACTTATCGTTTTCACTATCATGGATGGACATTGACAACTCTTGTACGGAAAATGAAATTGTCTTAAGCTTTCCATGTCCATGATACGCCTTTTTCATTTTATTATTTAACCAACTAATACCTACTAATTAGTTCAATATACAATATTGTTATGCTAGCATCATTAATTAATTTCTATTAAACTAAAGTTTGTCAATAAAATGAAAGTATCTTTTGGTGGAAATGTGTACAACTTTTCACAGCTTCTATGATGTAAACTTTTCAATTAAGATAAAGTATATAAGAACACTACAACATAAATGACATTAGGTAACACAAATTTTGTAATACTTTTTACATATGGTATATATGTAACACATGTTTGTAATACTTTTTACATTATAATATTTATGTAACACTTTTGTAGCACTTTATCAAATTGTAACGCTTATATGTAACACTTTTAAATAAGTAACACATTTTAAGTATCATTTTTTTTGTTATTTCTTTTCTAACGCAAATAGGTATCACTTTATTTAGGAAGCACTCTTGGTAACACTATATTTTATTAATTGTAACACTTTTTAGGCTATATTTTAGTAACACAAAATTATATAACTATAATTAAATCATGTCAATGATTTATTTAATTAATTGATCACAAAATAGGCGAAGAAAAAAAAAATCACCAAACCGTAAAATTGTAGACATCAATTTTTATTTTCTTTTTATAAAGTATTTTAGTTTTGCTTTTATGTTTTTATTTTTGACGAAGATAATTAATTCCGTCGTAATATCGACAGAAAAATCGCATGTATATATTTTATTATTATTATTATTATTATTATTATTATTTATTTTTTAATTTTACTAACGGAGACCAATTTCATCGTTAATCTTTTTTTAATTTTTTTAACTTTTCTTTAAAAAAATTACCGATGAAAATTGATGTTGTCGGTAATTACTTAGGAATTTTTTCCATCGGTAAATTATTTTTTTATTGTTTATTTATTAGTTAATTGTTTTTCTAGTAGAACTTTTTTATCTGTCGGTAAATTAAATTAATATTTTTATATAATTTTTATTTTTACCGATTGAATATTGATCAGTCGATAAATTCATTTTATATATTTTTTTATTTTTTATTTTTTGTGTCCTTTAATATATAACATAATATGATTTTCAAACTATATACTATATAATATAAAATTTGATATATACAGTGTATAATATAATTTACATATATTATATAATACAATCATTATTATATAAAATATATTATATATACATATAACATAATTTTTATACATATTTAATATATATATATATGTGTGTGTGTATGTGTATATATAAAACAAAGCAAAAGTTGTAATACGAATCAACTTAGCTTAATGGCAAACTGTCACTTCCACACATAACAGGTCGTGGGTTCGAATCCACTTGGTGGCAAAAAATAGTATTTCTACGAAGTGCTTCAAAATGTTACCAATAGAGAACTTAATGTAACACTTATAAAAAGTGTCACTAAAAGTTAATAAAAGTAATATCTTAGACTATAGGTAGCACGGTCAAGTGCAGCACCATAAAAGTGTTACATATTGTCTATAATAACATTTTATGACCATTAGGTAACATTTTTTGGGTGTTACCTAATATCCTTTGTGTTGTAGTAGAATCAAGAATTCGTTGAGCATGCATTTAGATCGAAGGGATTTCAAATTCATAATAATTAATCATACAAATTGTTAAGTAATCTAATAAGCTAATGTTTTCAAATTTGATGAAGTCACATTTAAAATTCTTTGCACAAATCCTTCCATAATTTCAAATCCTTCCATTCAAATGAAACAGGTGGTTATTAGGTAAGATTCATAAGCAAATTAAGGGTCTACTTAATTTGTCCAAATTCATCTTAAATGTGTATGAAATTTGTGTTTTTGCTCCATATCTGCAAAATATGTGGCAGTAGACTATTTAATGCTACTTGCAGCACCTCTGATCAATAGTACCAGTGGAGCTGTCAAATAAGTCAGGCTGAAATTCCTTTTGGGTCGCTTTGGAGCCCAATCCCGACTCATACTTAAAAAATACAAGTGATTTCGTATCGTGCTCATCGAACTAGCTCGGATTTTCAGGTCGAATGGTTTGGCCAAATAGGCCCGGTTCACATATAAGGCTTATATATCACACAGTTATATGTGAACCTTCTACAGTATAGGTAGACGAAAATCTATAATGTTGCTACTGGCCATAATTAGGGATGGCAATTTTGACCTGACCCGTGGGTACCCGCCCTGGGTCGCCTCGCCCCGTGACCCGGGGCAGGGCGGGTCAGGATATCGCTTCCATCCCACGGGTACCTGCCCCGTTTTAGCCATCTTTTATAATATAATTTTTATAGTGACTTTTTTTATAGTCATTCCCATCAAATCAAGATATTTTTTAGCCGTCTTTTTCAAACACGTCGTTTTTTAGTCATTTTGAGGTGTGAAAAACCCAATTTGCCCTTGAGTCAATTTACTTGCACCAATAGACACTGTAGCGGTCGATTACTGTAATTCAACACTGTAGCACGATACTGTAGCGTCGAGTTACAATGACTCGACACTGTAGCATGATACTGTAGCGCGAGTTGTAGTGACTTGACACTGTAGCGTGAGTTACAATGACTCGACCCTATAGTACGACACATGTATTTGAGATTCTGAGTGACTCGACATCGTAGCACAACATTGTAAGCGTCGAGTTCTGACTGACTCGACAACAGCATGTCACTGTAGCGTGTAGTTACTGTGACTCGACATCTAGTTTTCTCACTTATATAACCCAGTTATTTTATTTTTCTCCAAAAAACTTTAAATTCAATTAACTTTTTCGTTTTAAATTCGTTTTACATGTATAATATATCAAAATAATCCTATTTTCTAGATCTATAATTCAACACCCATATTGTATATTTAAAAATCAAAAAATACAGATTCGATTTTTAAAAAAAACTTAGAAGAAAGAGTAAGAGGATACATAGAGATAAGTGAAAGAGAGAGACATAATCCAAAAATATCAAACAGACTTGCTAGAAGTGTATGAATGTCATTTCACACCTCAACATATCTAAAAAAAGATGTGTTTGAAAAAGATGGCTACTTTTAATCTTTACACTTTGGAAATGGCCAATTTGACCCATTTTCACTAATTTTTATGTATTTTATATTATATCTAACATTTATAAATTGATATAATAACTTTTGTAAATAATATATTATAAATATATTATTAATAAATTTTTTAAATTTTTTAACTTTTTTTGCATTTAATTTAATTTAAAACGGGGGCAGAACGGATCGACCAGCAGCGAGTCGACCCGCCCCACTACGTTCTAGGGACAGGCTCCCATTGCCATCCCTAACCATAATCGTATAAATTTTCTAGGGAAAAAGACATGAATACCCACCTTTCCAGCCCAAATCCCTGAAAATACGCTCCATCTACTGTTCATTTCCAAAAATACCATTTTCCGCTGATTTTTGACAAAAATACGCCTTTTCTCCTTTCTTTGGATAAAAATACTCTCCTGCCAAAATTCCCGGACATTTTTTACGTTGGTTTCTTTGTTGTTTCAAACATGTTTTTGTTTCTTTGTTTTCATGTTTCATTTATGTTTCTTATATGTTTTTTAGCAAACTTTTCATTGAATTCCACAATTGCATGGAGAAAATCTTTATACCACAATGGACAATTGGAAGAAAAATATAGGGTATAGGAACTTTGAGATAACAGAATACGATTCAATGGATGCACATTCATTAAAGACCATAAAAGAAATCTTGGAACAACAAATTCAATTAAGAAAAAAGATCAACATTTCAGGACAAAAAATACTTTGTATTGGCATCCAACATCGTAGAATTATTGAATGCATCAAAGAAAGGGAAAGACCTACTAGTAATAACTTTGCTAGAACGTGAGATCTTTAGTTCAAGATTAGGCATGCATACATCGAAATGAAGCAAGATCAACATTTACAAGGATGACAAAAAAAAAAAGTTGAAGACTATATGGGGAAAAACTACACTATTTCTCTAAATTTAAAAGCAATTTACTACAGACTTTTATCGCATGATCCCCTGTTTCACAATTTCTTACATGTTTCATTTATGTTTTAGGTGAAGAGATCAAATGATTGTATCTTTAAAATCCTAGAGGCTGACAAAATATTTGTTCTGGACCTTGAAAAAAGGACTTGCACATGCAACAAGTTTCAAATGGATGAAATTCATTCCTCACATGCTATAGCAGTACTAAAAGAATTGAATGAAGATATGTATCAATACTGCTCGGATACTACATGAAGGAAATAATGGAAGCGACTTATCTGGAAATAGTATATCCAATCCCACATATTGTAAATTAAAATAGCCGATAACAATCCAAACCCTAGAAAGCTAATCAAATACAAATAGTTACATACTACTAAAAATACCAAACTTAAATATATTGTTCAACTGATTACACCATCATTAAGATTTACGTAACAATAATTCTTAAAATCATTAGGAAGTGGAGGTAGAATCTCAATGTCGTTGTCATAATCATCACCATTTTGCAGCTTCAACTTAGTATGATTGTGAAGCAGATGACTAAGCCTTGTTTGTTCATTCTCTATCTCAAACGCTTCAACGTCCATAGCCTTCCCAACAATAAATTGCTCGGCATAACAAGCAACAAAAAATCCCACATTCACTACAAAAGAACTAAAAAAGATACACAATCAGATAGATAACACAACAAATCAAAAACAATAAAAAAGAATAAATAAATGGAAAATACATAAAAGAACAAAAGAAACATACAAGAAACAACTTTGAAACAACATCGAAACAAACGAAAAACTTCAAATCACAAAATAATAAAAGAACACAGAAAATCGTGCATCAGCAACAAAAAATCAACAGATCATTCAAATTTGCATTCAACACCAAAAACAAAAGCCAGGAATTCATATCGCTGAAGGAAAACATATTCATCCTGCGAGACAGGCAAGAGAGAGAGAAAGAAGGAAAGTAAGGCGGGTTCGTGAAGCGGGACCCACTCAGCAACTTCGAGGAGATATGCCCGCTGGGGCGGCACTAACACGGTGGTGGTCTACACGACCTCACTCGGCGGCGTGCGGCGGACGTACGAGGACTGGATTAGTTTTTTTGGTTCCAAGTTCCGTTCCAAGCCTGAGTATACACCTCAAATTCAGAGTTACAAACGAAGAAAGAGATAAGGGCAAAACGAAACTTTAGTTCAGTTTTGTGGTGGTCCGAGACTTCGCAGAGAGTAGATTTAAAATATTTTTTAATTCCATACTAATTCCAATAATCAACCCCATAACCACTCAATTTGTAGAAAATTCAATAGAATGGCAAACTCAACTAAAATTTCCTGATACACAATCCGTAATCGATTCCGAAAGCCATTAGTAATACTAAATTTCAGGACTTTCCACCGATATTCAGCAACACAAAACCCCAATTCCTGGAATATGGGTAGAAAGGTGAAGAGGTAGGAGCAGGTGGGTATATTTGTCATGTTTATTGACCGGTTGGGCATATTTGGGATGGGATGGTATTTTTGTCATTTTTTCAAAATAAAAGGTATTTTGTGTAATTTCCTTTTCTATTGAAGATATAAGTGCATATTTCGGGTTATGATGCATGATCCATATTTGTATTAGTGTGGACTCATCCAACTTAATGTTGTGGTTGGCCTTCTTTACGAATATATGTCTATCAATGTCTATAAATAAGATGCTAATTTTTCAAAATAAGTGGGTCACCAACAAATATATTTGTTGTCCCAATACAAAAAACACTCTCTCTCTCTCTCTCTAAAAAACATACAAATTCTATTATGTGTATTTAAGTGGATGGTAGAAGCATTTCCCATTCCATTTTCCTATTCCAGAAATACAAATATGTATTGTTGATTATTTTAATTCACGACGTGTATCATTCATCTGAACAGTAAAATACAAATACAAATTGAAATCTCATTCGAAAATAGAAGATCTCATTCGTCTGAATACATAATTAGTTTGGACCAATCAAAAGAAAAATATTTGTACACATTCAAAGGTTTTATTGACTAAAACACTGTTAAGGCTGAATTCATAACAGTAAATCCTCCATCCACAATTAGATTATGCCCACTCACATACTTAGACTCATCACTTGCTAAATACAGAACAGCCTCAGCCACATCCTCTGCCTTCAAATGCACCCCCTCAAGATTCGACTCAATGTCGTCCATCGGATCGTCCTCCTCTCGACTCAAAAATCCTCTCGACATAGACGAAGGAAACGCATAAGGCGACACGCAATTAACTCTAATCCCATAATGTCCTAACTCCACGGCAGTATTCCTAGTTAGCCCCAAAACCGCATGCTTAGAACTTGCATAACCATGCGTACCCACACCACCGATAACCGAACAAACGCTTGCCATGTTAATAATTGTACCCTTTCGGACACGTTTCATAAAATGGGCCGCGTGTTTCGTGCCTAAAAATGCACCGGTGACATTAACACGAAAAACGTGTTCAAAATCGGATAGATTGTAGTTAAGGATGTCGGATTTCATGGTGTCCATGATTCCTGCGTTGTTGAACATTATGTCTAGCTTTCCGTGCATCGAAACGGCTTTTTCGACTGCGTTTTGGATGTGGGATTCATTTGTAACATCACAATGGATGAAAGATGCGGTTTCTGGAGAAAGATCTTTGCAGATCAGACGGCCCTGATTGTCTTGAACGTCAGCTATCAAGATTTTAGCGCCGTGTTTGTGGAAAAGTTTTGCTGTTACTGATCCAAGACCGCCTGCTCCTCCGGTGATTAGAGCTACTTTTCCTTCCAATCTATGACAGGACAAAAATTTGGAAATGACAGTTGCAAGTGACTCTGTAATTTTTGGGCTTAATTGCAAAATTGGTCTCATAACTATATGGAGCTAGCAATTTTGTTTTAAAATATTTTAGATTCAATTTGATTTGTAAGATTTTGATTATCAACAAACTTTTGACTCATAAGTTCAAATTGTAATTTTAATCATATAAATTTTGAATTTTGGGCGATTTAATGCAAAATTGGTTTCAAACTTTATTTTTCTTACAATTTTGTCCTCTAGCAAATACCGAAATTTTAGATAGCTAAAATTTAATCCTGTAAGATTTTAAAAGGGTAAAATCTTTTGACTCATAAGTTCAAATTGTGAACTAATATTGCCAATCCCTAAATTTTGAATTTGGATGGAAGGATTTGATCCTATGGATTTCAAATCCATAATAACAAATTCATTTTGAGGTTTTTTGGATACCTTGTCATTCTAGCAAATAATTTGAAATCAAATCCTTGAAAGTTATTTTTGGAGTCATTTTGAAGGATTTGAAATCCTTTCTATTTAAAGTAAAATTTGAAATCCTTCCTAAATCCTCTCCCCAAATTCAAATTCTCCCATCCAAATGCAACCTAAAGTTACATGACTAAAATTGCAATTAAGCCTTTAAAAAGATAGTTGAAGCATTCGTAATTAGACTAACCCTCCAGGGTAACTTTTGTAATTAACCCAAAGAATTGATTTAGATGATATATGTGAGATATGAAACTCCAACTCTAGAACATTAAGGGCGTAGCAGACGATGAGGTTAACCTAAAGCGTAAAACACGTAAATAAATTATAGGGATAATTACAAAAAGTACCCCTGAAGTTTGACCTAATTACATAAAAGCCCAGCTAACTTTCAAAATGAAAAAAAGTACCCCTCATGTTTGATTAAGTGTTAAAATTAAGGGGTAACCTGTAAAATTTTTATAAATATGTGGTGGAATTTTAAAAATATTTTTTGCTTATGAGGGGTTAATGTTAGATAAAAAAAAAATCTTAGGGGTATTTTTGAAATTTTGAAAGTTAGCTCGAGTTTTTTTGTAATTAAGTTAAACCTTAAGGGAACTTTTTGCAATTAACCCTAAATTAAAATGATAATTTCAGAAGAGGAAAAACAGAGAAATCTTTAATTTAACTAACTGAAAAATGATCAAAAAGAACTTTAGTTAAGTCAACTTGCCTCTTAGCCACAGCAGATAGAAGTGAACTGCTTCCCATAGCTCCCGCTTGAACAGCTTCTGCTTAATTTAACAGCTCTTAAGAAGCTATTTTCCTCTGTAAAATCTCCGAATAGATAATTATATATATAATTCCTCTGGTCTGCTCAAGTTGCCAAAAAGGTTTCTAGTTTCTATCACTAGCATTTTCTTTACAGATTCGCCCTCTGCCTTTTTTCAGCCTACGGCATCTAGGGATGGCGATGGGTCGGGCTTGCCAATACGGCTATTTTAACAAAATAAGTTACTTTTCAAACAAATTTACCAAATTAATGCAAAAAAAATTATTTTTTTAATATTTTTATATTATTATTTTAATTTATATTTTTTAATATATTTTTTATATTATTATTTTAATTTTCTATAATATTTTATTGTTAAATTGTTAAATAAATATAAAAAAATATATTTTTTTGCAAAAAACGTAAAAAACCCAAAATAAAGCCCAAACCGAAAAATCGAACCGAACCAAACCGAAATAGTTCGGTTTGGTTCGGTTCAATTTTTTTAGCATTGGGGTTTAAATCTCTGTTTTTAAATTAAAATTTTAAAAAAAAAATATTTGTGAAAACATCATTACCAACTCTGTTTTCACCTCTTTTTTATTTTTTTTTTTGGCATTAATTTGTTAAATTGGTTTGAAAAGTAACTTATTTTGTTAAATTAGCCTGCCAATACTGGAGACCCGCTCCGCCTCGCCACGGATCCGTTAGACCGTTGGACCTGCTATATATATTATATAAAATATTATGATAATTACAAAAACTACCTTTGAGGTTTTGAGTAAATACCCGGGAAAAAAAAACCAGAAAATTTTCAAAATTATAAAAACTACCCCTGAAATTTTGGTTCTGTCTTAATTTAAGGGGTTAACTGTAATATTTCTATAGTATGAGGGTGAATTTTAAAAAATATTTTTATGAAGGGGAAAAATGTAAGACTGGAATCAAAGTTCAAGGGATTTTTGTAATTTTATATTCTGGGTTTTTTTGTAATTGCGTTAAACCTCCAGGGTAATTTTTGTAAGAATACCAGTAAAATATTTGTAAAATTATATTTCGACCAAACTTGCTTACTGAGCCTGCAGATAATGTTCCATCTAAACAAGCAACAAAATCCATCACCCCTCCAACTACCTTTTCAATGCGTTTGTCCTCAATTGCGATTTTTATTAGGTTGCAGGTATATATCACTATACTACTATCTCTGATTTGACATCAAACCTTCAGAGAAATTGACATTTTGCTATTTTTTTCATTTTCTATCTAAGAGTCTCAATTTTATGGAGTCCCAAGCAAACAAAAGTTCACCAATTTTGATGTCATGAAAATGGCCAAGGGTCATTTTATTGCACACAAAATTTAAGGAGGTGTCTAAAAAATGGTGCTTCTTACTTCTTACCTATTGGACCCGGGGCCCGCCCTGGACCCGGGTGGGTTTTGCTTTTTAAGACCCGGGACACGTTTAACCGAGTCTAAACCGTCCCGACGGGGCGGGTTTGATGCGGAGGCGGGTTATTGCCATCCTTACACAAAATTTAATCTCACTGATTTAATATAATAATACCTCAGATATTAAGCTCACCGATTATACCAACAAAACAAGCAATTTTCTGCATTCTATGTTTCTTGTCATACTACAATTCATTGTGGCAGCACACGAACTTAGGCACCACATGAATTTAAGGGATAGTTACAAAAAGGAAAAACCCAGAGGTTTGGGTAATTACAAAAAAAAAAAAAAAACCCAGTGAATTTCAAAATTACATAAACCAGGTTTGATTCCATCTAGCCATTTGAATATTCAGAAAAGTTGAGGATATAATAATTTTAATATATTTGATGACATCAGCACATATTCCGCAAATTCAACTAACAGTTAGGATTAAAAATACACAACGTAATAAAAGGTTTCTATATTTTCGAAACTTCTCTTAATTTTTTTGTAATTACTCCAAAACGTAGGTTTTTTTTTTTGTAATTATCCCTGAATCTAAAGGGCAAAATATGTGCTGATAGTCTGATACCAAGAAGCAAAGGCCTGATCAATCTATCAAGCATGAACAAATTGTCCAAACAATCAATTCCATGTCTGAAAAAAGTCCCTTCATCAAAAAAAAAAAAAATCACAAACATTATGTCCTATCGTGCTAATCGTAAACGTAAACAATTCTCACATCTGCACACCATCATAAATTCCAATATACATTAGATGCCAAACTTTTTTACATTTCAAAACTTGTTTCCCATTCCTGAATTGTTTTCTCAATGTTTTAGGGATTATAACCATACCCAAAGATCCAACGATAGAAAATTAACCACGGTAGTCGTTATCACTTATCAGACAATCACCGGCCAAACTCACCCCAAGCTTATCGGTTTACCATGAATCTCTCATGAAGAACATAAATATTACCAGGAGGATTAACAAAACCAGAAACAGGAATACGAAAAGATATTTTATTCTTCTGTTCATCGATCTCTCAGGTCTCTGCTGAGAATGCGAATCGAGACCACTCTCGATGGGAATATCCTGTGTGTGAAATTTATACATTTCAATTTGCTCCGTCCGATAAGATTCCAACCTCTGCCTACGCAATCTGAGCCGTCGATTCGCTGTTCCCTGGAAAGGAAGGATATTTAGAGTAGCATCACCTGGCTGCTTAAACTTTGTTTCGGTTTTCGGTTTTACGACAGCCACTCGCAAGGGTCGAGGATTTTCGTTTAACGAAGAATCATCTAGCTTAATTATATCGTCTTTCATTATGTCGGCATAACAATCCTCTTCCTCAGCATTACCCTGCAACCGAAAGTACAAAGAGAATAAAATTCCGAGTGATGAAGAATCAACAAATTTGATTCCTGGAAATGATCACAAGTGTTCAAAGTTAAAGGGTCAATAACACAAAATACCCTTGAGATTCAGTCTAATTACAAAAAAACACATCTATCTTTTAAAATTACACGTACCCCTCAGCATTTGTTCTATTTTACAAATTGCATCCCTAAGAGGGGGTATTTGTTAAGTAAATAAAAAAAAAAACTTGATGTTCTGGGTAATTACAAAAAAAAAACCAGAAATTTTTTAAAATTGCAAAAACACTCTTGAGGTTTGTTCCGTCTTACATTTTCCCCTTCATAAGAAAAAAATTCAAAAAACCCCATGACATTTATAAAAATGTAAAGGCTACCCCCACCCCTTTAATTTAACATATAATATCAAACCTGAGGGTTTTTTTTATGTAATTTTGAAACATCTCTGGTTTTTTTTTGTAATTAGCCCAAACCTCGGGGGTGTTTTTGTAACTATCCCGAAAATGTTTGTAATATCTTAGGTGGCTTTCTGTAATTTTGAAAGACAATTGGAGTTTTCATATTTAACTTCAACCTCAGGGCAATTTTTGTAATTTACCCAAGTTAAAGCGATCACAATTCACAAGTGTTCAAATGAGTTGTTCTGAACAACAATGAGAGTAAATAGACAAGTTATAATCAGACAAACCTTCTTGAAGCTCGAAGACTCGTGCTGAGAGAACTCATTTGTTACTTTATCATCAGATTCCGAGCCAGTATCAATTTGTTCTACAGAGTGAGAATTGTAGCTGCTGCTACACTCCTTTGAACAATTGTCTGCCACCTTGGCCCCATCAACCATGCCCGATTGTTCGCCACCGGAAAACGCGGTCGCACTATTATTTACTACCGACGAATCCCTTTCACCATGAGAATCTCTTCTCGGGTTGTCATTTAAATGGAATTCTCTGTTCTTCCGAAGGCGGCACACTACCATGGCATCCTATAGTAACTCACAAGAAACATTACATAACAGCAAATCTCAATTAGGTTGCACAACTATTCAGATATGGGAGAAGGAAAAATCAACAATTTGTAAACTAGCAGAGAGTAAAAAAGAAAAAAAAAAGTAAAAAACAAAAGGGCAATCTTAAAACTTTACCTGATAAAGCCTACTTTTCCAGCCCTGATTTTCCTTAAGTATTAGACAAATGCAAACCTAAGCTGCAACTCAAGCCTTTTTCGCATTTTGCAAAGTTTTAACACATAAGTAAGCTGACTAATGTTATTACCATTATATATGCAATATCCACCTCATAACCCTCTCATACTCATATTTGGATTTGTTTTCCTTGAATATGGTATCGACTGAAATTTGCGCAACTCAATAGTATATTTTAGAAAAAGATGTGCTCTTAACCATTATCGATCACAAAGGTAAAGAAAATGTGCAATTATCATAATCTTGACGTCTATAAACAATCTTTAAGTAAATAAATCATTTTCATGAATAGAAAGACAAGTGCTAATAATTTATGTTGTTACTCATTGGTCATAATAATTCACCACATAGACATTACATGAAGTTTTGCAAAAAAGAAAAAAGAATGCAGACTCTCTATATATGCACAAACCATGCACGCACTCACATGAATTCTTATTCTAAGTAGCAATGATATTACTCACCTCGGACTTTTCACTCGTACAATACTCGTGCATTATCCACTCTGTCCGTTGCCCTTTTGGTGCCCGGCCTGTGTGGAACACTAAAGTCCTCTTGGTGCCAATTACATTTGAACCCGACTTTACACTGCGTTCCTTTCCTGTTGCCTTCCAGTAACCGAATTCAGTAGCCCTTTTACTTTGAGAGCCATTTGGATACTTCCTTCCACGAGGAGAAAAGAAAAACCACTCATTGTCTGATTGAATGACAGCTTGAGCTGATTTCATTTAATTGAATAACGAACCAATTAGTTTTCAATCCCAATAAAATGCTACAATATTAGATTTCTAAAAGAACATAATGTTCTAAAGAATGAATATTCTGTTCTCCAAATTTGTTTCCTCCACTATATATAAAACATAAATCGTAACAATATATTAAACAATAATGTTACAATAATAACTTTCACAAGCTTTAATAGTGACATGAATAAATTTTCATTATGACCAATTAGTGATATTAGTATATTAGTTACGAACGTCTTATCACAAATCATAAATATTTTTTAACTAGATTGTCGGTATAATCAATAATGTGTCACTAATTGTCAAACAATCTATAACCATTACGTTTTGTCACTATTAAGTTGATGTAACCCTTGATATATGATCCAACATTTGTGTCTTGATTGCTACAAAATAACTATCACCAGAACCTAATGATCAGATTCTCTTGGACCGAGTGTAGCGCAAGTGATTTAATGCTCAATTTTTCTAATATATGGATATAATAAATATGATAAAAGCAGTATTATAAAGATAATAAAAGCATATTGTTAAGTTTCCACATCAAAGTGAAATGTAATATTTAGTTCTTTCGTCTTACGATTCATGCCTATTGGTGTTCTAAAAGCATCTTTATGAAGTCCTCAAGATCCTCGCCAGACCTAACACTATCAGGATTTCCCATGAGATCCACTCGGCTCATTGGCTCTGAGTTCTACCCTTTCAGAATTATACTAAAAAAATGATCAGATTCTTTTTACATGAGCTATTGCCAATTACAATAGACAAGACATTCTCCCTTGGTACTGGACTTGACTCTAAGAAGTACGTGAACAACTGAGGTCTAATTAGAACATTACAACTAGCATCAAGACGAAACCTTTAATGCTGTCTAATCAATGCATCCATGTGTTTCCAAATAAATTGAGTCAGCTGCGCAAGGAACCAGATTTCTATTCCACTTCCTATTTCACTTTTGTTGGATGAATGAGAAGTGTCATTGAGATAAATTCAAGTGGAATAGAAAATCTGACTTGCTGCCCAAGTTGTCAACATGCACTTTAATTGAGGATTGTTAATTACTTTTATCATGACTCCCTTTCTAGAGCTGAGAGATGCACAAATCTTGAATATTAATTAGGGTTATTTACAAAAAATACCCTTAAGGTTTGACATAATTACAAAAAAAACCTGCTAGCTTTCAAAATTACAAAAGATACCCCTGAGGTTTTATTTTGTCTAACATTTAAACCCTTTGTATGCAAAAAACCATTTCAAAATCCCCCTTCATATTTACAAAAATATTGCAGTGTTAGTTGGGTTTTTTGGTAATTAGGTCAAACCTGAGGGGTATTTTTTGTAATTATCCCTATTAATTAATATTCAGATCTTTTATATTTAAAACTCATATAGACAGCAAATACATCACTAAATAAGTACTAATAACCTCTTTAAATCATAAATTAAAGGTTCTACGATGACCATGAGATCAGATGTCATGCAAGACGGATTAAAAAGTGTGAAGAAAAGCATGCCTAACATATAAAGAGGGGTAATAAATGCAGAACTCTGCCCAAGTCACAAATATATATTTAAAAAAAACAAGAAAAATAATTTATTTCTTCAACAAACCCATAAAGGAAAAAGAAATTTTGGGATGGTAACTATAGAAAAACCGCATGAGCAACAATCAGCAACACTTTTTTTTTCATCAACCCAGAGTATTTTATACTCGCCGGAGTCCCAGACCTTACACTTCCTTCAAACTATGTGATATTCATTCTTTTCAGAGAATGTCCTAATATCTGAGGAAGGAGGGACAAACAACGTTGGCTGGGTTTCGTTGACGTACAAAAGGCACAAAACTAAAACCCTCCATCAGCAACATCTCCACTATTACACATGCATGCGTGCACACACATACATACATACGCTACCACCAAAACCAGTTTATCTACATAAAAATCTAAAATCAAAATCTGAGTCGATATGTAAAAATGGAAGATTTTTTTTTTTTGGTCAAAATAATATAGAGAGAGAATTAAAGGGGAAAAAATAAAGAAGAAGTAAAACCTGGTAAATCCCAAGGCTCATGTCTACAGATATCAACCTCTGGAATAACTTCAACACCCTCATCACACCCTGAAGCTTCTTCTTTAGATAATACTGAATTAATTCTTCATCTGTCGGCGAAAACCTGAAACCCGGAAACATAGACGACGCTTCTGCTATCGATATTTCCATCGGATTACTATTATAATTATTATTATTTCTTGGAAAAGGTTCTCCTATTTTGCTCTCGTTTAAATCACCCATCTCTTTTGATCACCAATTAATTAAATAAACAAAACCCTTTTTCTGCACGTTTCTGATATATAATTACTTTTTTTCCGAAATTGGTATATGCTTGAGAAAGATGAAATTGTTGCCAAAGGAAAGAACAGATTCTGAAGTGATACACCCCAAGAAGGTTTCCATATTTTACTTTTTTTTAACTTGTGAAAAGAAAGGTTTTTTTTTCAGGGCTTGGACCGTCAGAAACGTGATGATCACGTGACGGGATGAGCGTGCACGTGTCTTTGAGTTGTGACGGCTACTTGTTTCGCATGCAGCTGTGTCAGTATTTTAACAACGTACGATTTGTGCCCATCTTACACAGCCGATCTCTGTTCAGTTCAATGGATCCCTTATTCAGTTGAAATATTTCCCTTTATTTTATTGTTTTAGGTAATGATATTGTGGAGTAGAATAAAAATATTATGTTGTCCTTAGAGCATCTCCAACCCATGACACCAAATTTGTGTGAAAATCACATTAAATTTGGTATTTTGGTGTAATTTTTCAAAAAGCATCTTCAACCCACTACACTAAATATTACACCAAAATAAGTATTTTAATATTTTTTTCATTTTAGAATAACAAATTTATTTGTTTATGCAATTATTTTTCTTGCTTATATTTTATTACTATTAATGTAACTAAATAAAAATTAATATTTAACTAATATTACATTAATTAATTATATTATAAAATAAATATTACAACTAATATCACAAAATAAATATTACAACTAATATGCAATTAAGTTTAGTTTATAATAATTTATTGGTAAATATTAACTATTTTTAGTTATTATAATTGTTCATCCAAAATAATAACTATATACAAATTTTAAATAACTAAAATCATGTTACAAATGAATTATATATCAAATATAGGATACAATAGGAATTAAAAGTTTGAAGTAGAAGAAATTGGAGGGTAATGAGGGAATATTTGTATTACACCAAATTTGGTGTAAAGGAATAGTGTTACACCAAATTTGGTGTAACACTATTCATTACACCAAATTTGGTGTAATGTTTAGAGTTGGGTTGGAGGGAGTTTTTTGCATATTTGGTGTTTTGGTATTGAATTTGAAGTTGGGTTGGAGTTGGTCTAAGTTACTCTTTATCTTTATTTGGAATGTCTCACAAATAAATTTTATAATGCGCCACTACAACTGTTTTTTAGGGTTTAAAAAAAGAATTGTTTTTTCAGTACATGTTTTATAGGAAAATGGGGGTGATGATGGAAATCCAACCTTAAACACTTGAGAGTTGAAAGTCTTTGTTTAGTAATTGGGGATGCTTAAGGGAAGTTTTTGGAGGAAGATTAATTTGATATGATATATTAGACAACATGTGTATTAGCAGTGACGAGGTCATCTAGGGGTCAAGAGGGGCACTGGGCCCCACCTGAATTTTTTAAAAAAATAGGAATATTTTGGTATTTTTAATTTTTAACCTTAAAATAAATACAAAAATCAGAAAAATAGAAAAAATCTTCAAATTCCTCCCTTCTTCTTTCTCCTTCCCAATTCTTAATCTTGAAAAATTGAGTGTTGGTCATTTTTTTCTTCTCGCACTCTGAATATTTTCTTCTACTCCACCATAAACTTGAACTCGAATTTTTGCATCATTTTTTGCGTCTCTATTTGTCTCTTTTGAAATAATTTATGGTTCATTATTCTATTCTCATTAAAGAATTCAATATTGGAGATGAGTTATTGAATGATCATTTTGTAACAAATATTGAAAAAAATATTTTTTGAAATATTAACAATGAAGCTATTATGCAACTATTTCAAAATATGAAGAATAAAACATAATATATGATATATTAATGTGATTGTATTTATTTATTTTGAGTATTAAGATGTAAATGAATTAATACAATGACTTTATCAAAACCGCTATTTTTTATAGTTTTATTTTTAGAATTGACATATTATTTTATATTTTTATTTAATGTTAGTAGGGTTCATTGTTCGGGGGAGGAGGGCAAACCCAACCCCAAAACCGTTAGTCACATAGATTGGGTTGCAATTGCAACCCTAGCGTTATATATATATATATATATTCTTTTTAAATAGGGGTTCAAAACCAGTACATAGATTGGGGTCTAGCGCTTAAATGGAGTTTGGGTGGGGTTTAGTGTGGTCTAATCGGAAAAAAAAATGTATGTAGACAAAGGGCGCTTAAGTAGGGATTAATCGGGGTTAATTAGATAGAGATTTTTAAAACAGTAGTTGGGTCCCCCTAAATAATATTCCTGGCTTTGTCAGTATGTATTAGTACATAAATGCATTGAGAATCTTGATGAAACACAATAATAGAACACTATAATAAAACACAATAATAACACACAAAATTAATTTTAAAACATTTATTCTTTAATACGATGTATGCAATTTGAAGTCCACACTAGTACTATTTTTCTTAGATACATGGATTATGAATATGAAAAGATAAAATTTTAATCAGCATAGACTCGCATAATATAGGTTGATAACTTATGCCTTTTTTTAGGGCAAATCACTTTAAATTAGCGATGCTGAGAAATTCCTTCCTAAAGGGGAAGTCTTCAAGTCTTCTTTCTAAAAGCTGAAAATCCTTCTATTGGGAATTTGCCTACACACACACGCAAACGTTAGAGAGCCTCGAGGTTATCCCAGGGAAGACCCTCCGACGCTCAAGTCAACACAGTGATCGAGAGAATAATTAAGACAATAAATGAATACTGCATTAATGCGTAAGAGTGATTATGAGAGAATTAATTTACAAATGAAGAGGATGGACCATTTTATACCTGGTTAATAGGCTTCATGGGCCGTGTAGGAGAAATTAGCTCGTGGGCCAATCCCGGACTCTTTTGGGTCGGGTTCTTCTATTAATAATCCATTGGGCAATTAATATTATTCCAATATATATAGAATTATATATTAATTATTAAATGTCGTTTTGCCCCCAACATAAACCCCCCAACTCCAGTGTGGGGGGCGAATAAAGCAGTGCGGGAGGTAATACTGATATCATGTTTGGCTTGTCTTTTTCTACATCTTGTCTTGTCTTGGAGAATCTTTGACCATTCTTACACAAGGATACACACTTGGGAAAAGAGCCTTGAACATATCTTCCAAAGGTAATATTTATCTCTCTACTCTTTAACTTTGAATTTCTTGCTTGGTAGAACACTTAATAAAAATTTCTTGAAAGTTGAGGAGATTGCTCATGGAAAGTTGCAGTGATGAGTGAAGTGCATCAAGTGAGAAGAGAGATGGTGCCATTCAGAGGCGACATCCCGTGCGGGGGAGGGCGCCCCTCAAGGGCGGCCTAAGCCCTTGGTACATTCTTTCTTTGGCATTTCTCTGTCTTCTCCTGCGTTTCCACACATTTCAGGCCAAATTTTGATTTTCGGTCCTTCTTCGGTTCTACTCGGGGGTCGGGGCATCATCGGCCATTCCGTCTCCAATTTTATTATTCCATTTCCACATCTGCCCGTGAATTCGATATTCCTCCTCTAGCTTTGGAGTTTTGTTATGATGGTGAGGGGGAAGTAGAGCTTGATTTAAGTTCAAGGTCAAGTGGCGAGCAGTTGTTTCGGGAGACTTAATCAGTAGAGTTTCGTCTTAGTGCATTCGTAGATTCTGGGAGCATTTGGGGCTCGCTTCAGCGTTCCAAATGTTCGCTCCCAGATAGGGAAATAGATTTATTCTTTCGCCCGAGGACTTCATTACGGCATTATCTTTACAGCTTCTTCGTTGGTTTTACCCTTCATCCAGATAATTTTCTCGTGGTGATCCTTAGATTGGTCGGCACATGTATTGAACAGATGGTTCCCCAAGCTTACGCGTATATATAGGGATATGAATATGTCACGCGGGAGTTGGACATGCCCGCGACTATAGACGGATTCCGCTCCTTGTTCTATGCTAAGAAGTCTTCTGGAAACACCTGATTCCACTTATTCCCTCGCCCCCACTGCAAGTTCCTTACGGGCCTTTCTCTCCTGATGGGTTGTGGAATGATGACTTATTCTATGTGAGGGACAATGGTTAGGAGTTCCCTCAAGAATGGGGTTCAGAAGCCAAGCCAACCCCACACACTCACGCTTCCCTCAAAGAGATGGCAAAATTTTATAGATCCAACGGATTGTTCAAGAGTCTCCTGAATGTTAGGGATTTCTTAGGTACTCATCAGTGTTTTACTTCCTTGCACCATTCTTTATTTTCACTTGTATATTTTACTGTCTCTGTTCTCTAACACTGATTCTTGTTTACTCTTCAAGAAATGAGAGCTATAGTATCACTGAGTTGATGGCCTTCAAAAAAAAATGAGAAGGAGAATGCCAAAGAAAAGTCTGTTGCTAGCAGAGCTCGAGCGCCCTGCCTCGGAGTGATAGTGAGCGAGGGTTGCGCCCCCAACGGCCGAAGGGTGACTAGCGCCCCAGATCTCATTCTGGGGATCGTACTGATGTTGTTCCTACTCACTGTCCTCCTTCTGGCTCTTCTAAGGGGAAATAGGCCAATGATGGAGCCTGATAATACTGCTTCCAGGACCATTGGTTCCCTTAGTTATTTTTTCTTGCAAAGTGAACAACCGTGAGGGGATTCAGTCCCATTGGTACTTCACAGATTCTGGCATGGGATATGCCAGCACTAAGGGAGCAGTGTTGGTGGATGATTAGTCTCGCCTTCGATCTCTGTCTTTCAAGGATATCGAGACACATCTCTGTGGAGACGTAGCCCGGATAATCTTCTTAGGTACTTCACATTTTCATTATTCATTATGATTTCCTTTCATTCAGTTAATACTTGTGCAGATTTTATTGTAGATTCTGAACTTTGATGTGATATCGAGTCATCGGGTCGAGGTGGTGGAGATGGAGAACCACCAATTGCAGTATAAGGTGAAGAGCCTCACGGTGGGCACTAGCCTACATAAGAGCCAAATGTCTGATCTGACCAAGAAGTATGACTGGGCAAATTCCCAGCATAAGCACGAGGGGAAGATAGGTGAGGTGTTTCTCCAGTCTTTGTTAGTCCAAGTGGCTACAATAATCTAGAGGTGGGGTGAATAGATTATGCCGATTTTTCATAAATCGCCCTCTTTTTTGAATGAACAAATAAATGACAAGAATGTAAGTGCGGAAAATAAATAACACTCGTCGATTTAAAGAGGTTCAACCCACCTAGGGCCTAATCCTCTACCACCCCAAAGATCTCCGGATGAATTTCAAAAAGAAAAAAAGATTTTATTAATTACCACAATTAATACAACACCACCTTTGAAGATTACCACAATCTTCTTACAACACCTTCAAGGAGATTACCACAATCTTTCTTCAACACCTATGAAGAGTACCACACTCTTCAACACCTAAGATCCCCCAAGTGTGTTATTACCACAAGAACACTAACAAGGATATCTTGTTTTGGATGATAGAAAAATTCAAGATTACAACTCAATAAATGAAGTATACAAACTTTGAGTGCAAGTGTAATCAAGAACAAAAAGCCTAGACCTCAAGATTGTGCAAGTGCAAGAACTTAGGCTATTACAACAAGAATGTAAAAATGAAAGCTTGGAGAATTTTGTAGGTTTCTTGTTGTATTGTATGCTTGTATATTGTGTCTTGTGTCTTCAAATCATCCTCTATTTATAGGAGAGCCTTCATAGACATAGGCTCCTCCTTCTTCACTTTTGTCTACAAAAAGAGGATCACAAGATGTAGAAATAATGTACAAAAATGAAAAGTAAATCTTGCCGATAAGGAGTCCAACGACACAAATTTTTGTCAAAAATTGGGTGCAGGCGATAGGTTGCCCTATAGTAAATTTTGAACGTTGGAAAGAATTAGTGCGATCCAGGTACCGTGCGGGTAGGGGTGCGACCGGTCGTAGGGGGGTCCGACCGGTTGCCCTAGGGTCCGATCGGTCGGCCCTACCCTGGACCGGTTGCCCTCTCAAAATTTAATATAGAGAAAGAGTCTATAATTTGGCAAAGTTTCAGCAACAATGAGGGTGGTCGACCGCCCAAAATCCCTCTGTTTTTTTATTTTTGTTTCAAGATTCGACATTCAGTACATGGGATGCCCTATAGGGCGACCGATTGACCTCAAAACAGAAGTGTTGTCCGATTTTTGTCAAAAATAAACTTCAATAAATATTCCAAAAAATTAGTAAAAACATTTTAAATCAATTGGGAGTATTTGGAAAACTTTTATAAACATTGTTTTGGTATAAAAACTCATTTAAACAAAATCATCAAAATCTTGATAAAAACATTTATCTAACAGTCTTCAGCTGGTGCACAATTGCTAGCCAGGGTGAGGTCTGAGTCGATGAAGACTTACATGGCTTCCATGGAGTATCGTTTAGAGTGTTTGATGGAGTACTCCACTTACTTTGATAAGGCGGTCCGCCATTGCCGGAAGCTTCTACGGTAAAGCAGAAAGGCCTCCAGCGAGGTGATAGGAATGTTGGACTATGATGTCTCTGATGAAGAGGATGAGGAGATCGAGGCCTTCCAGGGTCTTCCCCATGGAGCTGACGGTGTGGGCGGAGGTAGAGGAGAGGATACCTGTGGAGCTGATGCCGCGAAGGAGAACATAACCCCCCATATTTGATTTGTAATAGCTTTATTTCGGCGTGGCCTTTTGATTCAAGCCCACCTATTTTAGGCTTGCTTTACGTACTCGGTTACTTTCTTTTTGCTTTGAGATATTTCTTTACCCCGATGGGCCGGATGATGCTCCGCTGTTTTTTATGCTACATTCATATTGATGTTTTCCTTTATGCACATTTGCTTTCTTTTTGTAGAACATCCTTGTGTTGTATGTTGGGAAGGAACATTTTCGAGGACTCCACCATGAGAGAGTCTCTTCCCTTCGGGAGCATCGGATGAGCCTTCTAGGGTCTTAGCTGGATAAGGAAAAATTACTGGGACCCCTCGTGAGGAGGCCTCTCTCATCCGGGGTCTTAGCCGGGTGGGGTCTTAGTCGGATGAGGTCAAAGTTACTAGCATCCCCCGTGAGGAAGCCCTTCCCATTCTAGGTCTTAGTCGGATGAGGTCTTTCATATCTACGGGATCTTAGCCGGATGAGGTAATAGTTACTAGGACCCCCCGTGAGGAGGCCCCTCCCATCTGGAGTCTTAGTTGGATAAAATCTTCCCATCTGGGATCTTAGTCGGAAGAGGTTTGATGAGGAGAGCGCCCAAGTGGTCATTAACCGCAACTATTTTGGCAATTAACTACACGCAAGAAATCATTGTAGAAACATGAAAATAACTCATTCATTATTTGAAAATGATAAAGTTTTATGCCCGCCAAGGTAAATAAATCGAAATAGAAATAAAAAATTTATGTTGCGACTGGATATGAAAGGAATTCTATTTTTGTTCCGTTGGAGAATTTTCTTAAACCAAACATACAATTCTTTATGAAAATTTTCAGATAATATATTATTCTCTCACTTTCACTTTTTCTCATTTTTTCTCTTACCAATACATCTACACATTTTTTCACAAAAAACTAATCATTATTATACATTCTCCCACAAATTTCACTATTCACTCACTCACACATTTATAACTACCAATCATATCCAATAATTATTTTACTATTTGTAAATCAAATCAACTTTCTCATTACGTTTTCATCTCATATCCAATCACACTCTCAAAATTCATCTTTTTTCTTTCAAATTCTTTTTACTACTATTCTCTAGCAAAAGTAAAATTTCCAAAATGAAAGCATATAAAATCTCACCGTTAACGCCTCTTGGGTGGAAATCAACTAAAAGTAAATGATGAAGACTAAGCCGTTGGAGAGCGAGGAAGAACTGGCATTTGCGAGAGCTACGGAGATCTACAACTCCTAAGGCTGGGCGGCATCTTCTCTGTCTGGTCGGGGGAGCTTGCTCATCTTCAGAGTGGCAACATAACACTTCTGGGCAGTCTTGATATCCCCAAAAGTTTCACCTACTCCACACTCCTTGAGGAACTTCAGGTTGAGATGAACTTTGGAAGGGATGGCTTGGAACTGGTTCAGGTTGGTTCGTCTACAATGAGGAAACAAACCATCTTCGTAACTCAGTGTGAGACATCCATCCCCACTGTAAGTGGTAAAGCCAATCAATGGTGCTAAAACCGGTACGACCTATGTTGGGTCAATCCTCATTTTGTCAAACGTTTTTCAGAATATGACATCCATGACACTACCATGTCCACCAAGACCCTCTTGACCACAAAGTTGGCCAACATAATAGATATAAAAATGGCATTTGGGTAGACCTAAGTCTCTCGGATGTAATCGTGAGTGCTAAATGTAATTGGCATGTTCCTGGCTTGCGACGATTCCACCATTCTTTTCTTAGATCCTCTTCTCTCCTTGATGCATTCCTGGAGTGCACTCTGGGCGTACTTCGATTTTGGTCCTCCAGAGATCACATTAATGACTCCAGCAACGTGAGTGTCACATTTTTCATCTCTACGGGGATCTGAGCGGTGTTGGTCCTATTAAGGTTCTTCTTCATGTGGCCTCGGGTGGGCAAAACTTGCTCTGATCCATGTAGTCCTTCAAATAACCTTTCTGAATAAGTCGCTGAATCTCATTCTTCAGAATGAAATAGTCTTCAGTAGTGTGCGGTGTGCCCAATGTCTCTATGATATCGCCAATACAAATGGAAGTGTGTTCGTGATGGATTATTCTTCAGTGGTTGATGTGGATCAATGATCCTACTTTTCTAGGCAGCTATCAGTTATTCCGCTACCGGCACATTCAGATGGGTGTAGTTTGGCCCGTACTCCTTCCCCAGACTTTTTGAGATTGATTTTTGTCACCTTCCCTGGATTTGCACTTGGTAATAGGTTTGTTCTTGGTGGAATCCTCCACTTGGATGTGCTTCTCTGCTCGACTTAGTAACTCCTCCAAGTTGGAGGGAGGCTTCTTGGCCAAGGTTTCTTTCAGACGTCCTTGTCGAAGTTTCTGCTGCAGTATTTTAGCGAAAGTCTCATGTTGGACATTGCAACTTCATTGAAGGCTTCCACGAACCGCTTCATAAATTCGCACAACGTCTCTCTGGAAGATGTGAGCAATGGTCTTGGTGTACTTTTTGTTGATAGAGAATCGCTGTATAAAAGCGTCATTAAGCTTGTCCATCCTAGAGATTGATCCTATCGAGTTGGTTGAACCAAGTTAGTGCGCACTTGATCAAAGTTGTATATAACACCTTATAGTAAGAACAGAGTCATCAAAATGACGGGTGGGCAAATGGAATGAGCAAAAATGGGTCGGGTCGGGCCGAGTCAAATTCTAATCGGGCTGCTAATTTTAGAGCCCAGTCCACCTCGGGTCATCGAGCTATCGGGCCAAATTGGCCCATTTTTAGATTATTAAATTAAAAAATAAATTAAACTATTTATCTCATTTTCAATAAAAATTAGTCGATAGTTAAATTGTAAATAATATTATCTAATAACAATTCATTTTCCTTAATGTCTTGAAATCAAATATAAAATCATAGCAGCCAATTCATAAGTCGTTAATTGTTAATGGTTAATACTTAACACCATGACAAATTACATAAATTTCAATCATGCATAAGTTCAAACTACAAAGATAAACAAATTATAAATCCTCTATGGCATCGCTCAAGTCATCAATCATCATCAAGCACATTGGAATCTTCCTTAGACACCCGTATCTCTTCTACATCTTGTACATCTGTGCTTCAAAATTAAAAAAAAATAGAGAGAAGTCAATAACAATAATTAAATGCTAAAATTCAAAATTGCATCTAGCATTGTTGCAAGTCTACCCCCTGCCAAAATCAAAAAGAACATGCACTTTTGGCATGAATCTCGATTTTATTACAAAACCTTCTATAAATGCATAGTTTTGTGCAAGTCATACCCAATAAAATTGAAGAGATTAAACATTTACAAAGACAAACATAAGAAAATAAAATTAAATACATCAAAAATGGCCAAATTAAGAAACAAAATTTTCACTTCCCTAATTAACTTCGCTTTAATGCTCTCACTCTCCTCATCATCACCATAGCGAGAAAGCGGTCGATTTTTGGTGGTAAGTTTCCATTGATCAACAATTGCACATACCAACAATTGCATAGACCAATAATTTGACCGGAAAGGCCTTAATTTGGAAAAACTAACCAAAACAACTTAGTTTAACAAAAATACAGTGAGATAAAAATTCAAACTTCAATCTCATATGCGTTATTCTAACCCAAATTCTTGACATGACAAGGTTACATGAATCGAGTTTCAAAACATCAAAAATAATAGAGAGAAATCAATAACAATATTTAAAAATTGCAATTGAGAAAAAAAAAGAGATTAAAAATTATTACCTGAATATTCAACCTCTTTGAAGCCATGCAACCAATTAGGAGTACAAATAAGAGCTTATACAGTTTCAAAGCAAACAATTCCTATACTTGTGCAAGATACGACCATCGATGCTAAATGTAGATTTTGAAGCGACTCTTGTGATTGGAATGCTTAAAATATCACAAGCCATATTTGCAAGTCAAGGGAATCGGTGCTTATTCACTTTCCAATATTCTAGCATATCTATGTCATTTCCCACAATGCATCCTTCATCAAAATATATATCAAGTTCAGATTTACCTTCATTTGAAGTCATTTGTCTCATTTATTGATGATACTCCTAGAATTAAAACAAGCACAATATAAACAATACCAAAGTTAAATTAGATGATTGATAGATAATTTGTTAGTATAATGAAAAAATAAATATATTTATTTATTAAAACTTACATCAAGAATTGATGTCATACTCATAGTCATAGATGATGAGATTTTTCCACTTGAATGTAGTTGTGAATGAGGGTGACCCTCTCTTGAAGAGCTAGAAGGAAATGAGCTTGATACTACTCCAATGTGTTCATAATCACCAAAGAGTTTATACAAAGCCCCTTTTACTCTATTCACCTTCCCTTGATAATCATGTGGGTAAAGTCTCCTATAGCAAAAGCTCAAGAATTACAACTTTTCCTTTGGGTCAAGAATACATCCAAATGCAAGAGTAACACAATATTCATCCCAATATTTATCAAATTTGACCTTCATCTTTAACGCCATATCTTTAATCACCCCATCTTCAGAATTTACAAGTTCATCCAACTTTATTTCTATGCTTGCAATTTGCATGAAATATAAGTTAGAGGTGGGATATGATGACCCAGATATCAAGTTAGTAATGTGATAAAATGGGGCCAAGAAAGCACACATCTTCTCCGCTCTATCCCACTCTTCATTGGTTGGACAAAGCTTGTTATTTGTATCATTATAGCTCAAAGTAGTGAACGCATGATAATACTTAATAGCACTTTCAAGCATCATATATGTAGAATTCCATCTAGTCGACACATCTAACCTCAAAAAACATCCACCAACATCATTTAAGTGTACTTCTTCAACACATTTTTGAAATTCCCTCAATCTCCCATCTAAAGCCCTCACATACTTAACACTTCCTCTAATTCTTTTCAAAGCATCTTCCGTGCCCTTTAAACCTTCTTGAACAATAAGATTCAAAATATGTGATAACACCTCACATGAAAAAACTCACTTTGGCATAACAAACTCTTTTTCATATTAAGCCTCTTTTTTAAAATTCTTATCATGTTATCATTAGAAGAAGCATTATCTAAGGTGAGTGAAAATATTCTTGATTCTATACCCTAATCCTTAAGTACTCCAAGCAATTTTCCTGATAATTCAAGCCCCGAATGTGGAATATCCAATTCACAAAATGAAAGTAATTTAGTATTTAACTTCAATTTTTCATCAACATAATAAGCCGTCACAGTTATATAACCATGTGGAGTCACATCACCCAACCAGAAGTCAAACAAATTCTTCCGGAAAAGTAGCTAACAAACTCTTTACTTTTTCTTTTTCAATCGAAAAACACTTTCGTACAATCATCTTTTCTTTGTGTTTCTACTAATGGGTTTGAACTCGGGATTCAAGATTTTACTCTGTAGTAACCCCCTCATACTGCATAGCTAAATGGAAGATCATGTTGAATAATACATCTAGACAATGCATCTCGGTAAGTTCTTACTATCAAATTTCCACTTCTTCAATAATGTAGCTTGGTTATCCAACAAAGAACCCACATCATGAAACTTAGGAGTTTTATAACACGCAACAAAATGGCATCTTAAATGAGTGGTGCCAAACTCGGATTTGCAAGTATATAATTTATTGCAATGCTTGCATTTACATTTCTCTACCCCATTTATTTTACCAATCTTTTCAAAAAAGTTTCATACCTCAGACTTAGCTTTTTTAGCATCTCCATTATCAACATCTTCACTACCCAACCTATCATCTCTGGTACTCTTGCTCTTAGACTTATTAATTGTAGAACCACAATCAATAGAAGCGTTAATATCTGCAGTACTCTTTCGAGCAGGTGGAGATCCCAACAGTTGCAAGTCATCATCCATATCCTCCAAATGTTGATTTATATATTTGTATTTATTTAAGAAACAAGATGAACACACTAAATTACAGAAAAAATGACAAATCAAATGGCAGTTGGAATTATGCTAAATCAGTTTAATTATATTTTAAGTGTTAACTATACATTAGCTATATCTTTTAACATTGGTAGTTGTTAAATTAAAGACAAATCTTGCACAAATATTTTTTATATCAATATGTTGTTAAAGAGCAGAACCTCTACAAAGAATCTACGAGAAAATAGAATAAGATTATAAAGCCTTTTAGGTGATCTGATTTTTCCTTGCTTAATAATAAAAAAATCAACAAAGTATATTTTTATGATAAAAAGAAAAACAAGTATAAGCTATTAACCAATGATACAAATGAAACTCATTACACAACACAAGTCAACAACCCATCAAGTCAATTTATGCATTATCAAATTTTTATTCTCACACCACTAGAGGTAACAAAGTATAGGATTAGGAAAAGTGCCGAAGTTTCATAATAGAAAATTTCTATGTTTTTTTTGTATTGACGTTTAATTAGTGTGACTCGTTAATCAATAATATTATGTATAAATCTGGAGAACATAACTTTGAAATAATAGGATTATAATAGAAAAACGTACCAGAGGCCTAGAGCAGGAGTAGCGAGAAAGGTTGCTGGGAGCAGTGGTGGTAGTGTCCAACGAGTGCATGGCGGCGGCGGCTCACGAGTCCTTAGCGATAACAATGGCGATTTAGGAGTGATTGGGAGGGTAGGGTTTGTTTGAGTCTCACTATGTTAGAACTTAGAAATGAGAAAAGAAGAGCAACTAGGGTTTTTTGTTTTCATCTTTTTCCAAACTTTTTTTTAATTAAAGATTGTCGAGCCTAGCTAGCCCGAAATATTTGTGTTTTTTCGCCCGAGCCCGATCGCCCGATGGGCCAGTGCCATTTATGCCCGATCATTTCCGGGCTTATGAAATTAAGGCCCAGCCCAGCCTTAAAATCAGGTAGGTTGGGCCAGTCCAATAGCGACTCTTCATGATTCTCATCGCATCCTTCATTTCTTCCTTCCTCACCTTCCAGGTCAGGGTCTTGAGGGCGGAGCCCGGGGTGGTCCTCCCGTGGCTCCGACTGCAACTTGATGCCTCAGGGCATTCCAGATAGCTTTATCTAGCAGAGCTTTGAGGGCTTCTCGAGAGAGATGAATTTCTTCAGCCGGGGGTGGCACCCCTCTTGCATACGATGAAGAGGGCGGCACTCCTCCAAGAGGAGGAGGGCTGGCCACCCGTCTTCCAGACAACCATTCTTCTTGCTGATCTCTGGCTCCACAGCTAGTAGCTTGAGTTCCGGCTTCACGTGCTTGAGATCGGGTTTGCATCTTCGTGTGCCTTTGTTGTTCCCACAGACGAGTCCAAAATAATGCTACTTTTTAGGGCAGATCACTCCAAGTCAGCAATGTTGAGAAACTCTTTCTTCCCAAGAGGGAAGTCTTCAAGTCTCTTCACCGGAAGATGAAAATCCTTCGATTGAGAACTTACTTGCAGACACGCACAAATGTTATAAGGCCCCGAGAGTTGTCCCAGGGAGGCACCTCTAATGCTCAAATCAACACCATGACGAGAGAACAATTAAGACAGTAAACGAATTTTAAATTAATGCATAAGAATGATTATGAGAGAATTAACTTACAAATGAAGAGGGTGACCATTTTATACTTGGGTGATGGACCTCGTGGACAGTGTAGGAAAAATCAGCCCATGGATCAGTCCCGGACTCCTTTGGGTCCGGGTTCTCCCAATAATAGCTATCATTAATTAATATTATTCTAATATATAAATCGAATTATATATTAATTATTAAATATCGTTTTTGCACTCAACAATAACTTAAGCAATCATGTGTATGTATACGAACTTTTATTGATAAAAAAACATATATATTCTTTATTAATATTTTCAAAAGTCCCAACATCGATTCTAACGAATATATAATATCAAACACTAAAGTGTAAAAGGTATTATTGTGGTGTGCTTGTTAGAGTAGGGTGTCCGGCACCAATTAGATTGGAGTTTATTCTACTTGTAAAGACAATTTTATTGAGAATGATATTAATAAAGGTATTTCTTTATTATTTGTTTTGCATTTAATTGTGAGTTTGATAAAGTCCTTAGATCATATTAAGCTACGGGACATGGTCGCGCATTTGATAGCGGTCATGGAACATGTCTCTAAGGCTTTGATCTTAAATTAGTTCCAAGTCAATGGGCTTTTCAAGATAAGATATTGAATAGCCCAACTAGACTTGTGCATATGATGTATGCTCGTATGACGAGGATGTTGCATTCCATTAACATTAGCATAGTGACACAAATGCATATTGCGGGTGCTTGTTAGAGAACAAGTACACAGAACATGACCCAATGGAAATTCTTAACTGGAATATTTATTGTCGAATTAATAATTTCTACATTGCGATAGTACATGATTAGTCCTTAAACTTGAAACATGATAGTAGCCTTATGCATATCCTGTAATATTTTGATTTATCTTCGATTGCTTGACAATCATAAATGAGATATTTTGGATGTTACACTTTGGTGTACATAGAGGTTAATCAATGACCAACATAGAATCCGACACTTGACAAGTGAATGTCCGTGTTTTCATAGTTCGTAATTTAAATACCTTGGCCAAGGCATGATGAATATTGATTCATAAAAAAATCACTAGAACTTGAAATGAAATCACAATTATTATATCAAGTGGGTTTCGACTTATAATCCATGCTCATGATTTAATCGGGAGATTAGTTGTCGAAAGGACCGTACATGTATGGAACCGCAATTGAAATAGGTTTACTCGCTATTTCACCTATTATTATTAGGCAATCATGCTACTTGCTAGATGTTTCCATGTTTTGTAGGTTTTTGGAATTAAAGATTTAATTTCAAAACGTATTAATTAATTGGATTAATTAATTGAATAATTATTATTCGTAAGTTACAAAAGTTGTAAGCTCTTTTGTTAGCATTAGTTGTGAAACGAAGGGTAACACACAAAATGGTTGGTGTCATTTCTTCAATCGATAATAGTCAAAGGTTGGATACAATTAATTGATAGAGATTAATTAATTGTGGCTTGATTTTAATTCAATGATTGAATTAAATATCTAATTAAATAATTAGATGAATTAGATTAGGAAGTCTTTGGAGTGAAAAATAATTAACTGATGAGATCAATTAATTTTATGAAAGACTACATTTAATAGTTAAATATAGCCAAATAAAAAATTAGATTATTTATTTGGGAATTGATTTGATCAAATTAATTAATTATGGACTGGATCAATTAACTGAAATTAATTGATGGATTTTTTTAATTAAATGTCCAATCCAATATTTAATTAAGCCTACAAGGATAGGCCCATCTGGCTAATTTGAAAGAAATAAAAAGATGGAGGGATTTTCTTGTGAATATCCAGATAAGGGGTATCCGGGTATGGCAAGATATCTTAGGATCAATTGAGATTATCCTATAATATTCTACTATTGATTTTAGGTTTTGAACCTAGACACTTTTATGAACATTGAATGAATCATATGTATCTTTAACAATCAGTAGAAGAATAAGAGATACACAATAACATATAAAAATTATTAGACGTCTTCTCTTGAAGAAAATCGCCTAACCCCTTATTCTCTCTCCAAGTTTTTCTTCTTCGTAGGAAAAATCAAGAACCTTTCTTGATTTTTACTACATAACAATAATTCTTATTTTCACTAGTTGAATTAAGAATTATTGTTCACTCCATATTTAGATTGAACAGAGAAACGAATTATTAATAACTAGTGAAACTAATAATTTGGGTGCTTCTATCCATCGTGTAGACTATCTTGGAGAGACGATTGGACCTCTGCAAGATCGTGATTCGAGGATTTACCCTGCTGCGAAGAATTTGGATTACTTCTACATCTTCTACAAGAGGAAGCTATTTAGGTAAAAAAAATTGAAACTATGATTTTTGCCGCTTGTATAATTCACGCGATTGTTAAATCGCTACGAGAACCCGGGGCTTTTATTTTATGTATAACTTGTATGCTTGTTTTTAATTTTTTTCCGCTGCGTTAAGCCCTACGGTATAGCGAACTCAATAGTGTTGTGATTAGAGCTAGTAAAATTGTGGGTCGAATTGGCTCGGCTCGAGCCCGTTGGGCTTTAGAAAAATTGGATTTGGATGGGTGTACAACAAAAATGTTTGGCTCAACCCAGCCCGTTTGTACATTTTGTACACAAAAATTGGCTGGTAGGGTAAAGTTGGGTCGATCGAGTCGGGCCAAATATGCCTGAATTTTTTTAGGCTTAGAAAATCATGGTCCAGTTCGGGCCACCCCACGGGGCGGGCTGTATTTTGTCAAATCTAGCTATGATCATATCCTAGGTGAATATTTTTTTTCTCTTTTTCATAATTTTCAATTTAGTTTGTGTCAAATATTGGCCCATTGAGTTGGCATGGTGTATTTAATGAGAGCCCACAAATTGCAGCCCAAAGTAACCAAGCCCATTTAGATCTAATCCATTTGATACCCGGGTCATAGATTTTGACTGCGGCACCCGTTTCTGATGTCCGCAAATCCTGCTTGTGTGATCTCATCCGTTAATATTAAATACTTGATCTCAGCCATTGGTTGAAGTTACTTAAGAGCTTTTTTCGAAACCCTAAAATGAGATCTACTCCACTGACTTGGTGGCTTATCATTCAACCATGCTCATGCACTCTCATTCATTGCTTTCAATTCCCTCATTCTCCTATGAATTCTCCCATTGTACTTGCATGTGCAGCTCTCCATAGAGCATTTTTATATGTTTGTCCCCTAAACCCAGCTGACTTGAAGTTACCATGCAAGTGCCTAACACAAAATAAGTTCTCAGCATCAGGGAACACTTCACTCATAGCTTGGACCAATCTTTTCTACTTATCACTCATGAAAGTGTACCTCCTATTGTTTTCAATATTCAAATCATATTTTAGGATCAAAAGGAACCATTCCCATGTTTCTATATTCTCTTTGCAAACCACAACCACTACAAGAAAAATGGTAATAGACATCGTTTTTAGGCGATGTCTATGTGAAATTGACCGATGTCGTAATCGATGATGTTAAAAGTATGCTTATTCAATATCGGTTTTAAGCATACAAAAAACGATGTTGTTATTCCAAAAGACATTGTTTTTAAACCGATGTTGTTAACTTGCAATTTGTTAGCTTTTTCTGAAGTGTCATCAGTTTTTCACCGATGTTGTGGACTATCTTTTAGATCGGTTGAGCACTGATGTTATACGGTCTTAACACATCGGTTTGTAACCGATTTTTTTTCTAACAACAATGATGTTATAGTTTTGTGTTGAACATCGATTTTGGTAGGAACAAAATCGGTTACAAACCGATGTGTTAAATCTTATAGAAATTGGCCATAAACCGATGTCATTCACATTTAAAAACGCATGTTTATATGTTTTAATTTCAGTTTAAAACCGATGTCAAATATTCTAAACAAAATCATTTTTTAATTTAAAACAATTGCCTACCATTTTATTAAAATGGTTTTGCATTAACAATCATCCCACCACGAAAGCAGTAACAACCATACACTATCAAACCAAGTAACAACCATCCACCATCAAACATCAAAGCGAGAAACAACATATCATTAATGCTAATTCATCCAATCTACATCAAAATAATTTCCAAATGGATAACACTAATATCAACAAGTCCAAACATTGCATACTAAACTACACAACTTCAAAAGGGTCAATATACCAACATCAAGTCCGAATAAACACATGATCAATGCATATAATACGCACATAAATATACCAATTTCAAAAGGGTCTAATAATATCTAGTTTCCCAATATTTTAAAAAGGCTTCAAAAGACTCCAAATATGCTAACTTCTACGCCTTCATGCAAAAACTAAATGAGTGAATCATCCAACTAACAACTATACCATCTAATCATCTACATAGTACAATTGAAAAATTACAACTCAAAAGCGAGAAAGTAATTCAAATTTTAAAGACATACATAATAAAATACTCGAAATAAATCTATCTAATAATTTTGAGTATTCAACAATACTAGAGGCACTCGACCAAAACATAATCCTAGCAAGCATTCCACCCACTCATTACGCACTTCATCGATTTCTTCGGCTGAGTACTCACCCTTTGATTGCTATTAACAAAACACATGGATATTGTCAATAAAAACCAAGTGATAGATCATCTCAAGCTATTTGAAACATACAATACGAATGTGAGGTTTTTATTACCAATGATCGTAGCGAAGACTTGTCAATGGATGCAATTTTCTGAAATATTTTGTCTCTCATGAACCGCATGACATAAAAGCCACATTGCTTCTCATTCGGTTGTCGAGGTGTCTATGTTAAAAAATATTTGATAATTACAGATCCAAATATAAGCAATACAGATGCTACCTTAAGGAGTATTTATAATTTTAAAAGATAACTGGATATTTTTGAAATTAGGCTAAACTCAAGAGGTAATATTTATAATTTAACCACTACATTAGTATATACAACACTATTCACAACCAATGTACCAAAAAGACCTATTTTGTAAACACGAGCTCTGCCACCAACTCCTTCCAACAGCATTTGTCGCCTCACAAAATCCAGGGAATACGCTACTGCAAAAACATATATATTAGAGTTCAAAAGTTCTTGGTTGTTATTAGGTTAAGGTAATGAGATCATTACTACCTTTAGCAAAAACTTAAGCACATAGAAGAATCTGAAGTTGGTTAAAGAAACATTTCAATAGTAATATGGTATAGATTACACAAATCAGAAGTTTCAATCCCAATCTTTAGTAGCAATTGATAATAAAATTCAAAGCCCAAAAGTTGCAATGTCAATCAGTACAAGAACTAGACAAGGTGCCAGGACTGCTTTATATCAAATAATATTGCAAAAATATCCACAAAGATGTCACTCCACAACATCTTCCAGCAAGGGCAAAGTTTTAGGAATTTGCTCAACAAGATACAAAAACTAGACATAAAAACAAAGGCAACGTAAGAGGTGGATCACTCAGACTTGTTAACCGTGGCACGTTTTGTTTTCCAGTTACTGTGCTACTTCTTGCTAACATATTTTCACTCTTCAGCTTGCCCTCTTCTTTGTTGTCATTTTCATCTATTTTTCTTCTGCAAATATTACTTCTCTCTCTTCATTTGTTCTAGGGGGTAGGTCACTCATTTTATGCATGATATGAAATTAATCAAAGTTAGTCATAAATGCACCATTGAAATGCAACTGTAATCAGGGGAGCAATTGCCAGAGCCTGATTGAGAATCATACCTTAAAGAGGACACCTCTCACAATTTGGTAACTCCAAAATTTGGCTCATCTGAAATTAGCCACCTAATAGTGGAGCCAACTGCATATTTGGAGACATGAAGCTTATTTGTGAATAACAATCAAACAGAACATATTCTTCGATTTCTTACAAAAATTCTCCTATTGCCAGAGTAACATGTCTGAACCTCAAGCTCTAGGGGTCAATATGGTTAGATACTTTCCGAGAAGCTGCATCCTCAATCGCTCTCTCGCATCAAAAGCATTGAAGACTGACTATAGGCATTTAGAACCTCCATTAAATTATATTACGTATTAGACTATCGAATGAGATATATTTAAAGATGAGCGTCATTGACTATATTCGTTTTCAACTTGCCATGTTTAGCCATCATTGTGGAGGGTAACAATGGAACGATGAAACATATAACAAGTATACAAGATATAAATTAGCATTTCCGTTAAAATTTATGTCTTTGGCCTCACAATAATGTTCGGGTAGAATTCTTAAAAAAGCTCACCAAATCATCAAACATTCATTATAAAGATTAGAACACTAGAAGCCACAATAATGCAGATAGGAAGAAAAAATGAGAGAGGAGGTGATAATGAGGCGGGGCTAGTCATTAAACTCGAATAAAGACTATGTGGAACACCTTGAAAAATGGAATAAATTTGAGAGGTGATCACAAGTATCTATAATATAGTTAGTTCCAATTTCAAAAGGCAATACTCTTGTTGTCAACTATTTTGTGCATCTAAAAGACAATAGAAGGGCAAAACATGCACGCAATTTACTTTTCGCTTGATCCTGGTTTCAATTAGTAAAAATTGGAAAATCTTGTTTGCAATGGAAGTACATTTATAGAATTTATAACTTTATATGGAAAATAGTAATCGACGACCCACATGTTGACGTTGCAATTCCTAGAAGACTCCCACATGCAAGGTTTATCGAGCAGGTTGAGTCTTCATGTATCCGAGGTCAAGATATAATCGCATGTGAGCTCTTGATTTTAAGCTAATCCATTTATTAAAACTTAAGTTCATTTTAGTATTTCTAAGTCCAAACAAGAAGCATTATATTATGGAGCCTGACCTATGAAAATGCCAATAAGATCTTGCAGTGTCATACACTGAAAAGCTAATTGCCGAATTCGGGCCAACACCGCATTAGTGCCTCAATATCAATAAGCAAATACATAAATTCAAGACTAATCAGATCATGAAGCATTGAAAATTAAACCATACCAATAGAGTTTCACCAAGTCCTTTGTAAAGGCCAAGAACACCTTCTTCCCTGCTAATAGTGTGCAAAGCATGCCATATCCCTCTATAATAGATCATATTTGCCTGCAAAATACGAAGGGGTTTTGATCAGATTATCATGGTATTGTCATGGTATTATCATGGTATTGTCAACTTACACAACTTTGACCTTTAGATATCAGGTGTAGTATACACTCGTTTCATTGGCATTAACTTTCCTTTTGTCACATAATTTACTTCACATGTCTTAGCCTAACAAAAATCTCCCTCTACTATCTATTTTCTCCACATTTCTCCTATCCAAATCCATGTGAGTCTAAAGTGGAAATCAGATCACTTCAGTAATAAAAATATAATGCATATATCTCGATCCAATGCATAAGAAATAAAATGATAGGCATCTTTAGGGAGTGTCAAAAAAAGAGTCTATCCACTCCACATCTTCAGCGGCGAGAAAATAAACAAAAGTGCTCCAAAAGCCAAATGGATTGATGGACGAAGTTAGATAAGCTAGTAGTTAACTCCCAGACCACTTGATCGGTGCCCATAGCTTCATGAACCACTTGTCCACTGCAACCCCAAGTTCCCCGAACACAATAAGAAGATAGAGAAACAGAAAGGGAAACATATCTACGATGCTAAGCAAGAAGAATACTTGGTCAGCTGATCCAAGAGAAAAACTAGCATCCATTTAGAAAACCATAATTAAAAAATTAATGTTCCATCGCAAAGAACAATCACGAGAGATTGATGAATTCTCGGGTATATAGGAATTAAAATCAATAAAATAATTTCTCAATATACATATATATGTATATAAAGCATTACAAATTAGCATGAAAATATCCTTTCAAGAACTTCATCTATTTATTTTTTGTCTTTGCAAGGCGTGTCCTAACAAGATCCAATGGGTACGTAATGGAAGCATTAGTTAATCCAAATCGAACCACCACCTACAAGCCGTATGCAAAGGTCCAGACCGATATTCTCTCCTTGGCTTTCAACTCCTACATAAACTTGTAACAATTGTGACAAAAAAATAAAAATTTTAGTCAATTACACATCCAACAGAGAATTTGGTAAAAGATTACGCAAAATATTAGTTTTTTAAAGAACAATTGTACCAACATTCTTGTAGCGTTCAAATGCATAAAGACTACTGGAAGAATAGGGAAGACGATGGGCAATTGTAACCAAATTTCCCTTCCAAAATGCTCTCACTCCTTCTCTAACAATTCTTGATGCTTCACACCATATACTAGCTTTATCTAAGCTAGAAACATCGAGTGCATTCCGAACTCCGCAAAAATGAAGAAACTCTGTAATATATGTTGCTGATACACAAATAACAAAGAGGATAGGATTTTCCAAGACAACGTTTAAGAACACCAAAAAATATCACTGAACACTGACATATCTGATAGCTTTGAAAACCCACAAAGAGAATATGATAATCGATATGTCAAAATGCAACCGAAATAGGAAAGGTCAGGGATAATACTTACACAACGGCGAGCTCTATACTCCTTAAACGACGAACTCTACACTCCTTATCAACAACGAGCTCTACATTTTCGACTAGGGTTTTCGGGAATGGAGGAAAAACAACTGTACTTGAGCAATAAAATTGATTAGGGTTTTTGGTTGATGTGGAAGGACAGAGATGAAGAGGACTTGCGTTTGGATGGGGAAAAACAAGGGAGAATATTTTGAAGATGAGGGACAGATCAGTTCGAAGATGAAAATGATGCAGACAAAGGAAGATGATGGAGTGAGCCCAGGTCTTTTTTCAAGCGACGGGAGTTTGGAGATGGTCAGGATATTCTAAGTGTAAGGTTTGAAGAAGTAAAGGTTTGAAGGGTTTGGGGAAATTTTTATTTAAAAAAAAAATTTGGGGAAAATAATTTTATTTTATTTTAAAGTAATAATAATTGAGTTATAACATCTAATTTAAGTAAATAATGTTAAGAGTGATGTTATAAACCAATAAAGGGTGGACAAAGACATCTATTGGAATAACTGATCTTAAACATGATGTTATAAAGAAAAAAAAGGGTGGTGAAAGACATCAGCTCTTAAAAACGATGTGCAATAGCGAAAAAATCCGCTCATACACATCGCTTCACTTAAAATATGATGTTGTATAGTATAAGACATCAACAAATTCATAAAAGTGATGTCTTTTAGGCGATGTCTTTGAGTGTTTTTCTTGTAGTGAGCCCAAGCAATGGGGTACAAATTGTTGTTAGGATCAACACTCACAACTGTTAGTAGGATTCCTTTATGAGGCCCCTTCAAATGACAACCATCAATACCAATTATTGGCATACAACCATGCAACAAAACATGTATAAAATTACTAAACTCATGTTGCCCATGTTCATCCTCCTCAATCCCTATTATCACATTCGATCCAGGATTAGACTTCTTAACTCTTCAACATAGTCCCATAATTTAGTGTATTGTTCATCTGGGCTTCCTTCAAGTTCTTTTAGTGCTTTTCTTTTTTCTCTATAAGCTTGGTGTTTTGAAATATTGCATCTCAGTTCATTTATCACATCCAGGCTGAACCCTTTTACACTTCTTTTAGGATCTGACTTGAATTTATGCATGTATTTGTCACTCAACCAAGATGTTTATAACATTTTTGACATTATAGGTTGGTGCACAAGAGTGATTAGGATTATATTCTCTAATTTTAAAGCTCTCTTGCTATTTCACTTTGATTAAATTCATCTTCCAGTTACATTCCTCATCTCCACATCTTACGTAGCATCTACCTGGGTCAGATTTTGTGATTTCTAAAGTTCTTTTAGTTCTAACTGCATGTGAAGTTATTGATTTTTTAAACTCATCTTTAGAACTAAAGACCATGTCAATATCAAAAGAAGGATCATATATCATAGCAGGATTAAACACATGATCACTAGGTCCATCCCCCTCATTATCACTAATCTTATGCTTATCCAAGTCTACTTCATTCTGCATAATATCATCTTCCCCTGAGTCTGAACTATCACTTTCACTTAAACCATCATCATCATGACTAGATTGACTATGATCAACATTCTCATCAAATAACATATCATCATCTTCACTAAAGAGATTCTCAATATCATAGTCACTATCACATTCATTTTCATCACTTGGACTCTGCTCAACTTTCTCATCAACATTCTCATCACTTGAGTTCCCCATATCATAGTTACTATCGTAAAGGTCATTTTCATTCTACCCATGTCCCACATTTTCATCTAAACCCTCATTCACTGGCCTAGTTCTTTCCCATCATCCTCTTCCCTAGTTTTTTCCCCATCACAATTCTTGTTGAATTCCACGTAAACATACGTTTCCCTCAATGGAAGATGTTTAATGCACCATTCCTTTACTTGTTCATCAGAAAATAAGCCTCTAAAGATTTTTATTTTTATTGTCCACTTATATCAAAGGCTATATTGGTCTTTTTGCCTGTCAATATATAGACGACTCGTTTGGGAACCTGGAAATAAAGGGATATCCAGCCTAATCCATTCAATATATATCACAAATGTTGTTACATTTAAAACCCAAATGAGTATACTAGCTAGTTATTATAGAAACAAATTATTTCATAACTTAAAGTGAACACTCACCCCTCGTATCGGACAGGACATAAATCGCCGACCGGGATTCGATTTGTTCCACGAGGTTTGTACATTCAAATAGAACCCACAATGACATTGCACACGTAAGTTCCCTTGCTGAGGCGTGCGCCGAAAAGAGGTGTTACTAGCAGAGGAGTAAGGGTTGTTATTACTTGAACTCATATCACCAATATGGTTTCGATGACCCACTTTTTAATAGATTGGAACATCAAATACATTTAAGCCATCATATAGATAAAAGAATCAAGGACTCGCTGATGTATGTCGTTACACATATTACAAAATGCTCTGGTATTGATTTACTTAACAACTATGCAGGTATATATACCTGAACATATTAGAATGTCAGCATGGCAAATTTAGAGCGAGGAAACCAAAATACAAACTTTATTTTCAAGTACAAAAATAAAGCAATTAAACATAAAATTCTTTGTATGAGACATGCTTCGCAGGTTCCAATATGAGAAAATTACATCCAATATACATGCTCAAATTATATCAACCCTATATACTAAAAAAAAAAACAATTCGCCACATGTCTTCACCAGAGCAATTTCGTACACGTGTCAACACTTTATTCTTCCAAATCCACATGTCACCTTCATATTTAGCCACGTGGCACACCATGTCACCATCTTATTCTTCCAATTATAAATTGATTTACTATATCAATTTACTATCAATTTATCATCAACTTAATAATTACATTTCCTATTTCCGTATATAACTATTAAAATCCAATCAAACATTTAATCAACAAATTAAATAATCTCAAAAATCAAGGATATAAAATTAGGAGTTATTTTTTAGTTTGTAAATAAATTCGATTTATTATTATTATACAAAAACCATGGATATATTTTCAATTATTATCTCTAATACTTATTAAACTCTTAATTGTGATTTCAATCATTTACGGTAGTATTTTTAAATTATATTTTTAAGCTCTTATAAGGATTTATTTTTTTTTTACCATAACTAATTTATTTTTTGTGCAAAAGCAAACTACGACAAAATATTTGAAATTAGCACAAATAAATAATCTTATAGAGATGTTTTTTCCTTTAAGAAAAATTAACATTTGAAATTTGATCTTTTCACCAATTAGAATATACGACTTGAAAATTTGTTTATAGGATGTTAATTACACTTTCAAATGACATTCAAATTTGTAGCAAATAACATAATATTTTAGTAATTTTGAACGATTATATAAATTTCTAAATTTTGAGGTTTTTCTTATTTAGTATTTTTAATTATTATTTTGGATCTCTTATAACATCGAGTTTGAGACACATATTTTATTTTTGACAAACTTGAACACATATGTAACACGGGTGTATGTTGGAAGTTTATAACAATATATGCGAGAATGTCTTTACGTAAGAATAAATTAACATTTCCCCAAATTTGATGATTTTTCGCCAATGTAGCATATTTTTAATAATTATACATTGTTTATGAATGACATTCAATTTGTGCAAATAACATAATGTTGAGTAATTCGACATAAATTTGTACAATTCAGGTTTATTACATTAGGATTTCATAAGGAAGAACAGTTGAAAAACATCAAACAACGATAAATCAAAACTTGAACACATATGCAACTTATGTTGGAAGATTGTTCAGCATACGAGAGATCCCTAGAAACAAAGTCGCGATTGGATTATTTGAGAATCTATTTTTAAATCAAATTTTTTTATCAAATATACGATTGTTTTGAAAATTTTGGAAAATATATTATTCTCTCTCTTTCACTTTTTTCATTTTTTTTCTTATCAATCACATCTACACATTTTTCAGAAAATAAAAAAAATGAAAAATTTGTGTTTGCTTTTTGCCAACAAGCGTGACGGCAATCAATAATCAAAAATCCCAAACAAAAATTCAACTAAAACTAGAAAATTTCATCAAAAATCCCAAAAGTCATAAAAAGTCATAAATTTATACATGAACCGTGTTTTCAGGCCTAATACACATTTTCAGTATTAAATCCATCCAACTTGCCAAACGAGCCCCGAGAGATTAGAGCTCGGTAAAAGAAACAAAGTGCCACCAGCAACCAACCACCAAAGCGCCACTGACGCTAGCCTTCATCTTTCTCACTTTTGCGCGGCTGTGTCGTTTCACTCCGTTCTTTTGCGCGGCTGTGTAATTTTCGTTTCACTCCGTTCTTTCTGGCGACCGGAAATTCGCGGTTTTCTTCTATCATGTGAGTAATTTTGGAACTAGAAATGAAGGTTTCTGAATTTGGACTTCGAAATTGGATTTGGGCATGACTCATGAGTATCTTTTTATATTTTTGAAGCAAATTATTATAGGGTTGGGTAGATTCTATTATGTACTTTTATTTTTTATTAGTTATTTTTTTTTATGAATTTGAGCAGATTTAGGATTGCTTATTTTGATTTGTTTTTCCGCAGAATTTTGTGTGAATTTAATTTTTTATTGTTGATATTTTTAGTTTGAGTGAGATTTACGTCTGGATATCAATCAACGAGTTAACACTAATCAATCTATGTAGACATAATAAATGACATTTGAACTGGAAATGTGATTTTGAGTAAGATGATATTCCACTAGCTTACCTCAAGTCCCTGAAGCCACCATCTTTCTCATAATGCTGTATATTTTGTAAAAAATTATTGCAGAACAGTAAAATGCTTCTAAGCAGATTTTCCAAGCGATGTTTTTGCACAGCCACTGCGTTTTCCAATCCACGGCCATGGCTTTTTGTGGGTTTGGGAAATCCAGGGGATAAATTCATAGGCACCAGACACAATGTGGGATTTGAATTTATAGATGCCTTCGCCAAATCACAAGGGATCTCCATGGATTCTGTCCACTGCAAAGCCATCTTCGGAAAAGGCCAGTCACATATAATTACTCTATGTTCTCATACTTGTGCATGCTTATGCTGATAATTTCATCAGTTTGTTTTCATAATGAGAATTGGTTTTAACGTCTTCCTCAGGTTTAATCAATGGGGTTCCAGTTTTTCTGGCAAAGCCTCAGACTTACATGAATTTAAGTGGTGAATCTGTAAGCACTAATTAAGTTTTTAATGAAATCTCTATTATGTGTGTGCGCGTGTGACTGAACTACTTTTCATTTTGTCTGGCAGAGCGGTCCTCTTGCAGCTTATTATAAGCTTCCTCTTAACCGAGTGCTAGTGGTACCATTTTTTGGACAAATTGTTTTTTCATACTCACTTTTTGATTGGCTGGACGCATTCCAATAGTTGTTATGACGCCTCATGTTTTGTTGTTGTAGTTTCATGATGACATGGATTTACCTTGTGGGGTTCTTCGTCTTAACGCTTTGGGAAATCATGGAAGCCATAATGGGTAAGAAAGTAGAAACCTTATGTCTGAATTTCTAGGATAGAAGTTTAATAGGGACATGTGTGCATCATTATGATTAGGGAGACTTTATTTATTTACTTCCATGGACTTGTGTCTCGTACCTAGCTGCTAGCATTGGCTTTTATTTTCCAGGCACATGTATTTTTTTACTAGGAAGACTTATTTAATTTAGCAGTGTCTTTCTGCAATTTCTCATCTAGATATGTGGACTTGTAATCTTCCTTTTCCTGACATGCCTTTTAGCATTTGAAATTCAAGTAGTGAAGAGACTAAGCTGGCTGGTGTTCAATCGATGTGGCTACTTATTTGTTGTTCCTCCATTTTCGTGCTGTCTAATTTACTGCTGAATCCACTCCGAAACCACCTTTTTTTGATTAATGTGTAATTGCTGCTGTTGAGCCTGTTATGTAATTCATGTGAGATAGTTGTTGTATCCATTAGTTCCTTAAAATATTTGAAATGAAAACATCTTATGAGATGTTTGAAAGTATTTTGCAAAAATATAGGGCAGGAGCATATATGCTCGTATATTAGATATTGGGATCTTATAAGCTCAAACCCCCAATTTATTGTTTAAGATGTAACAAGTTTCTTCACTTGGACCTTACAAACTACAAAAGTGTCATTACAACTGAGAACATCTGATAGGTTCTTGGAACTAAAATGTAGAACTTATTAGAATAAAATCTAAGACCTATAAGGTCCTAAAATGTAGAACTTATTAGAATTTTGAATAGGCTCAGCTAAACACCCTCATATATTTGTTATTTGAGAAAAGAAAGGCTTGTTTTGAATGACTGATAATAATTTATTTTGTCCATTAAATTAAAATGTTATCTCCCCATTTTGACTACCAAAGATTGTCATCCCTGCTGTATTAGTGCCCCCATTAATGTATTGAAGTGATTTTTTTTTTCTGAATTTGTTTTATAATTTCAATCAGAAACTTGCAAATTACCCTCCCTTGATCCGATTCTTACAATTTTGAGCTTTATGGATCCATCTATTTTATAATTTTCTAGGCTTAAAAGCGTGATCTATCATTTTCGCGGGAATAGAGAATTTCCTCGGCTAAGAGTTGGTAAGTTTGAATTGTCAGCTTTCAAAATTTACTGCCTGGTGAACTTCAGTTCAACTTTAAATGACCAAATCAAATGTAATTCTTTTTGTTAGGCATAGGGAGGCCTCCAGGTCAAATGGATCCAAAAGCATTCTTACTCCAAAAATTCAATGCCAGAGCTCGAGAGAGGGTATGCTCGTGCTTACATTTATTTGTAGTCGGATGTCATTTTTTATATATAGAAGCCCCTTTTATCTTGACATGGTTTACTACCTGCAGCCGTACGTACTACTTTTTTTCCACATGTAGATATGCTGAAAAATCTCTGTTTCTTGCTATGTAGCAATTAAAATCCCTATGCAAAAGTTCATTTTAACACCTCTTTGTTTCTATGACAGATTGATGCTGCATTACCAGAAGGTGTTGATGCTCTGATACAGGTCTTGTCCAAAGGCTTGACAGAGAGTGCTAGATGCTTCAATATAGAGCAAAAGTACAAACATATTAGACTGCAAACAATGCCCGTATGACTTTATCAAAGGTACTCGTGACTGAATGGCTTGAATCTTATTCTTTAAACCCTTTCCACTTTGCAAATGCAATAGCAGCCATCAGCAATTTGATTTTCATACAGAAACCTCCGAACTGAGTGCTATGACTTACCAATTCTTGTTTATTTAACTGCATTTTGCATTTGTCGAATTAGGAATTGTGATTTTCGTGTTGACATTGCGAATCGACTTGGCTAGACACAAACTATTCTTTGCACTCCAAGCGAGCAGGCAATGCGTTCCATAGCTGATTATTGCAACTCGCAAGAAGCAGCCTCCACTTATTTGTCAGTCTCAGATAGATAATAACAATTGGGAGAAATTTGGAGATCAAATCAAAGGAGCTGCTGCTGATCGATGCACTGTACAGATGGCTTCATCTGCGAACAGTTTTTTTCGACCGCAAATTTTGGAACGATATTTATCGCCGGTCCAGATATCAAGAAACCATGTTAAAAAACGGAGCTCTCTTTTTCCATCGTCGCTCTTGCTTATTTTGGAAATTTTAAAGCTATATTAGTGTTAGCCTGTTAAATTTAACTTGTGTTTCAAAATTCTACACCTAAACATGTAAACTAAATGCCATGAAGTCATGAACAGCTTTAGGTTGGTTGTTGGGGCTATTACTTTACTGCAAAAAAGCTATAATTATATAGTAAATGCAGCATTACTACTAACGGATGTTTTATTGGCTGTTCACATTTAATTCTGTGCATTTTATACATCATTGATTAACATGGGCCATTGGCCTAACTGTTACATCATATTAATGTCAAAGAAATACACCCAATGTCTGGATTTTAGCATTATCATTAGCTTAATTTTCTTAGATTCTTTATTTACAATTGATGTTTTACTGGGAGTTGATTGCAGTTCAGTTGATTGTATCAAATCCCACTAGTCCCACATCTCTTAGGACCTTTGTACTAAAAAAAATGATGTTTTTTTTTTTTTCAAATTGTAGTTCAGTTGATTGTGTCAAATCCCACTAGTCCCACATCTCTTAGGACCTTTGTACTAAAAAAAATGATGTTTTTTTCTTTAAATTTTATATTATAAATAAATATTAACTGTACAAATATTCGTTTTAAATAAATTATCTCTTTGATGTATATATTGATATTTTAACGTCATTACTATTTTAGACGCTAGTGACAAATTTATTTATAAAGTGTCACTCTCCCTAGTGATTGTCAAACGAAAACTTAGGTTATGTATGGTTATGTTTCCAAGGTCCATTTCCAGTTTCTATTGTTGAAAAATGAATTTTGAAAATTTCGTCTGAAAAATAGAATTATATTTGGATAAATGAATGAGAATAAGTTTTATATCAGTTTGGAAATAAGATTATGTTTGGTTGAGTAGTTTTGAAGTAATATTTTATGTATATAATAATTAGAAAAATTGACAATGGTGGGGTCCACTTTTAATATTTTAATTTGAATATATGATATTATATTTATAAGATTGTAGGTGATGGGTCCCATTAGATAAATATAATTTTAATATTAATATTTAAGTAGATAGAGTTGATAAATGGTGGGTACCACAAGTATAATTGGATGAAAATATGAAAATAGTGATTGATAAGTTATGCAGGGTATAGTGCATAGGGCTGAGAATAAAAATTATAAGTTTGAGATGTTTTATATGAAAAATGGAAAGTGAAAATGACGATTTCCATTGGAAAATTTATAAACAAACACGATTTCATTTTTATGAATAGTTGGAAGTTGGAAATGGACATTTGGAAACATAAACAAACTAGGCCTAACTCTTCTTGTCAGGGGTGACATTAACAATTGGATTCAAGTCATCCATGCAGTTTTTACGAAACGTTCTAATTACAAGGTTTCGTTTACTCGATAAGACTATGTTTGACCAGTGTCTGCTCCTATTCTTTTTGTTGTAACTTTTTTGGTTTTTGTCTATAATGGCAGGGGACAATATCATTTGGTATTGGCTTTTTCTTGGTCATCATTGGATGGCCCATAATAGGAATGATTCTTGAGGCTTATGGATTTGTTGCTCTTCAGGTTTGATGCTGGTTATGAAATTGGTTCAACTTTGTTTTACTATTCAAAAGAGGAATTTACTATTTTATTCATAAATGCTGGTTATACTAACACATGTTCGTAATTCGAAAGAGGAATTTACTATTTTGTTCATAAATGCAGTGGCTTCTGGCCAACATTGGTTGTTTTTCTGCAGAAGATTCCTATTGTTGGTTGGCTTTTCCAGCAACCTTTTGTCAGATCAGTATGTTTGTTTTGACATCAGTGTTTTGTATTTGGGATGTTGGGAGCAATGATTTTTATGATATTAGATTCGAGTTTCTATGTGAAATGCTGTGTGCAGCCATGTACTAATTAGTGCGATGTAAAATCTTAAAGTTACACACTCAAAGTTGACAGGAGATTTCACACGGCCCACACTTTGGAGGTTTTCGATGATTCTGTACATAATTTGATTTGTTCTAGTAAAATCTAATGCAACACGTTAATGCTTGATATAATCAAATACATCATATCCAATTTGACCAGTCGATTTTTTGTATCATTTATCATAAACGTGCATTTCATTTACATTAGCTCACCATGTTGTAATGCCAAACGTTTATACTTTCTATCGGATTAATTTCACAAAATACTAGGTGGAAACTTGAAAGAATTCAAATATGGTAACAATGTCTCTGTGTGTCATTGTTTATCATTGTTTATTGCATGTGGGTATGTCTTGTTGGAGTCAACCAGCTCTTGTTTGAACGAGAATAGCTGTAACTAAGCTAAAAGAAAGCAAATGGCTCGCAAAGCCGAAGTGATTGGTTTTCAACCTCACCTAAGCCCAATAGATTGTGCTTGATGATGACCGAGCATATATACGGCATTAATAGCATGTATACCCACAGCATATATACTGTATTTATGTTGTTATTTTGCTTTTAGGTCCACTGTCATTGTAAGTTCTCCAGGTTTAATTAGCTCATAATTCCAGCAGAATTTGTTTGAAGTTCTGTTAAAGCCTCACATGATTTTGAATAATGAGTTACATATGTCCTGAACATATTATTAGTTAAAGTACTGAAACGTGTTCATGATGCAGGAACACTTCAATTTTTTTCCGTAGTTTCCTTTTTTGGCAATGAATGCATGCATATTCATGTTACATCACGTAGCATCTTTGTTTTAATGTGTTTATTGCAGTTTTTTTTATCCTTATCGTGGACAAAGAGTACATGTATAAGTTTAGTATATGAAAATGGAAGAAGCAGGCACTTGTAAGTGTTTTGAAATACTGTCTGACCAAAAACTTCCTTGTAAACTTATGACAGTATGGTATGCTCAGTTGGTGATATGGCTTGATTAATACATGTTGATTTTCCGACATTGGTATTCTCATTGCTGGCAAATTGGAAGTCAAATTCATTTGATGGGGATTTAACATCCACCATTTTTATTTACCAGTTCAACACTGCGCATATTCATTCGTTGAATTTCTTTTCCTTCATATGAATACAAGGTGATTGGTTGCATTATTTTTCTGTTCAAAGCCATTTTTGATTGGGAAAGATGAATATGTGATAAAGGCTGAACTTATATAGTCTTACCCCCTCCCCCCCCCACATATATATGTATTCTTTGGTTTTTTTATAGTATGATTCCCATCCAGACAATCGGCCATCTTCCACAGCCATGGTCACCCTCTTGTAAGTGGTGATTTTTCATTGTTCTGTGAGGCAATTTTCCTTTTTATGTTTTAGGTGACGGTGAATTGATATTGATACATTTGCGCACTGCAAAGCCAATTTATAGACCTACTGATTGAAATCCTGCCTAATCCTTTTTTGTGGAGTGAGCTTTTGGACTAGAGTATACGAGCTTATACAGAAGAAGTGCAAGTGTATGTACCCACATGAATATGGAACTTATATAGAAGTTCTTGTTGGAAATTTGGTTTTGACAAAGTGGGCGCCGACCCGACTTTGACCAAATTTTCGGTGGCTAAGAATTTAATTCTTGAGGAATTGAATTGTAAATTGTTAATCTTCTTTTCGAGTAGATGTTCGTAGTATTTTTTATTTCTCAAAACCGAATTTCGGTGATGAGTGAGAAATTAATACACGAAATGACCACGCGAATGGGCATAGTTTATCCTAGTATAAATACTAGAAGGTGTTATTGGTTGGATATACTATAACACAAGTGTACAAGTCATCACAATGTTAGATGATCACAAATGGGCCTTGGACCGGATCGACCCTTTGGGCTTGGGTTCGAGGGTTTAGTTAGTTTTGTAACTTGAAAATGGTCTTGGTCCAAATTCAAGTAACTATTGATAAGGCACGATGAATCTGACATTGGAGGTGTCAGGGTTCATGTGTGGATTAATCAGACATTGGAGGATGTCAAGGTTCGTTTTGTCTTTTGGAGATTGTAACTCCTCAAGGGTGGTGGTCATAAGAAGAGATTGTAACACATTGGAGTTACATATGTTGTTAATGCACACTCTCTTAATCTTTAATTCCCTACAAGTGTTGGAAATGATGGCCTATATAAGTCAGGCGATTTTTTCATGGGTTTGCTTTAATGGGGGTTAGAAGGAAGAGATGAAGTCATGTATCACAGGGAAAAATCGCATATCTCTGCATATTCTTTCAGGGTCGGTAAAAGTGCGTAACTTTTTAAGTGAACATTTTCAATAACACTTCCTTCTCGCATTCGTGTCGTGGAATATACCAGGTCGACAAATTGTTACCCGATAAATATGTTGAGTAGTTTCCTTCGAGTTCGAAAGGTGCCTTTGTGCGTTAACCAATGTGTTAAAATACTGTACACAAAGGAGGTAAAGTCGTTTATCTTTGGGGACATTACGTAGTTCCGTGAGTACTAGTGAGATGTATTTGTCTTGCGGATAGAGGTCTTCTCGTCCAACTCGGTTTTAAAAAGAGATTTATGCGATTTTCGAACCACGCCTCTTTTTTGTTGAGTCCATTCAAGATTTGTAATAGTTAGATTTTACTTTTCTTGTAATTTTTCTATTTCAAAAAGAAAAAGAATTTTTTGTAGTTACCAAAACTATTCATCTTGAAGGCTTTTCCCGTTGTAACCACTATGTAATATTTTCAACAATCGCAAGACAAATATCTTACCTTCATGATAGCAAAGGAGAAACTCAATAAATGAAGTATACAAAGCTTTGAAATGAATCAAGAATAAGACCTTCCAAGTGGTTCTTTGGAATTGTAGTTGTTGCTAAAAACGCATTGCGTTTAAAGCGTGGGGCTAGGATGATGATTTCTATGCCGTAACTTTGTCTTTGTGGGAGACTTAGTGATACACTTACTATATGTATTGTATTGTGTGGTTGATATGAATTGAGGATGTTTTTCCAAAAGGTTCATGATTTTGAAAATAAATACGAAATGAGGATGTGATTTCCAAGAGGTTCGTTATTTCGATTTTTGGATTGAAAAATGGATGATTCCAAGAATCTAAAAATGTATTGAAACTTGTCTAAAAGTTTCAACTAATCCCGCATGATATTCGTCTTTGAAGGGATGTGGTTTAAATGAAAAATCTAAATGGTTTGCATCGTTTAGATGTTGTTATCATTTGGGAATAGTTGGAAATTTTTCATGAATTTCTAAATGTAAAAACGGAAGAAAATTGGATTATTTTTAGGAGATCGATTGTTCGATTGAAAATTGAAGAAAGCAATCGAAGGTCCGCAAAGATTTTTAAATCCATGAAAGTCTTGGTAGAGACTCGAGAAAAGTGTGTTGGAATATTTTTAAGAATTCAAACGGATCCAACATTAGTCAAGCATTAAAGTCCATAATACATGGGGTATGACCACTCTTTTGTGTCTCACTTTTTTGGCTTATTTTTTCGAGCTTGATTTTCTGTTTCTCCCCTTTGGAATTTAAGTGTTTACAATCATATCAAAGTGTGGTAATCGAGGTGGTGTAACACCTAAATTCCAAATAAAGCGAAAACGTATCACGATTTGCGAGAAAGTGTTATGATAAAAGGTGTTGTAACACACTTATAAGACTTTTCAAATCAAGAGAATCATGTAGGTGAAGCGACATAGAAACATTTTGCGGGAGATGTTGCCAAAAGTGTTGTAACACCTCAAGGCGGTTTCACCAAGTGTGAGGTCATAAACAAATGTTCTTTGAAGGTGTTCCAATATCTAAGGTCACACTCAGGGTTTTGTAAAATGATTCTTACCAATTAATTGTCGGAATAAAGGTTAGTTACATAAACTCAAAAATTTGTTTGAACGAGGTTCTAAAGTTATTATTGGAACGAGGTTCTAATAGTAATAGAACAACGAAAAAGCATTCTAATGCTAAAAGTTAAGGGTAATCCAGGAGTTGAACAAATAAACTAAGAATATGTGGGGAAAGTTGTTTTAACAAAAGATCAAACCACATATTGAATAAAATCCCAAGAGCTTAAAGGGAAAAATAAGACTCCCTTACGAATGTTTTTGTGGAAAAAAATACAACCATCTTATAAATACCTTAAAGTGTGGGGGTGTTTGGCTAAGGTTGCAATACGAACCAAAGCAAGTTAAAACCGGTCCTAAAACGGTAGATTGTGTTTTTATTGGTTATGCACTTAACAATAGTGCATATCGTTTTATGGTACATAAGTCGGGAAAATCCGAAATGACGCATATAGTTGGTACCATAATTGAGTCAAGGAAGTGTATACATTATTTGAGAATATTTATCCTTGTAAAGAAAGGATAGATGGAAATTTAAAAAACGATTGTATTCGAGGATGTTGCTCGAGATGTGACTTCTCATTGGTGTTATCATGATGTTGGAACAACTATAGATGTTACTTGCAAGATGTTCTTTGAAGGTGATGCTTGAAACTTAGAATATACAATGATGTTATAACATCGGAATGACATTTGGTACGACATCTCTTTGTCACATTTGTGAAAATTAGTTTAACACCGAGTGGTGAAGGCGAGATGAAGTAAGAGGCTAAGGTGGTTAAGTCATTTGGTCTGAATTTCTAACATTGATGTTAGATGGTGAGCCAAACTCGATTAAAGAGGCTCAGGTAGTCCAAATGGGAAAGTCTCCATAACGGCAAGAAAAAGCAATCAATAGTGAAATCGAGTCCATTCCCAAAATCATACGTGGGAGTTGGTTGATCTCCTGTTTTGGTCATAAACCTTTAGGATGTAAATGGATCCTAGAGAAGAAGTATAAAGCGAGATGGAACTATTGATAAGTATAAAAAAGTATGTTTTGACTTGTAGCAAAATTCACCAAAAAGGCTTTAAACAAAAAAGGGTATGACTTCAATAAAAAATTTTGACACCTATTCTCAAATCATACTTAGGATTGCGTCTATTTGGGTGCTATTCGCGATTCTTTGCTTTGCACAATCTGAGATTCATCAAGGATGGATGTCAAGACGGCGTTTTTGAATGGAAAGATAGATGATGAAATCTACATGGAACAACAAATATTGAAGGGTTTGTTGCATAATGTCGAAAAAAAGAAGGTATGCAAGTTAATAAGATTTTTTTATTGGAATGAGAAAGAAGCTCCAAAACAATGGCATCTTAAGTTTGACAACACAATGTTGTCATATGGGTTTAAAATCACGAGTGTGATAAATGCGTATATGTCAAAGGGACATCGGAAGCATTTGTCATAGTTTGTCTATCGTGAGCGATTTGTTAATCATGGGTAGTAGTCATGATACTATCATGACACGAAAAAGAATGTTAAAGAGAAACTTTGACATGAAGGATATGGAAACTTCAAAATTTAGCACATATCTACACATGATCATGGGGATAAAAATCATTGAGAACTCGATGGAATTATCTTGTCATAATCCGCTACGTAGAGAAAGTGCTCAAGAAATTCAATGCTTTTGACGACTTCACTGTCAAAGACGCTAAGAATGATTTAAGTGTAAACGGTTTCTTGATGAAAGCGAAAGAAAACGATAAATGCTCGGATGGAATACTCATGTATTATCAAGCGATCGATGTACATTACAAATTGTACACGCCCGGACTTGGCCTACCCATAAATATGTTGAGTAGGTTCACGAGCAATCAAGTCACGAGCATTGGAAAGCGTTAACCAATGTGTTAAAATACTTGAAGTATTTTTTGGAGTATGGGCTATACTACTCGAGATATCTGGCAATTTTTGTACTTGAAGGGTATAGTGATGCTAGTTGGATTTCGGATTCAAAAGATTCTTATTCCACTAGTGGATACATATTCACCATTGGAGGTGGTGTGGTATCGTGGAAGTCCACAAAAGCAAACGTGTATAGTTCGGTCCAACATGGAATCGAGTTTATAGCTTTGGACAAAGTGTTAGTCAGTGGCTACGATAATCTAGAGGGGGTGAATAGATTATGCCGATTTTCGAACCACGCCCTCTTTTTTGAATGTGAAGATGATAATAAAAATGTAAGTGCGGGAAAATAAACAACACACAATGATTTAGAGTAGTTCAACCCACCTCAGGGCCTAATCTACTACCATCGGTATATCAGAAGTGGATTTCAAAAAGAAAAAGAATTTTATTAATAGTTACCAAAACTATTACACCACTACCTTTGAAGATTACCACAATCTTCTTACAACACCTTCAAGGAGATTACCACAATCTTCATTCACCTATGAAGAGTATCACACTCTTCAACACCTAAGATCACCCAGTGTGTTCTTACCAGGGATAATAAACTAACATTAGGATATCTTGTTTTGGATGATAGACAAATTCAAGATTACAACTCAATAAATGAAGTATACAAACTTTGAGTGCAAGTGTAATCAAGAATAAAAAGCCTAGACCTCAAGATTGTGCAAGTGAAGGACTTAGGTAGGCTATTACAACAAGAATATTGAAAAAAGAAGACTTAAAGAAATTTCTGTTTGATTTTCTTGTTGTATTGTTTGCTTGTGTTGTTATTTATTGTTTTTTGCTTCAAAGCCTTCATCTATTTATAGGAGAGTCTTCAAGATTGGATCTCCAACATAGGCTCCTCCATCTTCACTTTTGTCTACAAAAAGAAGATCACAAGATGTAGAAATATAGTACAAAATTGTTAAAGTAAATCTTTATTGTGTGTGGGGCGATAATGGTTGTCCAACGGTTTGAATTTTGTTGTCAAAAACATAGGTCGACCGAGTCGCGTGGAGATAGAAATTTGAAAATATATCGCACTATTTTACATGGGGGATCGATCGGGGTCCGTTCAAAGGTCAACCCCTCATTTGCCTTTGGAGCCCATTGTAAAATGTTTGGACTTCTCCAAAAAGCATGATGGGAGTTTTGCAAGTTTTGTCCCAACACATCGAGGCTCTTGAGTGTCGACCCCCTCAATCGCGTGCGGTTTGGCGGTGGAAAATTCCCTTAAAATTTCCTCGATTTTGTTTTTGTTTCAAGTATCGACTATCAGTGCAGGATGCCTATGGGTGACCGGTTGGCCTCAAAAGCAAAGTGTAGTCCGATTTTTGTAAAAATAAACTTCAAAAAATACTCCAAAAATTAGTAAAAATATTTTAAATCATTTGGGAATATTTGGACAACATTTATAAACATTGTTTTGGTGTAAAAACTCATTTAAACAAAATCATCAAAATCTTGATAAAAACATTTATCTAACAAACTCCCCTTTTTGATGATTACAAACCAAAAAACGTTTTTTTAGGAGATCGATTTTTAAAACAAAACACATTTTTGTTCTAAAACATCAAACCATTACAAGCAACATTTATCATAAGTAATAACACAAGGAATGAAACAAAGATTTTTCAAAACATTTTGCACAAGCTCCCTAGAATGTTTTTGTATCAACATGCATAAAAAAATAAGTCGAAGCAAAAACAACTACAAGCTAAAAGCTTGAATATCATGAGCGTAGAAGCTCCCCCTGTCACAAAGACAACATTAGTCAAGCATTAAAGTCCATAATACATCAAATGGACTAAGTATCATTCACATCTTTTGGCTTTTAAGAGCCCTAGCTTATAACTTTTCTTGCGAGCTTATTTTCGCTTCTTTGAGCATATGAGCATTTTTCCTGTTTCTCCCCCTTTGGAATCATCAAAAAGAATGTTAGCACGATAAAAATATCATACAATCATATCAAAGTGCGCAATTTAATCGATTTATCGAGCATTTTGAACATTGAAGCCTAAATTCCAAATAAAAGGGAAAAGTTAATCGTATGATTTGCAAAAGCTCATTGGATTGATAAAACATGATCTCTGTAAACTTATAAGACTTTTCAAATCAAGAGAATCATGTAGGTGGTGAATTTTTCATAGAAACATTTTGTCCAATACTTGGCGTGCGTTGAATAAAACAAGAGATATATAACGCCTTTGTAATTCAATTAAGCCAAAAAATTTCATCATCAAATACAATATTACAAAATTCATCCATAAACAATCATCATATACATCATACCAATATACGAATTTCATCAAAATATCAAGATATGAGCACATTCTCAAGGGTTCAACCCAATTGAGATTAAAAAGAAGATATTCTTACCAATTAATTGGAGAACTCGGATAATAATGATGAAATATAAGTTACATAAACTCAAAAAATATAGATTTTATAAGAAGAAAATCATTTTGAGTGAATAAAACATGTGTGTCAAAAATGTGAAGGGGTTCGATTTTGGAAGAAAAGAACCAAAATGACAGTTTGTAGGATAGAAAGCATTTTAAGTCTGAAATTAGCTAGGGCGACCGGTCGACGTGTAGGGCGACCGGTGCCTGCAACATGTCGACCGATCGACCTCTATGGCGACCGGTGCACGAACACTTGTTCGGTTTCGTCCGAATTTTGCACCAAAAATCCAATTTTTCACCCCTAAGTTTTAAAACCATGCAAATTGCAAACATAGACCTCATTCAATATGCATTATGCCTAACCGAGCTCGTATTGAGGCAAAAGTCTCGGAAGATAGCGATTTTGTAAAGATATCCGCCAATTGATCTTGAGGTATGGAACAAAAGATATCTCAATTTTTCATTTTGAAACACAATCCATTAGAAAATGATGTCGAATCTTAATATGTTTAGTACGGTTATGATGAACCGGGTTTTGAGCAATATTTATAGCGGATATGTTATCACAAAAGATAGGAACATTTTCAAAAGAGCATTTATAATCCGCTAAAGTTTGTTTCATCCAAAGCAATTGAGTACAACAAAAGGCCGCGAAAATATATTTAGCTTTGGCCGTTGAAAGTGAAACACAATTTTGTTTCTTTGAAAACCAAGACACTAGGCAATCGCCTAAAAATTGACATGATCCGGAAGTACTTTTACGATCATCAATTTCCCGCATAATCCGAATCACTATAACCTTTAAGAGAAAAATTTTCATTCTTTGGATAAAATAAACCATATTGAATAGTGCCTTTCAAATATCGAAAAATCCTTTTAACGGCACTCATATGAGATTCTTTGGGATTGCTTTGAAAACAAGCACATAAGCATACGACATGAAGAATATCCGGTCTACTTGCGGTTGAATAAAGCAAACTACCAATCATACCTCGATATTTGGATTCATCAACCGACTTGCCTTTTTCATCTTTGTCAATCTTGACGTTTGTTGTCATTGGGGTAGAGACGGTTCTTCCTTCTTCAATGCCGAATTTCTTTAGAAGCTCTTTTGTATACTTTGATTGTGAAATGTAAATACCTTCTTGGCATTGCTTAATTTGAAGTCCAAGGAAGAAATTGAGCTCCCCCATCATGCTCATTTCAAATCCACCTTGCATCAACTTAGAAAATTTCTTGCACAGGGATTCATTAGTAGCACCAAAAATAATATCATCAACATAAATTTGAACTAATAAGCAATCTTGCCTTTTTTCAAAAACAAAGAGAGTAGTATCAATTTTACCTCTTGTAAATCCATTTTGCAAAAGAAAAGAGCTAAGTCTATCATACCATGCACGGGGTGCTTGTTTTAAACCATACAAGGCCTTCTTAAGTTTATAAACATCATTTGGCCTAGAAAAAGTTTCAAACCCCGGAGGTTGTTTTACATACACTTTTTCTTGAATAATACCATTTAGAAAAGCGGATTTAACATCCATTTGGTAAAGCTTGAAATTTTTAAAACAAGAATAGACAAGTAAAATACGAATAGCTTCTAAATGTGCTGCGGGTGCAAAAGTTTCATCATAATCAATACTTTTTTCTTGACAATACCCTTGAGCTACTAACCTTGCTTTGTTTCGAACAATATTGCCTTGTTCATCGAGCTTGTTTCGAAATACCCATTTTGTACCAATAATTGTTTGAGATGGAGGACAAGGTACCAATTCCCAAACATCATTTCTTTCAAATTGATTCAACTCCTCTTGCATTTCTAAAAACCAATCCTCATCTTCAATAGCTTCCTTAGCATTTTTAGGCTCTTTTTGAGATATAAGAGCTTTCTCGGCAAATTTTCCTCGAGTCATTACTTTATCAAGGAGATCACCAATAATAAGATCTTTTGGGTGATCTCCCTTAAATTTCAATGCTACGGGAAGCTCCGAAGTATCACCTTTATCTTCTTGAGGAACATTTGAGCTTGAAGATTGATCATTTTGAGCATCATTTTGAACAATTGGTTCAACAACATCCTCTTCATCACTATCATCATTGGGTATCTTTTCAACACCCGAGGCTTCATTGAATTTTACATGGATGGATTCTTCAACAACCATACTAGTCTTATTGTAAACCCGATATACTTTGCTTTTTGTTGAATACCCCATAAATATTCCTTCATCGGCCCTTAGGATCAAGTTTGTCCAATTGATCCTTAGTATTCAAAATAAAACACTTGCATCCAAATATTTTGAAATAACTAATATTTGGAGTTCTTCCTTTCCAAAGCTCATATGGAGTTTTATTCATTTTGGAACGAATATAAACTCGATTAATGACATAGCAAGCGGTACTTATGGCTTCAGCCCAAAAATATTATGGAAGTGAAAATTCATTGAGCATGGACCGGCTTATTTCTTAAAGTATCCGATTCTTCCTTTCGGCTACTCCATTTTGTTGAGGTGTCCTTGGAGCCGAAAAATTGTGACCATATCCCTTAGTTTCACAAAAGACTCTGAATTCTCCATCAAATTCTCCACCTCGATCATTTCGAATAGACTTTATGGTATCTTATTTTTCATTCTCAATAAGTCTACACAACTTAACAAACTCATTAACAACATCTCTTTTATTTGTAAGAAAAAGAGCCCAAGTATATCTAGAAAAATCATCAACTATAACAAAAGTGTAATATTTTCCACTTAGACTAGCCGTACCAATATCCTCATACAAATCTAAATGAAGAAGTTGTAGAGGCTTGGGTGTGGAAATTTCATTTTTGGGCTTAAAACTACTATTAACTAATTTGTTCTTTTGACAAGTGTCACATAAGCCAAGGTTTTCAAAATTTAACTTGGATAGTCCTTTGACATGTTGATTTTTGTAAATCTCTTTCAAATTTTTGTATCCAACATGTCCAAGTCGCCTATGCCATAAGCTAGTTAAATCATTATTGGCGACAAGACAAGCAACATTTTGACTAACCAAGTCACTTGTGCAAATTTTATAAAGGTTGCCTTTTCTACTTGTTTCACAAATAATTTTACCATTTTTAAGAACAAGGCATTTTTCTTTATTAAAAACAACATCGTAATTAGAATCACAAAGTTGGCTTACACTTATCAAATTAAACTTTAGCCCATCTACTAATAAAACATTATTAAGAGAGAAAGAAGAGTTATCAATGTCTCCATTGCCAATGATTTTTCCTTTGCCATTGCCGAACATGACCATACCCTCTTCTTGGAGCTTGATGTTGGTAAAAAGTTCTCTCCTTCCGGTCATATGGCGTGAACATCCGCTGTCCACGAGCCATTTTGAATCTTCCATTGTTGTTATAGCCCCTATAACCTACAAAAGAATTATTTTTATGTACCCTATAGCTTTGGAGTCCATAGGGGTTAGCCTTAAGACCTTTGGGTCTCCAAAAATAGTTAACATTGTTCTTCAATTTACAATGACTAACATAGTGACCAACTTTACCACAATAAAAGAAATTAAGATTGTGGGCACTACTAGCACGTACAAAAGTCGGACCTTGGTCATTTTTCTTTGAAATAGGTTGAAAAGGTTTATAGCCAAGTCCTAATTTAGAATGCTCACCTCTTTGTGCTTCTAAAATTTTTGTAACTTTATCCGTACTTAAATTAAAACGATGCACATCCTTTTCAAACATTCAATATCATTTGTGAGCGTTTGTTTTTCGGTTTCAAGAGTACGGACTTTAGTAAGAGTAATAGCATAAGCTTTATCAAGAGATTCATAAGAAGTAAACAATTTATCCTTTTTCAATTTTAAGCTCTTTATGCTCCTTTTTTAAAGTCTTGTATTTAACAATCAAATTTTGAAATTCATTTTGCAATTCATCAAAATCACATTGCAATTCATCAACTAAGGAAGAAGTTGAGGAGTTAGAGCGTACCTCATTATTTTCATCGTCTATGGCCATAAGACCATGTTCGGTTTCTCCTTCCTCGTCGGATGTGGCGAGTAGTTCATCCCAAGTTTTGACATCCGTATTTAGAGCCTTCTTTTCAAGGAAATGCTTTTTCTTCTTTTGCTCTTCTTCCGCAAGTTTCGAGCAATCGGCTATGTAATGCTCGGATTTCCCGCATTTGAAATATGAATTGTCTCTTGGCTTTCTTGCTTTATTTTTATAACAAACTTTGCAAATTTTCGAACAAGAGCCGCCGTTTCCTCGTCATCATCATCACTAGCATAATATGAAATATTAGAAGAAGATGCTAAGCCTTTAGAAAGATTTTGCATACCCGGTTTAATGGTGGATGGTTGGGGATTTTTCCTCTCCTTGAGATAGACTTCATAAATGAGGAGATTTCCCACGAGCTCATCGAATTTGAGTGTTTCGAGATTTTGTGCTTCCGTGATAGCCGTTACTTTCTCGGACCATGACCCGGGAAGAGAATTCAAGACTTTGGTCACTTTATCTTCTTCGGATATGACTTTCCCAAGTGCCACAAGAGGATTGACAATGTTGTCAAGCCTTCCACCATTTTTGATATGTTTTCACCATCATGCATATTGAAATTTTCAAAGTCTTTAACAAGCATGTTTTTTCTTGCTTGCTTAACTTTCTTAATACTCTTATAGATGGTTTTCAATTTTTCCCATACATCATGTGCCGACCTTATTCCTCTTATACGATTGTACTCGGTGGCGGTGAGTGAACAATGTAAAATATTTAAGGCCTTACCGTTTAGAGAGAATGCCTTCTTGTCGGCATCATTGAATTCTTTGAAACTTTTGGGGGCCAAGGAGTCGTCCTCCAATTTCTTCGTTAGTTGAGCTATGCCTTCAATGACTGCATTACATTTATCAAACCCGTACCGTTGAAGAAAGCACTCCATTCGGTCTTTCTAAAATGCGTAGTTGTTGGCGTCAAAGAGCGGTGGCTTGTTGGTGGAGGTGTCGGTGGTGAGATAGCTTTTGTTCGTAGCCATGGATCTTTCCTCTTTACTCGCGGTGTGGAACGAGCTTGCCAAAGAGTTTGGCTCTGATACCACTTGATAGTCCAAGTGGCTACGATAATCTAGAGAGGGGGTGAATAGATTATGCAGATTTTCCAAACTACGCCATTTTTTTCGAATGTGAAGATGATAACAAAAATGTAAGTGCGGGAAAATAAACAACACACAATGATTTAGAGTAGTTCAATCCACCTAGGGCCTAATCTACTACCACCCCGGTATATCCGAAGTGGATTTTAAAAAGAAAAAAGAATTTTATTAATAGTTACCAAAACTATTACACCACCACCTTTGAAGATTACCACAATCTTCTTACAATACCTTCAAGGAGATTACCACAATCTTCCTTCAGTACCACACTCTTCAACACCTAAGATCACTCAAGTGTGTTCTTACTACAAGAACACTAACAAGGATATCTTATTTTGGATGATAGACAAATTCAAGATTACAACTCAATAAATGAAGTATATAAACTTTGAGTGCAAGTGTAATCAAGAATAAAAAGGCTAGACCTCAAGATTGTGCAAGTGAAGGACTTAGGCTATTACAACAAGAATATTGAAAAAGAAGACTTAAAGAAATTTGCTGATTTTCTTGTTGTATTGTTTGCTTGTGTTGTTATTTATTTTGCTTCAAAGCCTTCATCTATTTATAGGAGAGTCTTCAAGATTGGATCTCCAACATAGGCTCCTCCATCTTCACTTTTGTCTACAAAAAGAAGATCACAAGATATAGAAATATAGTATAAAATTGTTAAAGTAAATCTTCTTTGATAATGGTTGTCCAACGGTTTGAATTTTGCTGTCAAAAACATAGGTCGACCGGTCGCGTAGAGATAGAAATTTGAAAATAGATCGCACTATTTTACACAGGGGGACCGATCGACGGGGGGTCCGACCGGTCGACCCCCTGTTGGACCGGTCAGCCTTCTCCAAAAAGCAATACAGGGAGTTTTGCAAGTTTTGTCCCAACACAGGCACCGGTCGACCCCCTGGTCGACCGATCGACCTCCCTTAAAATTTTTCCGATTTTGTTTCTGTTTCAAGTTTCGACTATCAGGTACGGGATGCCCTATAGGGCAATCGGTTGGCCTTAAAACAGAAGTGTTGTCCAATTTTTTGTCAAAAATAAACTTCAAAAAATACTCCAAAAATTAGTAAAAACATTATAAATTATTTGGGAATATTTGGACAACATTTATAAACATTGTTTTGGTGTAAAAACTCATTTAAACAAAATCATCAAAATCTTGATAAAAACATTTATCTAACAAATCATGGTAAATATGAATTTTTGAAAGATATTCCATGTTGGAGGAAGCTGTTTTTTTGAAACCAAACGGCTAAGGGAGGGCATTAGCAATTTGTATAAGCAAAGTCGACAAAATATTTGAAATTAGAGACTAAATAATTTTAGACAATTGATCTAAAATGGTGTGATGTCAATTGACTATGTAAATTCAAAAGACAATTTGGTAGATCCTTTGTGAAAAGATAATCGAGATCAATTGAGTAAATTGCTAGAGAGAATGAACTTAATTTCCACAAAGTAAAATAACCATCATAGTGGTAACCCAACCATGATATTTGGAGATCCCAAGAACTTGGTTCAATGGGAAAACTAAGCTATGAAGGTTATATTGTAACACTTAGAAACAATGTTTCAAAATCCTTGATAAATGCCATTGTGTTGAAACAAAAGTTGTGGTGAGGCTAAGTCATTTGACTTTTAATGATTCCTACACCTCGTTGAGGTTGAGTATGGCGGGATACTCGGATAGGAGATCATTATAAGTGAGAAGTGAGGGTCGCTTCAAAGTAACACTTATGAATCCAAAGTGGTGTCCATGGTGAAACGGACACAAAACGTGAGAACGGGGAGGTGTTGAGACCTTTTGTATTAATGATGTTGTCTCGGTATACACCATGGAGGAAAAGTTCAAGGCATTACATCCACTAGGCCGCTGTATACCCGATAGTATTAACTATGGAAGGTTCAAAGCCACAAGCTACCTTTAGGATGCGATCTCAAATTGTCTCTTGAGGTCGGTTTTGCGTATATAAATTCATGCATGCATTAATTTCCACTCATGTGGGGGATTGTTGGAAATTTGGTTTTGAGAAAGTGGGCGAGATCGACTTTGACCAAATTTTGGTGGCTAAGAATTTAGTTCTTGAGGAATTGAATTGTAAATTGTTAATCTTCTTTTAGTAGATGTTCGTAGTATTTTTATTTCTCAAAACCAAATTTCGGTGATGAGTGAGAAATTAATACACGAAGTTGGCCACGCGAATGAGCATAGTTTATCCTAGTATAAATATAGAAGGTGTTATTGGTTGGATATACTATAACACAAGTGTATGATCACAAATGAGCATTGGAAACAGGACCGACCACCCTTTGGGCTAGGGTTCGAGTTTAGTTAGTTTTGTAACTTGAAAATGGGTTTGGCCCAAATTCAAGTCATTTGACTTTTGATGAATCTAGACATTGGAGGTGTCCAGGTTCATGTGTGTATGAATCTGACATTGTAGGATCAGGTTCATGTGTCTTTGGAGTTTGTAAGAAGTGGTGGTCATGAGAAGAGGTTGTAACTCATGGGAATTACATATGATGTTAATGCCCACTCTCTTAATCTTTAATTCCCTAAAGTGTTGGAAATGATGGCCTATATGAGGCGTTTTCTTTGCTTTAATGATGGGGTTAGAAGGGAGAGATGAAGTCGGCATATACTAAAGAAAAATCACATATCTCGCATATTCTTCAAGTGTCGGTAAAAGTGTCGTAACTTTTGGAACATTTTCAAGAACACTTCCTTTCGCATTCGATGCTAGTTCTCGCTCCTTCGAGTTCGAAAGGTGCCTTTGTGTCGTGGTGCCATGTACACAAAGGAGGTGCTGTTTTATCTTTGGGGACCACTCATGTGGTGAGCACTAGTTCGGACGTATTTGTGTTTGAGAAAAGGTCTTCCTCGACTCGGCTTGTAAAGTTTCCGATTCATGCTTACGGGTTGAGTCCATTCAAGACTTGTAATAGTTAGATTTTACTTTTCTTGTAATTTTTCTATTTGTGTTTTGTAAGTTATCTTGAAGGTTTTTCCCGTTGTAACCACTATGTAATATTTCCAACAGTTCTTAATTCTCCAGACTGCAATTTGTGTTGTACTGTTTTTTTGTCTTTATATACGACTTTGATCAATCACTGTGAGAGCAAAATGAAATTACTTTATGGTCGTGTCATATGGGCTTATCAGGAGAATTTAGATGGTCAAGTTATTTTGATTTTTGATTAATCTTCTAGTTTGGTTCTTCAAAATTGATTGCCCACTTATCTGATGTAAATTGAAAAGATTACCCTTATGACCCCTCTAAAATGGATAAATTACTAATTTCTCATAATTTTTATAATTATAAAAACATCCTATCTGTGAGCTAATGCATTTTTTAAGCAATCTTCGCTATTATGTGGTGAAAACCAGACCGGATCCGTTCGATAAGTTTAACTTGGAACATGTCATGGGTCCAATCCGGTCCGACCAGTTTAACTAGGAACATGTCGCGGGGCCCGATCCTGTTATGTATGTAGATCGGGTGGCGAAAATTCGTTGCCACCGGACAAAACGCGTGAACCCATTTAACCCAGTTTTTGTGTTGTTCTTTTGGAATAAAGAATCTCTCTTTATTTATTACAAAAATAAATAAAGCCTGTTCCAGTCTGAGTGGTATGTCGATGGGGATTCCCAAATTTGCAGGTAAAACAAAGTAATAAGAAAGGTTGAAAGTGGATTCGAAAAATCTTAACATTAAAATATTATTTGAATTCTAATATTACCAGCAGGTAAAGCCTCAGCTATAGAATTTAGTTAAAAAAAAAAAAAAAAAAGAAGCCTCAGCTATAGAAACATCAAGCCCGAAGTACTCATGTAGCCTAAACCACAGTGACAACCATTTTTTCGACGTTCATGTCTCCAAAATTTGTAATTGCTTTCGACATCCATATAGTTTCTTAGATTTGGCCAATGTCGTGTCAAAGAACCCTGCGTTTGTTCATTTTCTATTTGAAGAATATAACATAGAAAAACAATGAATATATGTGGACGATCTCAATTTTTCTACACGTTGTTCCACTTGTTAAGTCAGAAAAAGAAAACTAAAGTGTGATTTTCGTCCAATAAGTGTCTGCAATGTCATGTACAAACTCGTCACCAAAACTCTTGCGAATATTAAGTAGATTGTTGAAACAAGAGAATAGGAAATTTGAGATAACCATATTAGTTGAAGCAATTTTTCATGTTTTACTAATCCTTAATGAATATGCACTATAGGTATAAACTCTGGTTGAGATTGTTGGGTATTATGGGTGAAAAGGTGTAAATGTGAGAGAGGTAAAAAATAAGTAGAGGCTAAAAATATTTGAATTACTATAATAATTGCAAGAATATAATTTTAGAAACACTCAATATTGAAAATTTGCTAAATTCTCTCATTCAATTTCATTTTTTACTATTGAATTCACTTGTTTTTTGATACATACAAATGACAAATGATTACCTTTTATAGGCATCATAAACAAGGCTTAAAGCAAATAATTAGAAATAAACAATCGGTTCTTAATTCTCCACCACCAAAGATTTGTGATGGATGGTCGAGGGGTTCAAATCCCTACTCCATCAAATTGTTTTGGGGTGGAGGTCGAGGTTCATATTTGCTCCATCAAATGCTCCCAGGGCATAGCAAAGTGAAGATTTTGGGAACTTCATGGTCGAATAGCATCCGTGTGGGTTATCAGGGAGAGATCGTTATTAGTATATGGTCAAGTTATATTTGTTCTCTTTGAGGAGGATCTTCTGGTTTGGTTCTTCAAACAATTGCACATTGCGGTTTACTTATCAGTTTATCGCGGCAAATGTAAATTGAAAAGATTACCGTAATGACCTGAGTTATCTAAAAAAAAAATAATTAGAAATAAACTAATTTATCAATATGATAAGGTTTTGGGATGAATTTTTATCCAAAACATTGTATCCAAGCTATATGAAAGTGGGTTTTGGATGGAAATTATAGAATTAGTGTTGGTCTATAAATTATTTTTCTAACACCCCTCTTAATTTGTAATTTGAACACTCTTCCGTAATTGTTCAATTTTTCAAGGCTCACCATTGCTTTGGTGAAACTAGGAACTTTGTGTTCACAAATTTCAATTGAATTTCTTGATCATTTACAAGACTTCGATGAAATGGTGTCGAAGTTCAATGTGCTTTGACCTTGCATGAAAAATGGATTTTTGTCATTGCAATAGTTGACATGTTATCGCAAAAAATTATTGTGGGAGTGTCTTGACTTTCTTGAACATCGCCCAAAATTCTTCTAAGCCATCTTGCTTCACAAGTTGCATCCGTAGCGCAATGCATTCTCGCCTGGCGATGAAAGTGATACTGTCTTTTGCTTCTTTGATGACCAAGATATTATTTTTGAGCCAAGACAGAATACATACCCAGATGTACTTTTGCGATCATCAAGTGACCTGGCCAGTCCACTATCAGATATCCAATGAGCTTATTTTCTTTTTCTCTAACATACCGATGCCGAAGTTTTTCGTACCTTGAATGTATCGAAGAATTCTTTTTTGCTCTTGCATAATGTAGCTTGCTTGGATCGTGCATGAATCGTGATATCAAACTGACTGGATAGACAATATCAGGCCTTGTATTCGTCAAGTAGATCAACGAACCAACTAAGCTGCGGTACATATTTGGATCAACTTTAGTTGCACCATCATTCAATTGCAGTTTTTCATTGACTGCAAGTGGAGTTGAGATCGGCTTGCAGTTGCTCATCTGAAATTTCTTCAACAATGCTTCAAGATATTTTTCTTGAGAAATAAATATTTCTCCTTTTGATTGCCGAACTTGAATCCCAAGAAAATATTTCATGAGACCCAAATCAGTCATCTCGTACTCTTTCATCATTGCCTATTTGAATTCTTGCACCAATCTTTGGATTTGTCCCTGTATAGATCAAGTCATCTACGTAAAGACAAATAATTAAAAAATCTTGCGCACCTTGTTTCTTTACGTATAATGACGGTTCACTCTGACTTCTTTGAAAACCAGTTTGTTGAAAGTACTTGTCAATCTTGCTGTTCCAGGCCCTTGGTGCTTGCTTCAATCCATATAATGCTTTTCTGAGTCGATAGACTTTATCTTCTTCACCGTTGGCAATATAGCCTTCTGGTTGTTCCACGTACACTTCTTCTTCCAAGTCACCATTGAGAAATGCTGATTTAACATCCATTTGGTAGACTGGTAGTTCAAATTGTGTTGCGATGGCCAAGACAATTCGTATTGTCTCCATTCGAGCAACTGGTGCAAATGTCTCGTTGAAATCAACTCCTGGTTGCTGAGAATATCCTTTTGCAACTAAGCGGGCTTTGTGCTTGTGAATTGGGCCATCTTCTTTGTACTTGGTCTTGTAGATCCATTTGACCCCGATCACACTTTTTCCTTCGGGAAGGTCTACGAGCTCCCAAGTATTATTCTTTTCAATGCTTGCAATTTCTTCATCCATTGCGATTTGCCAAACTTCTTTAGCGGCTTCTTCATAATTCTGAGGTTCACAAGCAAAAAATGCAACATCACAAGTTTCGTATATTTCTCTTAAACTTCTTACCCTTCTAATTGGACTTTGATTCTGGATAGAATTCTTGGATGGTCCTGGTGAACTCGAGCTTGGTGGAACTTGAGTGGTGCTTGGTTGATCTCCATGACTTGTTGAAATAGGCAATGTTCCAGGCAAATGCACAATTTTCTTCATTTTTTCATTTTCATTCCAATTCCATGACGCATTTCATCAAAAATGACATCTCGAGAAATAAAAAGTTTATTTGTCTTTGGGTTTAGTAAACGATATCCTTTCGATTCATCACTATGACCAACAAAGATCATTTTTTCTCCTTTTTCATCAAATTTTTCTCTTTGTTGAGATGGAATATGAGAATAAGCAATGCGATCAAAAACTTTGAGATGGTTTACCTATGGCTTTTTTGGTGCCACGCTTCATACAACGCGTCTTATTTTGAATCGCCTTTGTTGGCTAACGGTTCAAAATATAGATCGCCGCATTTCGCTTACGCCGAGAATATTTTTGGAAGTCCTTTGCCTGTCATCATGCTCCGTGCCATCTCGACTATTGTGCGATTATTCCGCTCCGCAACGCCATTTTGTTGTGGGTCAGAACGAATCGTTAGTTGTTTGTGGATCCCTTTATCTTTGCAATAGTCCAAGAAGGATTTTCCGATGAATTCTCCTCTTCGATCCGTCCGTAGAGTCTTTATTTTTCCGCCGCTCACGGTTTTTCCACATATTTTTGAACTCCAAGAATTTCGGAAATGCTTCGACTTTTGCTTCAAAATGTAAACCCACATCATTCGGAAAAATCATCACGAACAATAGGAAGTACTGTTGTCATTGAGTGACGGTGTTTGTGTTGGCCCGTAAATATCTGCATGTACTATCTCGGCGGAGCTTTGGCTCGTATGATGTTTTTGGAAATGGCAAACGATGCATTTTGCCAAAGATACATCCTTCACATCTCTTGTCTCGATCCGGAATGTTAGGAAGACCAAACACCATATTTTTCTTTTTTAACAAATTTAAACCTTTATAGCTCAAATGCCCATACCTCAAATGCCATAGATTATGTTCTCGCTTACGTGGTACTTTGAAGTGCATTTTTCTCGATCAATGGCAAATTAAGAGGAAATATTTTGTTTGAACTCATCTTAATTTTAGCCATTGTGAGATTCTTTTGTTTATCAATAATGATACGATGGTCATTATTGAACTCCACCTTGTAATCTTTCCAAGAGTTGGCCCACGCTCAATAAATTTTGAGTCAAGTCGGTACATAAAATACATCTTTGATGATATTCATTTTACCTTCTCTTGTTTGGACTGCTATTTCTCCTTTTAGGTGATCTTGCGCGATTTGCCATCTCCGAGCTTTACTTCGGATGAATATGATTCATCAAGATTCACGAACATTTTCTTGTTTCCACACATATGATTGCCGCAACCATTGTCCACGTACCAAATATTCTCAATTTGTTGTTGAGAATTCAAACATGAAAAAAAAAATACAGATTAGGCTCTTTTTCTTGGATAAATTTGATTCATTTGTATCTCCATCATCTTTATGCCAGTCTCTTTGAGAATGATTTTGCATTTTCGCATCTTTTGCACTTAAAACGACAATCTTTGGTATCGTGGTTATTCTTTCGCATATCCGTGCAATACAAATCGAATTTTGATTTGAATTCCTCTCGATTGAATCCACCTCGTCTTCTCGTCCTCGTGCCTGGTGTCCGCCACGACCTTTTTCCTCTTGCACCTCGATGTCTTTGAGTTATTTTGCTTTTCTTGCTCGCCATCTTTTTTATTTTCTTTTTTCGAAATGTTTGTTTTTACTTGGAAGGCTTGCTCCAAGCTTTGACTTGAGAATCTACTCATTCTTTTTCATGGGCTTCAAGCGATCCCATGAGTTCATCCAAAGATAGTGTGGATAAATCTTTGGATTCTTCAATAACAACAACAATATGCTCGAATTTTTTGGAGACTTCGTAGTACTTTTTCAACGATCTTTTTATCTTCAATGGTATCCCTGTATCCTCCGATTTGATTGACTACGGTGGAAACTCGAGAAAAAAAATCTTGGACATTTTCATTGTCCTTCATTGACAAATTATCAAAATCTCGCCATAAATTTTGCAATTTAATAGAGATCACCTTTTCATAGCCTCCAAATTGCTTTTTCAAAATTTCTCATGATTCTTTTGATGTTTTGACACCGTAATGCGTGGAAGAATTGCTTTACTTACCCCTTGGTGCATAAAGGACAAGGCTCTTGCATCTTTGGTCTTGTTCTCCTTATGCTCTTTTTTTTTCTTTGTGGCGGTTAGTGCGGCTTCCTCCTCTGGAGTATGTGTACTATACCCCTCTTCAACAATATCCCATAGTTAATGGGACACGAACAATGTGCGCATTAAAATGCTCCATAGTTCGTAATCTTGACCAACAAAGATAGGAACACCTTGTTGGGAATATGTGAATGCAAGTTCACTAACTCAGTTGATGCCATTTTTGCAAATAAGAAGGGATATCGGCCAAGGGTGGCTCACGATACCACAATTGTTGGGTATTATGGGTGAAAAGGTGTAAATGTGAGAGAGGTAAAAAATAAGTGGAGGCTAAAAATATTTGAATTACTATAATGATTGCAAGAATATAATTTTAGAAACACTCAATATTGAATATTTGCTAAACTCTCTCACTCAATTTCATTCACTTCTTACTATTGAATTCACTTGTTTTTCTGATACATACAAATGACAAATGATAGCCTATTTATAGGCATCATAAACAAGGCTTAAAGCAAATAATTAGAAATAAACTAATTGATCAATATGATAAGGTTTGGTGGGATGAATTTTTATCCACACACGTAAGCTTGTATCCAACAATATGAAAGTGGGTTGTTGGATGGAAATTATAGAATGCCAAGTGTTCCTCTATAAATTATTTTTTTAACAGATATCGGCTTAAAATTCCAAATTTTTTCTTGAATTTTTTATTTTCTTCCCCAATTTGGTCGTTTGAATTACTACTAACTCTATGAAATAAGCAAAAATCTGCATATTTTTCTACATCTAATAAGGATTACTTATAGGAAAATAATGAAGTGTGGATGAGCGTTTTGTTTTGCAAGATCCACTGTCCATTCATTTGCTTCTGCAAACCCTCTGCTGCTCATCATTTTAACACTTCAGCCATCTTTTGTCGTTTCTAATAATGCCTCTGAAAAGCCATCTTCTGAGGTTAAAGAATAGAGTTTGAATTGGAAGCAAGAAGCTGAGAAAGTGCTCAAGAGTTGTATTAGGAAAGTCGCTTATAAACCTAATACCACAAAAGAGGATATTAAAAGTAAAGAGTACAATGGATGGATTTCTCAGGAAAAGAACTTGCTGAGATCAAGGAGGTTGAATCCATGTGCCTTTTTAAAAAAATAAAATTAATGATGCCTTTGATTTGCTTGTTAGATGTTTGAATGCCTGATAGTTTACAAGGATTTTGATGTTTTACTACAAACTATAAAATATAGGAAGTGAAGTCAGCATGGATTTTGGAGATTACATTAGAGATGTTGAAATTGAGGAATTTTTCATGTTACTCGATATTAGATATTCGGATTGACATAGATTAATGGTTGGTGATATAATTTTATATTAGAAGTGTTGATACCCAAATAAAACAGGATATTTTTTTTATACAAGGTCTCCGGGTCTAGAGCCGAGAAGAGCCCGACCCGAGACCCGAGAGTCCGGGTCTCCGGAGAGCCGAGGAGAGCGAAAGCCGAGCGGAGACGGAGAAAGTCGGGTCTCCCAGGAAGAGCCAGAGAGACCCCGAGAGCCGGAGACGGAGAAGAGCCGACGGGAGACCCGAGAGTCCGGTCTCAAGAGCCCCGGAGACGAGAGCCCGGCCAGGAGACCCGAGAGTCCGGGTCTCCCGAAAGAGCCCGGAGACCAGAGTCGGGTCTCCGAGACCCCGAGAGTTCGGGTCTCCGGAGAGCCCAAAGACCTCGGAGAGCCGACCGGAGACCCGAGAGCCCGGGTCTCCGGAGAGCCCAAAGACCTTGGGTCACCGGAGAGCCAGGAGACGAGAAAAGGCCTACCAAAAGAAGCTCTTTTTCATGCACAACAAGGAGAGACACGTGATAAACAAGTGTCCCATTAATAAACTCATGCACAAAAGGAGGAGACATTTGTCTCACTAGACAAGTGTCCATTAATTAATATTTAATAGGCTTAGATGTAATGATTGCTAAGCTATCAAATGTAATAAATATAAATAGGATTGAAGAAAGAAAAAGAGGAAAAATGGCTAAAAAACAGCAGATTTCGTATTTTACCTTGGCCATTTAATAAAAAAAAAAGCACTTACTACCATTTATTATATTCACTATTTTTATATTTGACTCCTTGTTGACCAAATTTGAGCGTCAACAAGAAGCATGTGGGATTCATGTTAAGGAGAAACATTATGATCCATATAACGATAGTGGGTTTCTGTTTTAAACTTTTGAGCAGATAAAATAGAAAAAACTAATCTTCTCATTTGATGATGAGAAGTGAAAAACTGTAGGTCAGAATTTGCGTATTGATAGTACTTAGATCTGCAGTATTCATAAGTCATAATGCGACATGTTTCAAATCTGATGTAAAGCTGCTTACAGAGCAACAACTCAATTTTAAGTCAACGTCGTTTTGGTTCCTTTTTTGATTGCTTCTCCGAATCATTTTCTGCAAACTTTCAAATAATTGAAGTTGCATTGTGGTAACTATGTAGCCATACTTTCTGTAAATGTGCTGTATATTGATCTTGTAGTTACATAAAGGAACAAAGAAAACAAAACACTAAAAATAACCCTTGGTTTTTTCCCCATCTAATGTTGAACGGGTTAGTGAAACATGGGATACCGACAATAAAGACTGCTTTCGTTGCCTTTGCATCATTCCCTGATGCTACTCTACTGAATCCTTGTCAATATCACGATGAGTACAAATTAAGTTGTTGAGGATGAAGAATACTCAATGGCTTCATTCCACTTAGAAGATTGTGATTCAGAAAAGAGTTGTATTCGATCCTTTTCTTTAAAAAGAAGTTGGGAGGAGTGGTTGCAGGAAAATTGAAAGAACCGCGGCTCAAACCCTGATCAATATTCGTATAAAGGTTATCGATACCACTTGAGCGATAAGCTGGTGGTGTTGTATTCGATCATTTTGATTCAACTATTAATTTTGCCCCTACTATCGTTCACATGAGGATAGGTTGAGAAAGGATCATTTCGTTTCTATGATTTCGTGGCATAATCTCATGTTTCTCAGTTGACTTACGTTTGTCTTATTGACTAAACTATCAGGTATGCCATGCCACGTATCATCCCCTCTTTCCATAGTAGAAAAATAATGAAAAATAAAAGATATAGACAAAGCAGCAACAATCTATCCATCACTGTAGTTGCCAATGATAAGATTGATATGGCTTCTCTTGAACTCCTCTACCACAAGACCTTTTGGTTCCATCACAAGGGAAAGGAGACCCACGCCGTCTGGTGATTGTTGAAATTTGAAGTGTTTATTTCTGTAAAATGGAGTACAAGAAAGAGAACTATCTATTACAAAGGAATAGAACATAATCAAAAATGCAGAAAAAGCTGAAGTGAGTAGAACTCTATCCGCAAGATAAACACGCCACGTATAGTGCTGACGGAACAGACGTGTTATCCCCAAAGATACAATAGCTACGTCCTTGAAATAGCAGCACTGCAAATTTCAAGGCTCCTATCGAACTCAATGTGAAAAACTGAGTACACTAATGCAAGTACATAATAAAGTAATGAGAGAATGATAGTGTAATCTCAACAGCAACAATGCATCCTATATATAGGACTTCCAACCATGTAAGGGGCCTCTTTACTGCAGGCAGTAACTTCAGAGATAATGGGCTGAAACCTCCAAGTAGTGGGCACTCTTCAATTGCCACTATGTTGTAACCTCCAAGTAGTGGGCTGATTGGTATGTGTTTTGCATGTACTTTGGGCTAAATTATAGTTAGAATTAGTTGTTATACATGCATTACTTGAGTAAAATGGGCTTTATTTCTGTTTTGTGGAAAAGATATTACGCTTTGCTCATTTTGTAGGAATTGAATGATATTTGTAGCATTTTGGCAATAATTCAGAGCATTGCGGTAAAGGACCGCCAATACTTGAAGAAACGTACGATGTTTGGAGTTGAATCCAGAAGAAGTCATATGAACCAAGGCGAAAAGATTGAAATGAATACATGTTAGCTCAAAGAAAGTGCGCGTAGGCGGGCGTGCGTCCATAAGACAACCCATGCGCGCCTAAAACAAGTCTCAGCCCACGGCACCCCGCACGGGCTGGTCGTGCGTGGAGCGCACGACCCGTGCGCCCTTTAGTGAAAAGAAAAGTTCCTACGGTACCCCGCACGGGCTGGGCATGCGCTAGGCGCAGGGCCCGTGCGCCTGTGCGGGAAGACAGAGTTTGACAGATACTCAACTAGGTTTTGACCCAAACAAAGTACAAATAGAGACGGGGTGGCCACAAACGAGGAGACACTGACTTTTGCCCTAGAACACAGAGAAAAAAACAACCTTCTACCGGAGAATTTGAGAGATTGATCGAGGTCACAACCGCGCGCTTGAGGATTGAAGATAGATCGAGAGATCGTCGACATCCCTAAGTTTTCTCATTCCATCATATCATTTACTTTCGATTAGTTAGATATGAATTTGAATAATTTGTCTATGAATTATTTATTTCCCATGTCTGGCTAAACATCATGTGATTCCCGAGTTTAGGATTAGGTTAATGGATACTTTTGTTGGTTGATTAATTACAATTGAAGTTATTGTTTTCAAACCCTATTGGAGTACTTTGTTTTAATTCTTGTTTTATCAAGACGCATTTGGTTTAACTTGCTTTGATGTATTGATTCATAATTCGAGAGATGAGTTTCAATACTAGATCTGTGAGTACTTGACATAAATATTTGCAAGATTGAGAAGTCTGTGAATATTTGTGAGGATTTATAATCTTTTATGCTTTTGGGAGTTGGTTATCTTATGTTGAGTGGAGATGCTAGCATAGATAATCCAATCAACTTACATACATCTCGAGAGAGAGAGTAAATTTCATTTGTGATTGTCTTATAGGGAAGAACAATAATAACTTTGGTTGTGATTATCTGATAATAAAAAGGGATATTAACTGAAACCATAGCCCAGGAATCCATTCATCTCCTCGATCTTTCAATCATCTTTTACTTTGTCTTTTTAGGATAAATTCCTGTCTTAGTTTTATAAAACCGAATCACTAAATTTCGATCGTCTGAATAAAAATAAGGCTATTAAAATCCCAATACTTAGTACAATAATTTATTAGTCTCTATGGATTCGACCTTGCTAACCCTATTCTATAAACTGCACCGTACACTTGCGGTGAAGCTAAAAATAAGGCGAACAAGTTTTTGGCGTTGTTGTCGGGGACTAATTAAATTTTTAGTACTAATATTACAATAAATAGAATTATTTTTAATTTAGATATTTTTTTCTCTTTCTTTTTATTTGTTGTTTAATTTTAGTCCTACTGTGTTTGACTTGTTTTCTTTTGTTGGTTCAGGTAGTGCATGAACACTCGCTCGAAGCAAGGAGAATTAGCACCATTCAAACCGGAGGTTGAGGCTTTTGCTAGGCGTGCGGCTACTAAACGGGCAGAAAGACAGCACGAACAGGCTATGGAGGACGTGGAAGATAACAATGGAGGTAATAATGGAGTCGACAACGGAGGAAACAACAGGGCCAACAGGGTCAACAATGAGTTACGAAGACTGCAAAAGTTCGGCGAGTCCAAAGAACAAGCGATTCGCGATTACTTTTGCCCACAGAAAAATCGCAACTATGGTGGAATTGCCAATGTCCCAATTAATGCGAATAATTTTGAGTGAAGCCAAGATCGATCTCGATGGTGCAACATAATCGGTTTGGGGTTTCCGCCCGAGGATCCCAATTCTCTCATCTTGCGGACTTCATGCAGATTTGCAATACAATAAAGATGAATGGGGTGTTGATGATCTTATACGTTTGCGCCTATTCCCTTTCTCTTTAAGGGATAAGGCTAATCAGCTAGGCACACTCACTCGGGAGTGTGAATACTTGGGATGAGTGAGTCGAAATTCTTGTTTAAATACTTCCCATCAAGTAAGACACTACTGACTCAAAAGTGAGATCACGATTCGGGCGGTTTGATTCTGAGCCACATTATGAGGCCTGGGAGAGATTCCGGAACTTATTGAAGAGGTGCCATCAACACGGATTTCCAGAGGATCAACAACTTTGCTTCTTTTACAATGGGCTGATGGGACAGACTAGGTCATTTGTAGATGCCGCAGCAGGAGGCGTTTTACTCGCAAGATTCCCAGAGAATGCATTCAACTTGCTTGAAGAGATGGCAATGAATAGCTATCAGTGGCCCTCCGAGAGAACTAATGTGAAAAAGGTAGCCAAAGTCTCTGATTCGGACCCAATCAAGGCATTGACGGCTCAGATGACTGCATTGACAAATCAGTTGAGTGTATTGATGAAGGGATCAAGAAACGTGGGTGCAAAGATCTGGGGAGTTCTCTAGATCCCATGGAGGAAGCAAATTATGTCAATAATCGAATTTCAACAATTACCGGAACAATCAGACTCCTACTCATTACCACCCGGGTTTGAGGAACCATGAAAATTTCTCCTACGCAAATACGAAGAATGTGATGCAACTACCACCGGGGTTTAATGTGACAAATGGTATCATTAATGCGGAGGCGAAGCCATCTTTGGAGGACATTCTCACCTCGTTCATGGGTGAAACGATGAACCGGTTAAATAAAGATGAGGCTAAGATAGACAAAATCGAGGCACATGTCACGTAGTTGGCCAACACTGTGGGTTCACGAATGAAAAATCTAGAAACTCAGATTGGCCAATTAGCGACGATCATTGGTGGACAACATCAGAAGGGCCAGTTTTCGAGTAACACGGAAGTCAATCTGAGGGAACAGTGTAGCGCCATTCGTCTGAGGAGTGGTACGGAGTACGAGGGGCCGAAAATTCTAGAAAGTGACGAAAAAACTGAAGGACGCACGACCCGTGAGCCAGAGCACGATCAGGTCGTGCGCAATGCCATAGCAAATACTGAAAAAACTGAAGAACGCATGACCCGTGCGTCTGAGCACGACCAGGTCGTGCGTGGTATCGAAGGATTCCAAGAACAGAACACAAGACGCACGACATGTGCGCCTATGCACGGACAGGTCGTGCATGGTACAGAGCAGAGAATTTCGACCCTGGGAGATGAACACACTATAGCAAAGGACAAAATTGAGGTCGAGAATGGAAACAAGGGACATCCGGACGAACAAAAAGGGGCTGAGAAGCTTAAATCTTTCTCTAACTCTGATCTTTCAAAGTTCTCTATACCACTCCCTTTCCCTCAACGTTTTCAAAAGAAAAAGTTAGACGCCCAATTTGCTAAATTCTTAGACATATTTAAGAAACTGCATATTAACATACCTTTTGCAGACGCATTGGAGCAGATGCCCAATTATGCAAAGTTTTTGAAGGAATTAATGTCCAAGAAGAAAAAGTTGGCGAGATTCGAGATATCAACTTGATCAAGAGTGCAACAGCGATTATTCGAGAGGAAATTACCACGAAGCTCAAAGATCCGGGGAGTTTCACTATCCCTTGTACAATTGGTGGTGTTTTCTTTAATAAAGCACTTTGTGATCTAGGAGCAAGTATTAACTTAATGCCCTTGTCCATTTTCAGTAAACTTGGATTAGGAGAGGTGAAGCCATCCACGGTCACCTTGCAGCTTGCGGATAGATCACTCACATATCCTAAGGGAATCGTGGAGGATGTGCTCGTGAAGGTAGACAAATTTATATTCCCCACGGACTTCTTGGTGCTTGACATGGAGGAAGATCGAGATGTCCCTCTGATACTTGGGCGTCCATTCCTAGCCACTGCATGAGCCTTGATAGATGTGCAAAAGGGAGAGCTCACGTTACGAGTTAATGATGAGCAAGTGTTGTTCTCCATCTATAAGGTTGCGAAAACTCATGATAAAATAGAGAGCTGTAAATCTTTATCAGTCGTTGATTCATGTGCTAATACTTTTAATCTGAGTGATTGTGTGTGTGTGCTTTAGATCATGTGCAGGAAGTACTAAAATGAATATGGCATTTGACCAATGTGTGACTTCTATGCTAGAGGCATTCAAAGGAGGATCGAATTTATGCGAGTTGGAATGGCAAGGAGAAAGACATGAAGAGGTGACTCGCCTCACCTTGCGGGAGCCATGATCGAGTTTACGGGCATCAAGCTATAGACGTTAAATTTAGCGCTTGTTGGAAGGCAACCCAATGGTTTGTTGTATTAATTTTCGTTTTTCCCTTTTCTAAGTTAGGATTTCCCTGCTTTATTAATATTAAAAAAAAATTAGAAAAATGACCGTCGCAAGGACGCACGGACGACCCGTGCGTCAGTTCGCTGAAGCATTATTAGGTCGCGAATTCATGTATGCATTCCCAATCCACACTTTTCTTTGAAATTCTATTTTCTCTTCTATGCGATATAGTTCCATTCAAGTTTGGGGGGAGAGGTAGTCATTTTGATTGAATGGTGTGGCGAAAAAACAATATATTGGCATTCATATAGTTGCATTTAGAGCATATAGGTTGCATTGCATTAGATGCTTGTTTTCGATTTTAGCATGTTTATTGCTTTAGCACGTTTATTGCTTTGTTAGGTTTTTAGGGAGTGAGTTAACCGCTATTGTGTGCTTGTTGTGATCTTGGGAGCATTCGTTGAACAGTTTGTGTTGTTTTGAATTAGGTGTTGAGCGTGTGTTGATCGTGTTGAGAATAGATGATATGGTGCATGTAAATATTGAAATCATGGTTGTTATGCTTTGAATTACGCAATTGCAAGCCTGTGAGCTTTTTGAGCCTTTACTGCTTTCATTATATGCAGTCTTGTTTGTTGATTGAGTGTGTCATTCATGTTGATATGAATTCTAGAACTTGCTCTGGTATCTCTGTCGAAGTCACATGTTGTATGCAATTTATGAAAATAATTTTAGGCCATTTTTGTTAAGCCTTTTGCCTACCTAATGACATTTAATTTCCATAGTTAGCCAATTTGAGCCTATTGCCTAATTTTTTGGTAGCCACATTTCAAGCCTTAACTTGATATATATGTTACCCTAAACTTGAGCGTATAACATTGAGTAAGGGGATTGAATAAGGTTGAATAGGGGGATATCGAGAATTTAGATAATGGTGTGCATGTTGGATGTGGGGATAAAAGAAGAAGAGGAGGAAAAATGAGGATATACTCACAAAAGAGTCAAAAAATCGAAAAAAAAAAGACTGCATAAGTGAGTTGGCCGTAAATGAACATATAGGCTGAGAATTATGATGTTAGGCGAAAGAAAGTGAATTGTATGAACAAAGGGGAGAAGAGAGATGTGATATGAATAAGAGGTGATTGAGGGAGCATGTTTGATTTGAATGAGAATATTTGATTAAGAAAAAGATGTGCTTACCAGTCTATACGCTTAAGTTTGAGTCACTTTCTCCATATTTCCCTACCTTAACCAAAGAGCCTTCATTACAACCAAAAGAAAAGTCCTTTCTGATTTATGAGTTGCATACAATCGAGTGGCGGAGATGTGAGACGATTTGCAAGCCTATGGTAATTCTTCAACATTGATATGATTTGAGAGAATACATCTCCCTTATTAATTTAGAGAGAGAGTATGTGCTCTGTGTTAGATATTGAAGCTTGGTTGATTTAATCGATGGATAAATGAGGCGTGATTGATTTGCCTTTCAATTTGCCATGGTTTTAATTGACGTTGACCAAGGATTTGTCGATAGTTTGTTTCTGTGTTAGATATTGTTTTGCATGTATTTTGGGCTCAATTTAGTTGATTAGTTGTTATACATGCGTCTATGGATAAATGACATGAATTGTGATGTGTTGTGAACTTGATTTGCCTTTCAATACTCCCATTTGTGTTTTGTCTTGTTTTGTAAAGCGTTGACCCTGGGCAAGGAATGTCAATAGTTTAAGTTTGGGGTTCGATTGGTATGTGTTTTGCATGTATTTTGGGCTCAATTACTTTTATTTAGATCAAATTTAGTTGTTATACATGCATTACTTGAGTAAAATGGGCTTTATTTTCCTCTTTTGTGGAAAAGCCAAGGTTATTATCAATATTCCTATAAGACGATCACGCTATTTTTGCTCGTTTTGTAGGAATAAAATGGATGATATTTGTAGCATTTTGGCAACATAAATACACAACTCCCAAAAGCATCAAAGATCAAATTGCGGTAAAGCAAACCTCCGATTCATGCAAATAATATCTTGAAGAAATGTAAACGATGTTTGGAGTTGATCGAAAAATCATAAATACACAACTCCCAAAACTCCAAAATCAAATGTCCCCTCCAAGACAAGAACTTCAACTAAGATTAAAACATTCAACAAGTTAAAAGAGTTCAGAAATGGACAAAAATGAGTTTATACATGATTAAACAACTTACACACAAAGTGTTCAAAGTCATTACAAATGGGTAGGTGTGCGTCGACAATCTCTCGATATATCTCGTTCTTCAAGCTCCGATGCAACCCGATTATCTCCTTGATGTCTCCTTCCAAGAGTTGACTCTTGAAGTTGTAGATCCCAAAATTCAGAATTCCCCCTTGTGCGCCCCCAAAAAGCCTTTTATACTCCCCATCATGTTTAGGGCTTAATCTTTGTCGATTATGGGATTCGACGCACGGGTGGGTGGTCGTGCGTGGGAGCGCCCCCGAATACCCCAACTGAGCACGGGTGGTGCGTCGAGCACACGGCCTACCCGTGCGCCACTCGGTGAGATATCCGGTGAAAATAAAAGTTCTGTTGATGCCTTCAATCAACCTTATACAGGGTGCACGGGTGGTGTCTTGAGGCACGCCCAACCCGGTTGGGCGTGCGCTAGGTGCTTCACGTTTCGTATATCCACTGCGCGTTTCTACTTTGCTTTGCTCATATTCTTATTCAATTAGCTTCAAATATCATGAAATTTATACAAAATAAGCAAAGTGTAATATCTTTTCCACAAGGAACTAAGGTTTTGACCCATGTTAACTTATCATTATAGCTGGCAAAAAGTACAAAGAGACGAGGCAGCCACAAACGAGGAGACACGACTTTTGCCCTAGAACACGAGAGAAAAGAAAAACCTTCTACCGTAGGATTAGATACTCAAGAGTTTGATCGATGAGGCGGCCACAAATGAGGAGGTCACACCGTAGGATTGGAGAGTTTGATCGGCGCGCTTGAGGATTGAAGATAGATCGAGAGATCGTCGACATCCCTGAGTTTTCTATCATTTACTTTCGATTAGTTAGATATGAATTTGATTAATTTATCTATGAATTATTTATTTCCCATGTCTGGCTAAACATCTTGTGATTCCCGGGTTTGGGATTAGGTTAATGGATACTTTTGTTGGATGATTAATTGCAATTGAAGTTATTGTTTTCAAACCCTATTCGAGTACTTTGTTTTAATTCTTGTTTTATCAAAACGTGTTTGGTTTAACTTGCCTTGATGTATTGATTCATAATTCAAGAGATGAATTTCAATACTAGATCTATGAGTACTTGACATGAATATTTGCAAGATTGAGAAGTCTGTGAATATTTATGAGGATTTATAATCTTTTATGCTTTTGGGAGTTGGATATCTTATGTTGAGTAGAGATGCTAGCATAGATAATCCAATCAACGTTTTTACATACATCTCGAGAGAGAAGGTAAATTACTTTTGTGATTGTCTTATAGGGAAGAACAATAATAACTTTGGTTGTGATTAATCTGATAACAAAAGGGGATATTAACTGAAACCATAGCCCAGGAATCCATTCATCTCCTTGATCTTTCAATCAACTTTTACTTTGTCTTTTTAGGATAAATTCCTGTGTTAGTTTTATAATACCAAATCACTCAATTTCGATCGTCTGGATAAAAATAAGGTTATTAAAATCCCAATACTTAGTACAATAATTTATTAGTGTGGATTCGACCTTGCTAACCCTATTCTATAAATTGCACCGTACACTTGTGGTAATAATAACTTTGGTTGTGATTAATCTGATAACAAAAGGGGATATTAACTGAAACCATTGCCCAGGAATCCATTCATCTCCTTGATCTTTCAATCAACTTTTACTTTGTCTTTTTAGGATAAATTCCTGTCTTAGTTTTATAAAACCAAATCACTCAATTTCGATCGTCTGGATAAAAATAAGGCTATTACAATCCCAATACTTAGTACAATAACTTATTAGTCTTTGTGGATTCGACCTTGCTAACCCTATTCTATAAACTGCACCGTACACTTGCGGTGAAGCTAAAAATAAGGCGAACATGGGCATACCACTAAGATAGTGGGTCTGTTTTATCTTAAAAGCTGCAGTTTCTGCTTTTAAGCTGCAGCTTATTTGTTTTTATTCTTCCAGAAATAAAAAAACAAATATTTTATGTGCAAAACTAGTCCCGATTCGATCCAATCGGGGCACGGGCACGGGCTCGACCCTCGACCCCCGGACCCTGGACCCGACGCCAGGTCGGGCGCGTGTGCGTGTGGCCTTGTTTACCACACCTCACATGTGTATAGTTATTTCATCTTGGACACTCTTGCACACCCGCTTATTGATATATTGAATAAAATTAATATTTTATTCCAATGTGGGATGGGTGTCTTTTCACCTTTCCATCATCCATTATCTCATTTCCAAGTGACTACTTTGTATATTTTATTTCTCACTCACCACAAATTGGTTTTGAGAAGTTAAATATACTACACTCATCTACTTGAAACGTAGATTAACATTTTAATATTTAATTCCTCCAGAATTAAATAATTAGTCACTAAAAAATTGGTCAAAGTTAGGTCATCAACCAAAACTCTTAAAACTAATTTCCAACAATCCCCCACATGAGTGAAAATCAAATGCACATGAAAATGCAGACTCTTATACTCAGTTTAATTGAAGCCATATTGTATCAGGACATGTAGGTTGCGACTTTGAACCTTCCTTTGTAAATATCATCAGATATATCGGCTGCCTAGTGGACACAATGCCTTGAACTATTCCTCCTTCGTGTATACCTAGTCAGTGACATTTACACAATATGACCTCTGTCACATTTCGTTCTTCAGTTATGTCCTTTTCGGCCATGGACAACACTTTGGATTCATAAGTGTTACATTGAAGCGGCCCTCACTTCTCACTTATATAGGTGATCTCTTTTGACCAAGTCAACTATCATTAAAAATCTTTACGACTTAGCCTTACCATAACCAACAAGATTATTGTACTTGTCTTGCCTTCTAGGGATGGGTTGACTGATTTACAAGTGCTTAACTAAACTTTTAAAGTTTAGTTATCCCATTGAACCAAGTTCTTGGGATCTCCAGTCACCAAGGTTGGGTTACCACTTTAATTGTTCTTTAAATTGTGGGTTTTAATCACATTCCTTCTAGCAATTTACTCAATTGATCTTGGTTAAGCTCTTTCGTGAGCGGATCCACTATGTTATCCTTTGACTTTACATAGTCAATTGATATAACACCATTAGAGATCAATTGTCTTACAGTATTATGTCTACGATAGATATGCCTAGACTTACCATTATACATATTACTTTGTGCTCTCCCGATAGTAGCTTGACTATCACAGTGAATCATCACGGGAGGCAATCGGCTATGGAATATCTCTAAGAAATTACGAAGCCATTCAAGACTTTTACTTGACTTTATCAAAAGCTATAAACTCAGATTCCATGGTAGATCGAGCTATACAAGTTTGTTTTGTGGACTTCCATGATACTGCTCCTCCTCCAATAGTAAATATATATCCACTAGTGGAGTAGGAGTCCTTTGAATCTGAAATCCAGCTAGCATCACTATACCTTTCAAGTACTGCAGAGGTATTTTGAGTAGTGTATTCCATAACTCGGGATGTATTTTAAATATCTTAATACCCTAGTTAGTGCTTTCCAATGCTCTTGGTTTGGATTGCTTGTATACCTACTCAACTTATTTACAGGATAGGCAAGATCTGGGCGTGTACAATTTGTAATGTACATCAAACTTCCTATCACTTTCGAGTATTCCAACTGAGCTACTGGTTCTGTTTTATTAGCTACCAGATTTATGCTTATATCAATGGGCGTTTTGGATGAAGGGCCATCAAAAGCATTGAATTTCTTGAGCACTTTCTCCACATAGTGAGATTGTGTCAAGCTAATTCCTTCAGATGTTCTGCCAATTTTGATTCCAAGAATTATATCAGCAATCCCCATGTCTTTCATGTCAAAACTCATTTCTAACATTTTCGTAGTATCTATGATTATATCATGATGACTACTGCCCATGATCAACATATCATCTACGTAAAGACAAACTATGACAAATGCATTTGATGAGCCTTTAACATAAACACACTTGTCACATTCGTTGATTTTAAAGCCATTTGACAACATCGTTGTGTCAAATTTAAGATGTCATTGTTTCGGAGCTTCTTTAAGTCCATACATCGATCTTATAAATTTGCACACCTTTTTCTCTTGACCAGGTGCTACAAATCCTTCAGGTTGTTTTCTTCTTCCAATTCACCATTTAAAAACACAGTTTTTACATCCATATGGTGAATCTCGAGATTGTGCAAAGCAACAATTGCAATAAGCACTCTAATGGATGCAATCCTTGTTACAGGCGAATATGTGTCGAAGAAATCACTTCCTTCTTTTTGTTTGAAGCATTTAGCCACTAACCTGGCTTTATATTTATCAATAGTTCCATCTGCCTTATATTTCTTTTTTAGGATCCATTTACATCCTAAAGGCTTACTACCTGCAGGGAGATCAACTAACTTTCAGGTATGATTTTGTAAAATGGATTCTATTTGACTATCGATGGCTTCTTTCCAGAGCGGAGCATCTGGACTAGACAGAGCCTCGTTAACTGAACTTGGCTCACCGTCTAACAAGTATCAGTACAAGAAAACTACTGATAGACACCACCAGAAAGACACCGGTTTTATGACTTTACTGGTGTCTTGTCTCATATAACAACAGTTTTGTAAGAAACCGATGTCTAATTAATGCTATCGTTTGATAAACAACAGCGGTTTCCTAGAACCGGTGTATATTATAAAAACATTTCCCAGATACACCAATTTTGGCATCGGATTTCGAAACCGGTGTCTATTTATATAAATTATTTTAGATTAGACACCAATTGTTTTGACATCGTTCATACCGGTGTCTATAATATTTTAGAAACCAGATCTTTTGACACCAGTCTAAAGAACCGGTGTCTACTCATATACTTATTACGCCGGTTTAATAAACCGGTGTCTATTTACATATTTTTTTAAGTTGGTTTTAGTTGGTCTCTTATTGTACTAAAACTAGAAATTTCCAAAGTTCTCTCATCTTCTTCTAAAAAAAAAAGGGTTTTCTCTCGTCTGCCTCTCTCTCAGTCGCAAACAAATATGTTCCCAAAGAAACAGAGAATAATATGGTTAGACTAGATGCTAAATAAGACATATATCGAAGTTCGCTTATATATAAATGCGTCTTATTAGCCGTTATCCTAATTTATTCCATTTTCTTTAGCAGAAAACAAGATTTGTGGCTGGAAATGAAGACGTAACATCACAAGAAGTTGAAGAACTCGCGCATCGCCGCACAAACCGCCGGTCGCACACCGCCGCCCGCTCGTGCACCGCCGGTCGCACACCGCCGTGCGGTATAAAATCCCCATTTGCGTTCTCTTGTTAAACCCTACACATTTCACCTAGGGTTTTTACAGTTTCTCTCGACGAGCCTACCACAGCGACAAAACCAATCAAAAGGTACCCTTGTTTCTTTTTCGATTTTGGATTTTGGTGGTTATTTCATTTTCTTTTCGTTTTTGGATTTGCTTAGATTTTTCTTAATTATTTTTTTCTTTTTCATGTTCTGGTTTGATTTCGTACTTGGTTTTATGTTCTCTGTTTTTGGCTTGTGCATGGTGGAAATTGTTTCTGAGGCTTGTTTGTGGAGTTTATGGTGTTGAATCTTTCATGGATTTTTGCTAGAAAGAAAGGGAAGATAATTTCTTATGTTTTTTTGTCTATTTTTCATGGATTTGTGTCTTGTTAGGGCTTAATTGAGCTAAGATAAAAAAAAAAAAAAAAATTGTTGAAGTTATGCTTAATTTATGGGTTTCTTGTCTTTTATTCTGTGTTTGTTTTGAATTCAGAACTAAAGCTTTGGACTGAAAAGTGATTATTAAGATGGTTTTTGCCCTAATTAGTTTAATTTCTACCTGAAAACTAGAAGAATTACTTGATTTTAGCTGTTAATTTCTGGTTTCAGTTTTTCTTGGAGTATATATGCATAGCTGAGCCGTGTAGATTCACCCAAAAAGAAAAAGCTTAAACCTAATGTTTTCCCATTTAATTAATTAATTAATTAACCTTAGGATTAATTATGCTCTGCATATATTCTTGTCATGGTCTGCATATATTCTTGTCAAATTCTAGCTTACTTTTCATATGCATCTAAATGTTACATGGAAATTTGTTTAGAAAATTCTTAATTCACTGTAAATGAATTATCAGGAATTAGAGGCACTGGCTGATCCAATGAAGAAAGAAGTCTCTCTTGTTCGTAAGAAAATCGATGCAGTTAACAAGGAGTTAAAGCCTCTAGGATAGACTTGCCAAAAGAAGGTACTAAAAACTTGATATTATCCATACTTGAGTAAAATTTTAAGCTTGAAAGGATAAATTTGGACCTTTTCCATTTCTTAGTTTATCACTTTATCTTCCATTATTTGGTTTTCCTGGAGGTTTGTGCATTTGATCTTATTGAGATTAATAGTTATAAGGTTTGTGTTACTAGATTGATGGAGGTGAGGAGAAGCTGTTCTTTTTTATATGCACATTCATAATGCATTTCCTGGAGGTTTGTGCATTTGATGTTACTAGATTGAACATCTGGCTTTCAATTTATGTTAGGGTTAGTTACAGAAACCACCCCTGAGATTTAGCATAATTACAAAAAACGAACTTTTTTTCTTTTTAGTTGTTTGGGTGTGGTTTGCAAAACAAAAATTGTTCTGTTGAAAAGTAGTGTAATCATTTATTTTCTCCAAGATCAGTTCACTAGCATGGTCTTTTTCTGTAGGCTGTGGGTATAATTGCTGCTATTGGTGATTCAGTAAAACACTTAAAAGTTGGCAATCCTGCTGCAATCATGACATTTGGAAGTTATGTTGAATTCTCAATGGTAAACATTAGTTTTGACTTTGAAATATCACTATCTTTATCTATCCTCTTTGTTTGTAATTTTTGGGCCTTGGAATGCCAGGGAATGGCTGTGGAGGATCCAAATGCACCCCATGGCTTGAAGCTAACAATTGAAGACTACCCTTATGCAAGTGATGGTCTGCTTCTGTGGGATGCTATTAAACAATTGAAGTTTTTATATCAAGAATTTATTAAATTTCTCAATGACTTCAGAGTGATTTGATCGTTTATTTTAATGGTATTCATACAGGTCTCACAGAATTTGTATGCACCTAATTTTGCACATTCAAAACAGTTTGGAAGACCACATGGATACAATTCAACTACGTCGATTAATAACTCTGTATCCTCTATTTCAGTTTCATCGAGTAAAACCCGAATTAGGTGGACTCAGGATCTTCATGATCGGTTTGTCGAATGTGTGAATCGACTCGGTGGCCCTGATAGTAACTAATTTTTCTAATTTTTTTCCCCTTCATATATTCAATTCAAGACTATTGGAGTAATTTTTCCGTTCCTAATATAGAGGCAACACTAAAGGCAATACTAAAGTTGATGGATACTGAGGGACTTACTATCTTTCATGTTAAAAGCCTTTTGCAGGTATAAAATTAATCCAATCATTTATTGAGCTGTGATTGTCATTTTTTTTTTAAATTATGAATCAAACTATTTTGTTATTTATTTTCTTTGTAGAAATATCGAAATGCCAAGTACATACCAGAACCTGTGGAAGGTACAGTAAATAATTGTTTTGCCTTACAAAAAATTAAGCTTATCTGTGGAGATGGATTAATCTTCAAAATTCGGAGTAGCATTAATAGTCTTGATCTTAGAAGTTACTCCATGGGGTCTATATATATATATGCTGTCATATTCTGATCTTAATCTCCTTTTGTCACTGTTATTTCTGTCCAGTGCTTTTTGTATAGATCTTGTTAACATGCCATGCAATGATTTTGCCTTCTTGTACATGGTAATTACCTGGTTCTGTCTTGTAATGGTGCTTATGAAACTGTAGCTGCATGTCATTGGTGGGTTTCTCTCCAGCATGATATCATGTTTTTTATTTTGTTTATTTGTGAAAATGAGAACAGAAAGAACGAAATTTGGACCATTTCCATTTCTTAGTTTATCACTTTATCTTCCATTATTTGGTTTTCCTGGAGGTTTGTGCATTTGATGTTACCGAGATTAATAGTTATAAGGTTTGTGCATAGAAATTGCAAATTTCTTTCTCGGGAAAATTGCAAATTTGGTCCTGTATCTATAAGGGTGTTGCAAAATTAGTTCTGTAACTTTTGAATTTGGCAATTTTGGTCTTTTATTTTTTAGTTGTGGTAACTTCGGTTCTATTATTTGAGTCATGTTCCATGTTGTACATGTTGATTTTATAATATCAATCATGTAATGGGATATCAATCATGTTGAATTATATAGATTGGATAGGAATTGTTCTTAGTATTACAATAAAATCTTCACCACTACGACAACCCCAAGTTCCGTCTCGAACTGAACATCCCTGAGGTAATTTCTTTTGTTTCACATTAATGGCTAAATTATTTAACTCTGTATGTATGTTTGTAGGCTGAGAAGAATGAGCTTCGTGACGAGAAACAAAGGTTAAAGGCTGAATAGGATAAACTTGAGCATTTTTGAAAGCTTGAATGACACGAGCTATGTTGATAATCTGGATTTTGTTGCCTTTAGATGAATTATGTTGTCTTTTTGTTGGTTGATGGAATTGGACTATGAATTTATAGTTGTTTTATCGAAAGGAAACTTCGCTACTTGTACTTTTTGTTGGATTTTGGCTATTGGAGGTGACTTTTAGTATTAATGGATTTCATGTTTAATTGGTAGTGAACTTATGATGGTTGCTAGAATTGGAGTTCATAATGAATTGTTTATTTATATGGTTTTTTTGCAGCTTTGGACCGGTGTCTTTGCGTAAATAAACAACCCTTTTAAAACCACTTCTAAAAACATCCAGACACCGGTTTTGATGCGGTGTCTATTCATCAAAAGACACCGGTTTAAAACCGGTGTCAAATAGATAAACTTTTAACATCAGGGCCATATAAAGCGGATATTTTTTCTCTAAGACACTGGTTTTCAACCGGTGTCTTTCAAGGAAAAGACACTGGTTTTAAACCGGTGTCAAAAAGTTCAGACTTTTAACACCAGTGGCTCTAACATCGCTTGGTTTACTAATAGACACCGGTTTTAAACTGGTGTCAAAAAATTCAGACTTTTAACACCAGTGGATCTAACACCGGTTGGTTTACTAATAGACACCGGTTTAAGCTTTTTTGTAGTAGTGTATGTGACAAAATCATGACCAAATGATGTAGACTTTAGTCCTTTTTTTCGTGTTGGTTCTTCACTCCTTGTGAAGAACTACTTGCTTTTTCAAAGTTCTTTTGTTAGAACTCATTTCAACCCTTACTTTACAAGGATAAACATTTTCAAGAAATATCGCATTTCTTGATTCAATTATGGTACCTTTAGATATTCTGGATTTTCTAACTTGTGCACCAAGAAACGATATGCACTATTGTTGTATGCATATCCTATAAAAATACAATCAACCGTCTTTGGGCCAATTTTGACTTATTTGGGTTCAAGTATTGCTACCTTAGCCAAACACCCCCACACTTTAAGGTATTTATAAGATGGCTTATGATTTTTCTACAATTCATAAGGTGTCTTATTTTTTTCTTTTAAGTGTGATTTTATTTAAAACGTGGTTTCTTTGTTAAAACATCTTCCCCATATGTTTTGAGGTAGCCGGAACTAATCAACATGACATTAATCATTTCTTTTAAAGTTTGATTTTGCGTTCAAAAATGCCATTAGATTGTGGTGAATATGGGAAGTAGTTTGATGAATTATTCCCACTGGTTACATAATTCTTCAAAAGGTGCAACATATTTTCCACCTCTATCACTCCAAATTATTTTAATATGGTTGTCAAGTTGATTTTCAACTTCAGTTTTATAATTTTTGAAGGCTTCCAAAGCTTCATCTTTGTTTCTTAATAAATATAAGTAGCAAAATCTTGTGCAATCATCAATAAAAGTGATGAAATGTTTTTACCACCTCTAGTTTGCACAAATTTGGATCACATACATCAATATGTATCAATTCTAAGTCTTGTATTTCTTTCCACAGAATGAAAAGGTAATTTAGCCATTTTAGCTTCAATATAGAATTCACATCTCTTTTGAGAATCAATTTTTGAAGTTGGAAGTAATTCCAAATTCATTAATTTTTTTATAGCATTTAGATTAACATGCCATAATCTAACATACCACAAATCAGAATACTCAAGCATATAAACATAAGTAGGCTCAATTTTATTGCTGCTTGAATCAGTTACACGGCAAACTGCCATTACATTCATTTTGAACAACCTATTATACAAATAATCTTTTCCTAGGAACTGTCCAAACTTAGTCAAAATAAATTTTTCAGATTCAAACATTAGTCTGGGACCATGGTTTACAAGAAGAGATTCTGACACTAGATTCTTCCGGATTTCTGGGACATGTAGAACATCCTTCAAAAGTAGCTCTTTTCCAGAAGTAAACTCAGAACCACGTTGCCAAAACCTACAACATCGGAAGAGGAAGAATTACCCATATTAAGTTTTCTACCTGTACAGGGGCTGTAGGTAGAGAACGCATCCTTGTCAAGAACAGACATGTCGAGTAGCTCCCATGTCAATGTACCACTCTCTTGGATTATCCACAATGTTTGCCTCCAAAACCATTGGAGATAGATCCATTTCAGTCAGCTCTTGGATCACACCATTGTGCTCAACCACATTAGCTTTGGGCTGTCTATATTTTGCGTTTTTAGGAAACCGACAATCCTTAGCCATGTGGTTGGGCTTACCACAATTGTGACAATTTTCTGTAAATGACTTTTTGTTTATAGACTTCTTTTCCTTGTAGTTATTGTCACGTTTTCTTTTGTTGTTGCTAGAACTGTCATGTTCTAGCAAATTAGCCTTTGTATCAACACCACCTTTTTCAAACCTTGAATATAATTTGCAATCACCTTCCTCAATTCATAAATGCATAATTAGTTCTTCAAGATTTATTTCTTTCCGCTTGTGCTTCAAATAAATTTTGAAGTCCTTCCAACCAGGCCTCAATTTTTCAATCATGCACACCACTTGGAAAGCTTCATCCAATTACATTCCTTCAGCACGAATATCGTGCATAATCAACTGCAATTCTTGAAATTGATCCATTACAGTTCTAGAATCCACCATCTTGAAATCTAGAAACCTGCCAACCACGAACTTCTTGGAACCAGCGTCCTCAGTTCGGTACTTCTTTTCCAAAGAATCCCAGAGTTCTTTGGAAGTTTTCATTTCACTATACACATTGTATAGCGAATTAGACAGTCCATTTAGGACATAATTGCAGCACAAGAAGTCACCCTGTCCCAAAGCATCGAAAGCATCATGTGTTTCATTGTTGGTTTCATTTTCTTCCACCACTGGTGGATCCTCCTTCAGGAACTTAGCCAGGCTCAGTGTAGTCAGATAGAAAAACATCTTGGATTGCCATCTCCTGAAGTCAGTACCAGAAAATGTTTCTGGCTTCTCAGCAGCAGCAGGAGCAGTCAAAATGTTAACCCTTTAAGTAGACGCCATTGTTTACGGAAAAGTGATTGTTTATCTTGTGTTGTTGAAATTTGAAGTGTTTATTTCTATAAACTGGAGTACAAGAAAGAGAACTATCTATTACAAAGGAATAGAACATAATTGAAAATGCAGAAAAAGCTGAGGCGAGTAGAACTCTATCCGCAAGATAAACACGTCCCGTATAGTGCTGACGGAACAGATGTGTTATCCCCAAAGATACAACAGCTACGTCCTTGAAAAGCCATGCATTGTACAAAAGACATGCATGGAAACGCCTCCCCGGGTTGTCATCGGTCCACGAAGTCCGCAACACCACCCTTGTTCTACAATAACAGCCCATGAAACGAGTGGTCTGTGACATAGTGTGCAATTTATGAGATTAGAGAAGAATGAGGAGGATTCGTTAATGGGGAGAAAACTAGGCATTTTCCCGTCTTTAATTAGAGGATTTATAAGAAAAGTGGATATGTTAAAAATTTCACTCCAATATATGCGCCGAGTTGGATGACTAATGCCTAGTCATAAGTTTAAGAGATTTTCAACATGTATAGTCAGCAAAATTTACAATTTAGTGAATTCCGTCATTGGAGGTCCTCAAATTGCATGATTTTTTCAATATATGTCCCTAAATTGCCACCCCCTATAGTTAGGGGACCAATATTGCCACCCCCATATAATTAGGGGACCAAAATTGCAATTTAGCAATTTAATGCAACAAAGTTCATAACTTAAGTGGGTAATTAAAACCCAACAATAAATTCTACAAAAAAACTTACAAAGGAGATGTAAATCTACTTTAATATACTCATAACACATCTCTATAATTTCTTTTTTCAAGTTTTGATTTTCACAAACATATAAAAAGAATAAAGCTTCAAATCCTAATACACATTGAAGAAAATTCTCAAACCACCCATCCTCTATCTTACATATTCTCCTCATTTATGAATTATGAACTCGGACTTCCTTACACGGTTACACCTCCACAAATGTCTAGAAATTTCTTTATCCAAAAATTTAATTTACAACTCATCGCAATTTACTGACAAGTCATCACATTTTCCACATGCCTGATAGAGTGCCCACGCCATCATCCCCTTCACTCAACAGTCAAATTCAGAATCAAAATCAGGTAACAGAAGAGATAGCTGTAGCAGAAAGGCTGAGAAACATGGCTTTAGTTCCTAGCCCAACAGCGAATGAAGGACCGTTGTTTGCTGAGGTTGACATGGGGGCCGATGCTTCTGCTCCGACCATCCGCGCCACCGTGGTCCAGGCCGCCACCATCTTCTATGACACCCCCGCCACTCTTGGTCAGTTAGATTCCATGTTTTTTTGTCTGAATTTTTACTCCAGCTTTCAATTGTTGAATTGAGAAGTGAGAAGATTGCAAATTGGTGCCTTGGGTTGATTATTTTTAATCTGATGGTTTCTGAGTTAATTGCATTTCTGAAATTTTCTAAAGTTAATGTTGAAGTGGGAACTGTGAAGATTGTTGGGTTTCTTGGTTTTTTTTTTTTTTTTTTTTTTTTTTTCTTTTATCAGATGCTCCTGAAGTACATGCATGTCTGGATTTTCTCGGATTTAATGTTAAGAAGTGAGAGAATTCAAATTTGCTTCTTGGGTTGTGCTTTATCAGATAAGTTCTGAATATCATCCCTAGAATCCAAGTGTAAAGTGTATTGATTACATCATTAATTTATACTCGGCGTGTATTTAAGATACTTGGAATACGAGATGAAGCACACTTCTAAATAGAAGATCCGGACTGCAATGTTGGCAGTCCAACTCTTTAATCAATATTGATGAAAAAAAGAAATGAAAGAAATTCTGGTTTGATTACAGGAAATAGACAGCTGGATTTAAGTCATTTATTTGGACACTCTTTCACTACATTATGTTTGGCTATGGTGGACATATTGAGTGAAACAATTTCTGATTGGAATTCATATTAGGGAAAAGTTTATGTTTTAATAATAATGTTGGGGTGGGACTTGAGTGTAGGGTGGGGGATGTAGGGCCCTTTGTGCAGAGTATGAGGTGAATGGGAAAGGGTAAACCGTAATGTTCTATCGATTATTGAGCAACAGTATACCGGAGAGCAGAATGTACATCCATTTGGTTGTAGAAGATGACCTTGCTTTCTAATTAAATGCTTTTAAGAGTTGCTATAGCATTTTTTGCTAATTATATAGTGTTTTTTAGATGTGACGTGCATTGTCCTATAGACATGCTCACAAAATTCTTGCAGCAACGAATTATCTCCAGGAATATGCAAATTATCATTTCTAATCCCGATTAACTTCCTTCTGAAGCGTTTTGTAAAGATAGAAATCCTCTGTTCACATTTTTATGTTTGACATCTGGGATGAAAAACCAGCTATGGCATTGTGATTAATTCGTTATTTCGCATACCACGTTGCCCAAATATGCTGTAAGAAAATGATATTAGAAAGGAGGGGTTGCTCCAAAATACAAGTTACCTCCTGCATATGGCCTTTTGCCAATCTACAATCTTTATTGAAAAATCCAACAGGATGGCTGTTAGCATTAGTTAAGTTCAACCGAAAAGACGGACATCATATTGGTATTTTGTCTAGTCTTGACTATGATCCTATAGCTATCCTCATCTTGAATGCACACCTCTTAGAGCCCAGAGTTCTGTTATCAACATAGAACATATACCATTTCTTACATAAAAACCTTTGAACCACACTCCCTTCCTATCCCAACTGAGTTCGACAAAAACATTAGAAGAGGGATTAGCTTTGAGGCGACCATCAGTATTGAGGTTGAACCATCGACAAGATGGAAACTTTGAAGAAATTAAGGATTGGCCAGAATTTTGTCCTTGAGTTGGATAGTACAAAAGGCAATAATTCTTTTTTCTATAATAGTTTTATAGCGGTGATAACATGCTTATATACATCCTGTTTTTATTTCATCTAGTAAACAAACTATTAATTTTACGAGAGGATCATGAAAAGTTTTGATTATAACATGCTTATATACATCTGTTTTTGTATTTCATCTAGTATCACATTCTTCTTGGTTCTATTAATTTATTACGAAGTACCCGTGTCGACACGAGGATCACTGAAAAGTTTTCCAAAAAAAAAAAAGATTATATCACAGTAAAGCACATATATGAAAGAAGGGGTTATTCAAATTATATCAAAAAATTGTTTATTGTCATTGTTGAGCTATATATTTTTAAAGTTGTGCTCCTTTCCAAATTTTTATCTAGTTACTATGCAACATAGTTTGAATGCTGAATCGGTATAATAGCAGGCTGTTTGGTGCCTTTTCACTTTCTAGATACCCTTTGATTGCTTGAGTTTAGACTCTGCCTTTTCTTTATCTCTGCCTACGTTTATCTGTATTTAAGATAATCAGAAATGTTTGTTTGTTATTCTTTCAGATAAAGCTGAGAGGCTGCTAGCTGAAGCAGCATCATATGGTTCTCAGTTAGTTGTTTTTCCTGAAGCTTTTATTGGTGGCTACCCACGTGGATCAAATTTTGGTGTTACAATTGGTAACCGTACGGCCAAGGGTAAAGAGGAGTTCCGTAAATATCATGCTGCTGCTATTGATGTCCCTGGTACGAACCATTTCTACAAATCCAATCAGCGAGATGGCTTGTTCAGATTTTTCATGAAATGCATTACATATGTTTTACCATACAGTCCACTTGGAGAGCGTCTATGCCATTTGAGTGACTTGAGTCTTAATGGTTTCTAATGTCAAAAACTCTTTCTTTAAATGGTAATTTGAAAATCATGATTAGATTACTGTCATAGTTGGTCCTTGTGACAAGAGACCCTTGTAAATCATAATCGATAATTGTCAGTTCATAATAAATTGCAATACCAAATAACCATTGTCACTTTTAAACCTTTCCCAGCTGAGGAAAAACATTGTAATCATAGTCTCAGCAAATCCTAGTATTTGTAAGCACAGATATGGCTGGTTAATGGAGTTTTTATTCCTAATCGGTAGCGAATGGCATAATAAGCCTGGAAATTTGTCATGTCTTTCCTTAACGCTCAATGTGTTTCGAGCATACAAATTGAAAAACATCATGTACAATTCTGTGATATATATCTATCCTGCCTCTAGATTTTGCATGCCAAACTTAACTTATGAGTATACGAAAGGAAAAAAAAAATGATATTTGTTTAGTGTAGTACTACATGATGTGGTTGGACTTGGACAGCAATTTAACTTACTCATTGAAAGATTATGTTACGCGAGAACGAATTGGGTCTTGCAATACGCTATTATATTATTATTTCTGTAGCATTTAAGATGTGCTTTGATTGTTGGATCTACAATCCTCTTAGTTTAAATTAGGAATTCGCTACCCACTTCATTTGCTTATTACTGATAAGTTCTAAAACATAAAATTTCAACAATATAAATCTCTTGATATGCTTTCATAAGGTTACCAATTTATTGTGCTTCTCTCCTATATTATCCCATTACAATCTTTTTTTCTTTTTTTTTTTTTTTTTTTTTTTTTTTTGCATTTCTTCAGGTCCTGAAGTTGATCGCTTGGCTGCTATGGCTGGAAAATATAAGGTTTATTTAGTGATGGGTGTTATAGAGAGAGATGGGTACACCTTATACTGTACTGTTCTGTTTTTCGATTCTCAAGGTCATTACCTCGGAAAGCATAGGAAAATCATGCCAACGGCGCTAGAGCGCATAATTTGGGGGTTCGGAGACGGTTCGACAATTCCTGTTTATGATACACCTATCGGCAAAATAGGCGCTGCAATTTGTTGGGAAAACAGAATGCCACTTTTAAGGACAGCAATGTATGCTAAAGGTCTTGTCTTTAGAATCATCTTGTTTTTTTGTTGCTCCTGTTTCTTTATTGAAGCTTTCATTTAATTTTTTAGAGGTTCGTGTTTACAGGTGTTGAACTATATTGTGCGCCTACGGCTGACTCGAGAGACGTGTGGCAAGCGTCGATGACTCACATTGCTCTCGAAGGCGGGTGTTTCGTTCTATCGGCCAATCAGTTCTGCCGAAGAAAAGATTATCCGCCTCCGCCTGAATATGTTTTTTCCGGCACAGAAGAAGATCTTTTGCCGGATTCTGTTGTCTGTGCTGGTGGCAGTGCAATAATTTCTCCATCTGGAGCTGTGCTGGCTGGTCCGAATTACGAAGGGGAGGCACTCATATCTGCGGATTTAGGTAAGTCACTTTGTTGTCGCATGTTATGTTTATATCTAGAAGTTGTTCGGTTTTATGTCATAGTATTTTCTTTTATTTTTCTTGAAGTTCAATAAAAGTGAAGAAACGGAATTGTTGGTACTTACGTGTCTTCTTTGAGGAAGTAAATTATCTATCATGAATTATTTGGGGAAAATTGCAAAACTAGTCTAGTAACTATAGGGCGGTAGCAAAAAGGTCTTGTAAAAAAAACGTTTTGCGAAAAATCCTGTAACTATAGAAAACTCTCGATTTTGTTCATGCAAAAATGTACGGTTTGCAATATTGTCATATAACATTATGAAAATCTCAATTTCGGTACTAATTTCACCGGATTTCAATCACGTGAACGGCACATGTAGTTCTCAATTTCCGGTGAAATTAGGACCAAAAATGAGATTTTCATATAGTTACATGCCTAGTTTGCAAATCGTGCATTTTGCAAGACCAAAATTGAGATGTTTATATAGTTTTGTGCTTTTTTGCAAAATGTTATTTTTACGACATTTTGCTACCGCCCTATACAGGATTAATTTTACAATTTACCATTATTTCAACGTAGTGGTTTAGGTTGTTTAATAGCGTCCAAATTCGATTATTTCTAATCGAGTGTATTATCTGATGCACAGATCTTGGAGAGATCGTTCGTGCCAAATTCGATTTTGATGTGGTAGGGCATTATTCTCGACCGGAAATCCTGAGCCTGGTTGTTAAGGACCACCCCATGAGTCCTGTTTCCTTCACCTCAGCATCTGGAAAAGCAGAAAGCTCCCACAAGTGATTTGACCCTCTCTCCAACAGATAAATAACATCCGTTGATCGTGCAATCTGTTGCACTTTGACTTTCAAGATTGGTCAATCGGTTCGTTCACCTGTGTCCTCTTTAAGTCCAGTCAGTTGTCTAATCTCATGTCACTTATCGTCAATAATCGCCTTTTTATTATGTTTTTGTTGATAAATCCGACGTTTATTATATCTTTCAGTGAGTTGATTATGCTAATTGTGAATATGTGGTCAGATCTTGCACAATCCTGATACAGTGGTGAGGCATACAAACAAAAGCTATAATGCAATAATCTGAAAGTGGAAGCATATATGTGGCCAACTTGTGTTTCTTTCTTTTGTGATTTCTTCTACAAGTTGGCATACTGACAAACAGTGAAGATCTCTCTGTCTGAAATGACCATCTTTACTATAGCCAGAATGCTGTGTTCCTCCTGTAACTTGGCAAATGAAAATTAGGAATTTAAGGTTGTGTTTGGGCTGACAGAGTTGGGTGTGAGAAATATATTTGAAAGTGATTAAACTAAGTAAAACAATGTACCAGAAGTCACCTAGGGTCGCTTGAGTTTGGGGTCACTTCAGCTACTTTGAGTGGAAACAGAACACACATTACAGTCGCTGGCTTTTAACTTTGGGGGGCGAAAAACTGTTTGAAGTTTTTATCAAATTTTTGGGGGGGCAAATTCATATATTTTAACTATATTTTTTTTTTTTTGTAAATTTTAGGGTTGGGGGTGGGTGGGTGGGGGGGGGGCTATCCCTTTGGCCCCCTTGGTCCGCCGGTGGCTATGACCCTCTAACGCTTGCCTGGGTTTGGGTCGTCGTGAAGTAAGAGTAGTGAAGTATCTAAATATGATCAGTAAACTTAACATTCTTAATAAATGTGTCCGAATTTTATAGCTATTATTACGGACATGCATATTGGTCAATGTGGCGTTATCTGACCCCGAATTGATTATCTTCATGCTCGTGCATAAAGATACTAGATTACCTAAAGCAAAAATCCTCAAGCAAAAAAATCTCAAGTATCCTTGATCTTACGGAAGAGATTTGGGTAATAGAAAGACTTCAAATGACTTTGCGTTGATTTCGAATTCATCATGTTGATTTGAAAAAATTCAAATATAGTTGCTAAAAAATATAAAATTCGTAGTAACTTAAATTATACAAACAAGTACAATAATAATAGCTGATTTTGCTATTATAGTTAAACGGTTTACATCATGGAATTATTGGCATGTAATAGTATATTTTATTCATTTTACATCATGCAAATTGATTATCAACAAACTATCTTTATTTTGGGGATTTTGCGGTAGATCGAGTTTTAAGAAGAATCGACTTTGAATCGCAATAAAATAACAGTTAGGAACAATAAAATGCAAACTCACACAGTAAAAATGGAGATATTAATTTTTTTCTTTTTTTTTGAGGAAAGGAGATATTAATTTGAATATTTGCTTGACAGTGGAAAGTTTGTGTGGTTTCTATTTCACATGTCAATTATGGAGAAGTGGTGTGGTTTCTTTTGTCACATAGTAAATTTTGTAGTGGCCCCAACTCAACTGTGGAGAACCAAAAGGATTTCTTATCAAATTGTCAATCATGTCTACACGTATATGAACCAAAAGGGAATAAAGAGAGATTACTAAGAGCTAAAAGATTTTGGCTCTTCAGACAAGGGAAAAGAGACAAGAATAGAAAACATGTTTAATCATGTAGATTTGGTTAAGGAAAGTGCAAACTTAATGAAGATACAAGTGTGTTTTTTTTCTTATATTAAAATGAATATTTAGGTTTACAGAATTTGTTTGGATTGGAGTATAAAGTAAAAAGATATAAGATAGATGTAGAAATGAGACAGGAAAGTTTGGAATTAAAGAGCAGTCTCAGCTAAAATATGGCATAGAAAATCAAATCCGAAATCGAAATTTTTTTTTATATAAAAGAAGGATTTTGATTATAGATGAGTAACCAGTAACTATGATTGTGAAGCATCTGGGCGAATTTCAAAAGTTACTTCATTGTAAAATTTGAAAATAGTTAAAAAAAAAGGGAAATTGACAAGAATAACATTCATCAAATAATTCTCAATTTTATTTAGGAAAAAAGGAAGGGAAAAAATAAAATAGATCAAAATAACATCCGTGGTTGAAGGAATTTGATCTTCTTTGTGCTGACATGGGATCTCCTTTTTTTTCTTTTCCTTGGATAATTACCAAAAAAAAATTGAAGTTTAGGGTATTTACATAAAAACGAGATATGTCTCAATATTATGGAGAACCCTGAGGTTTAATACCATTTTAAATTTTACCCTCTGTCGTAAGCAAAAACTAAAAACATTTCAAACACCCATTACGTTTATAGATAATATTACAATGAGTAAATTGTGGGAAATACCCACTTGAGATAAGACAAAGATTTTCTAACATGTGAGATAAAAACCTATTAGGTGGGGTCATATTTCTCTATACCAAGATATCCTTGACACTTGAATACAAAAGCAAAAAGTAGGTGGAGTCATATTTCTCTCTCACATAAATATACTTTCTTTATTTTCAGATTTTTAACACAATTTTAGTTTTAAAAAAAATCAAATTTTTATAAAATTGTTTAGTATAAAAAAAAACTTTTTGAAAATAATTTTGAGTTTTTATAATTTTATAATTTTAAGATATTTTAAATAAATGGAAAATGTTTTTAAAAAAAATGTGTAGTTTTTTTATTTAAAAAAAGTGATATTTAATTTTTTGTAATTTTTTGATTTTAAAATAACTTCGATTCTTTTTTTATTTTTTAAACAAATTATCGTGTTTTTTATATTTTAATATTTAGAATTTAAAATAATTTTATGGATTAATGTTTTTTAATAAATTACAAATATTTTTAAATTTTATTGAAATATTTTTTAAAGTTAATAGACAATTTTCTCGGATTTTTCAAACAATGTTTTATGTTGTTTTTTAATTAGTTTTTGGATAAATGCATTTTTGAGACTAAAAATGCAATTTCTTCTATGTATATGTATTCTTGTATTCTTCTTTGTATATGTATATGTATATGTACATAGGAGTTGAAACGATATGAGACACGATTTGGGCACGATATGTATATATATATATATATATATATATATATATATATATATATATATGTACATAGAGTATGACACAATATGACACGATATGGGCACGATTTGGGCATGATATTTATATGTATATGTACATGGGGGTTGACACGATATGGGTACACGATTTTGTACATAAGGGGTGTGTGTATTTGGGGAGGAGTGTAGACGATTTTTAAGGGAAACATTAATTACATCATTTTCAAAATTCAAAATCCTCAAATTAAAGGAGGAGCATTTTGGTCAAATTGGGTAGAAAATAGTTTTCCTATGTTGATGGGTAGAAAAATGTCTTATGTTGATGGGTAGAAAAGAGTACCCACTATTTACAGTGGGTACTAAAAAAATTTCCCATATTACAATTATCCCCTTTACATTTAAAAACGAACAAAACATCAAAAGAGTTTATGTAATTTTGAAACTTCTAACTACAAGACAATATTTACTAGGGGTGTGCACGGTACGGGACGGTTCGGAGATTTGGAAATCTCCAGAACCGTCCCGAAGTTCGGAGATTCTGAAAATAAATGTCCAGAACCGAACCATAGAAAACAATCTCCGTCCCGAACCGTACTGAAAGTTCGGGGTGGAGATTCGGTTCTAATGGGATGGGACGGTACGGACCGATTCAGGACGGAGATTCGTAGATTAGCCATAAATAAAGCATACAAATTTGGGGGAAAAATAAGAAAATTAATATAAAAATCATCAAACGAATATACTTCTATAGTTCTAGTACCTTTTTAGCGTAGTAAAACTATAATATATGTAACACAATCCAAAATTCTAAACTTAATAACCTCTATAATACAATAATAAAATAGTATTTGGGCAATTGTCCTTCTATTGAGATAGAATATATATATATATATATATAATTAACTAATAGTTTTTATAAATTAAAATAAAATAAAAACTTGTATAGATTTATAATCTCAATGTCTCATAATTAACAACTTAGTATAATCAGTAAAATTATATTTAAATTTATGCGATGTGGTAAAAAAATTAAAATATGATTTTTTTATATTATTGCAATATGATACTATTACTTGTTTCTCTTTTAAGTGCAATTTACTAATCATTTAGCTAATTTCAATTTCAAATTATTTACTCTATTATTAATATCAAAGTTTTTTAAAATTCATAATAGTTGCAATATTATGATTTTTTTAGAAATATGATTTATATTCAATTTAATTTTAAATAATTTGTAGTTAATTCAATATCAAAATAAAAACAACATAGAAATAATGGATATATATTTATATAAAATCTTTAAAATCGGTTTTAGCTTCGGGTCCTCGGTTCGAGTGCGGTTGATGCGGTTCTCGATGCGGATATTTGAAAAATCTTTAACCGTACCATAAATATTTTCGATGAGTGCGGTTCGGAGAAAGTCAAAAAGTCAACGGATATTTTCGGTTCGGAGATCTTTCGGTCAGGGATATCGGTTTCGTGTTTCTAAAATCTAAAAGTCAAGATCTAAGCCTAATATTTACCTCAAATATCTCACTTAATCTTGTGCAAGATATTTCCCCATGTCATTTTCTTTCATTTGTACTTTACTGAAAGATTTTTAAAATCCCAAATGAGTACACAAAATAATAAAAAGACACTTAGAAAATGATGCTTCCACATGTGACAATCATACTTTGATTCATTAGTATAATCCATTGTAACCTAATCAGATTTCTGTAAGTAGATATATCTAGAATGATGAGGGCCATAAACTCATTATCAATGTTCACAATATAGAAAATTGATGGTTTTTTGGACATTGGAATCCCATTACAAGCCATAAGTTCCAGCTGTAGTGGGCAATGATATGAGTGCATGTGGTCTAAATAATCCAAGACAAGTTATTATAATTGCAAGAGAATTGTTTGTGACATGATCCCTACACCATTTCTGTGGTGTCAGCCAGAACACAGTCAAATCCCTATGCTTCTTCTATATTATTGTTAAACAAACAAACAAAATTTGATGGGATTAAGAATGTGGTGATAAGGTGACAACTTTTATTTATTTATATATTTATTTATTTTGTGATGGCCCTTGAAATTTTCAATTCTTGAAGCTCAATTTTGAATATCAGTGTTTTTTCTTTTGCTTATTTTAATCTGAATCATCAGGAAATTGGGAAAAGATAACTATAGATATGTACACTCTTTGTATTTTATTTTCTTGTAGTTAAGACATATTTGAAAATATTTAAGCAAAAATTTAGCTATTCTCATAAGACTTCTGTTCACCTTGGAAATTATTAAGCAAAAATTTATGCTTAGAGACTTTAAAGCGTGTTTGCAAAAACTTCTGCATTTAATAAGTGATTTATTGTAGCAGAAACCAAAAAGTAGTTGGGAATAAAAAACTGGTATTGTTTGTAAATAGAATCTTGAATAATTTAATCGAGAATGTTTAGTAAATAAGTCTGATTGTGCTTCTTTTTGTTTGTAAAAGTCAAGCCAGAACCAGAATCAGAAATCTAAAGCGTTCATCTCTGCTTTTAGATTATGATTAAACCAAGCAGAAATTGACATTTGCAAACACTAAATTTTAATTTTTTTTTCCAACCATAAGTTAAGAATCACTTTTTCTAGTGATTGCATACACTCTCCTGTAATAATATTAATTTAGCAAAAATTTATACTTCCAGGTATAGACCTTTAACCCAAAAATCTATGCAACACTGCGAAATAGATTAATTGAAACCAGTAATAATTTCCTGTAGCTAAAAAGCTCAGAAGTTTGTAGAGAAGATTGTGAAAATGACTTTTGCGAAGTAAAGAGCAATCCCTTTCACATAAGTTCAAGCTGACATAATTCAGGAGGTGTATTATGATGATTTTAATGACATGGGACCAAATAAACTTAGTGCATGTACCAGGTTATCAGAACATTATACTTGCTTAGGGTTCCCAATATTGGAATAGCAAAACATCAGATCTTTAAATAGTGTAATTTGAAAAATTGCCTTTAGAAAGAAAAACCAAACGTACCCTTAACTTTGGGAAACATACATGTATGTAACAACAAGCATCTGAAGTTTTGTAAATAGTATATATAAAGTATAAAAACATATAACATTTGATTGCCTGCAGAAAGTAGCATAATTTATAATACAGTTAAACTTTATGTAAACTATGGGAAAAAAAAAAACAAAATTCTGATTACACTCTTAAATTCTTGATATATAATATCCATCCGAAAAAAATTATCCTCATGCATGATGAAAATTGCTAGCCATGACATACCACCCCATTAGGATCCTCTGAAGAAACACAAACACTCTGTTGGCGAAGTTTTTCCGGCTCGGACTGGCGAGTCTTGAGAGGACGCCATTTTCGAACCAAAGCGATATGGTCTCTCAAATCTTTAATCATGTTGTATCTCTCGATTTTCGTCCTCAACGTCCTTCTTCCAAGGCCGTGACGTAAATTCAAACACTCCTCTCCTATCAAACACGTCTAAATTTTTCGTTTGTCGGTCGTGAACTCCCACTCTACGCCATCCGCAAGTTTTGTTTCCGACGAAATCATCGGTTTTTTAATTTTTTCGAAATCGACTTTCGCCCTTTGCTTTTTTCAACCGAATTTCTCCTCGATTCGTTTTTGACACCACTATTCCAATGAAAGCTCTTGCTAATGTCATCCATGTTTAATTCGATCGAATGGAGATCACTATCGGCCGAATCATCATCTTCCTCTTCATCATTCTCCTCTTTATTTACTTCTCCAATATTGTATTTTTCTGTATCGTGGATCCGATACGAGCCCGCAAAGTTTCCTCAAATATTTCTCAAGCTCCTTAATTTTATCGTAGCTCGGGGAGCCATTTTCTTGTTCTTCGCCTTTCTTGGACTTCAAATAAGCCTCAAGCTCATACCTCAACTTATCAACAACCGCGTTTTTCTCCTCAAATTGATACTTAGCTTCCGAAAGCTTCATCTGAACTCTTTCCTCGCGTAAAATATCGGCTAATTGAAGCATTTCCCGTTCTTTTTCCACTTCTTCGCAAACTTTTGCCGATTGCCTCTTAAGTTCCTCAACCTCGGCCCTATCTTCGCCTATGCCTCGTGCCAACTCATCACAAACTTGCTCCAAAATTTCACGTGCCCTTTTTCGCTCTCAAAATCTTTGTTCGCCTTTGATAGAGAAACTTTCTTCTCGGCTAATTCTCTCCCAAGTTTCTTGTTGAGTCTCTCCGTCTGTCTCCTTAGCTTCCTCTCTTTGTCGAGCTCTCCGGCTATAGATGTAATGGCGCTACGAATTCTATCTTGTTCTTTTAATTTCCAGACAACCTTTTCCTCTTCAAAATGTTGCAACAGAATATCAATCTCATTCCGGTTTGTCCTTTGTTCTTGGATTAATTTAGTGACGTGGGCACATGCTCGGTCAAGCTCGAATTTCAGGGCGGAGAAAAGGGATAGGCTAGTCGAGTTCTCTTGATCGAAACGACAAATACGACTCATTACTTTGAGCAATTCTTTAGAAGTTATTAGGCCGTTATAGACATCCTTAAGACGATTCTTCGTTCCGATTATGTTTCTACATGGGCTCCGGGCATGATTCTGCGTCTGATCAACCTGCATATTCTAAGTTAATTTATGATATGGGGAATTTGCACATCCAACGTATCCATAACCACACGACAAATGAAAACGTTTGATATGTATAAATAAGGAGACAACCATATGACATGTTGGCTTTTATGGTGTCCATAAGAAAACCAAACCATGTTCTCTCCATCCTTGTAACATAGCATTTTTGTCCATTTGCTATCAAGAGTGGCTCCAAAAGCAATAATATGTCATTAAAATCACTAAAAACACATTAAATTTAGGAAAGTACCTTAAAACTGTTTTATAAGCTAGATACTCAAAATCGAATGAAAAGTAGACGATCTGTCAAAGACTGGACTGCTATTTAATGCAAGTATTTCTCAAGTTAATCTGTAAATCATTCTTCACCTCTCACCCACACCAAAAACAAAAGCCGAAAAAAGCCCAAACCAACTAACAGAATTATAGTGCCTACTATCTGGAAAAAGATTAGGACTCAGATCATTTTAACAAATAGGGATAATTACAAAAATCCATCTAAGGTTTGGGCTAATTACAAAAGACCAAGAGGTATATGGAAATTACCAAAAAAAAAACCTTGCAGTTTGAGTGTCTTGGTTAACTGTAATATTTTGATAAACATAATGGGAGCTTTTGACATGTTTTTCTGCAAATGAAGGGGAAAATGTAAGATGGATCAAACCTAAAGTTTTTTTTTTGTAATTTCCCAAAATCTGGGCTTTTTCGTAATTAGCAGAAACTCAAGGGGTTCTTTTGTCATTATTTCTCACAAAAATTTAGTAGAGTAATTAACAGTTAATCATAAAGAATACCTCCACCAAGCAATTATGGAGAGATTTGGCACCTCCCAAGTTACAATCAGCCTGCAGAAGTTTTTGAGAACCTGCTGATGCCCTTCTTCTATGGCTGTCCACTTTAGGTGGATCCATTCTCTGCACACACACACACACACAAAAAAAAGAAAATAATAATACAATTTGCTGAATCAATTCTAACATCAATTTGAATAAAAACAAAAAAAAAACAAAAAAGAGGCCAATTTTGTCCAACCAAGTGCAATCCCACCTCAGAAACAGGACTATGTGATAGATCAGACAAAACAAGAGCCATTGATCCCAATTTGGAACTCCCCGAAATCCTTTCTTTTCTAACAACAATTCCTACTTCATTTATCTTCTCATCCAAACACTCCCTTCTCACTCTTGTAGATGGTAACCCATCAATCTCCCACAGAGTGGCAGCCAATTTCCGGGCCGAAACCGACAATTCTCGGGCCTTTTCGCCCCCCAAATACTTGAATGCCCCATCATTTTCCATTAATGAAGGTGAATTTGTTGAACTCATCATTTTCCACTTTGGCACTGGAGTGCTTGATCCCAATCTTTTCCCCACCAAAAAAGCACGTTTCAATCGATAATTCTGCGCTAATGACGATGAAGATGATGATGAACAACCCCTCTTTCTCACTTTGCATTTCCTTCCTCCAATTTTACCATCCAAATTCAAATTCTGCCTTGGCATTTTATTTTCTCCAAACTACACCTATGTTTTTAGTAACACTAATGTTATTTCTACACAACAAAATACTCAATATAGAAAGTATTAGGATTTTAAGCAAATATTCACTACAAAAGCAAATCCCAAGAATCACTCCAATCAAGAAACCCTGAAGTTTCAACAGATCTAAATAAAGCCAAATATTAGCCCATACTATTTGTACAGCTTTGAAATGACAAAAAACGAAACTGCTCAAAAGATTGTGCTAAAATGCTTTCAATCCCAGTCAAAAAAGAAGGGTTTCAAAGAAAAAAAGAAAAAACACAGGCAAGATAGATTTTTGAACGTACCCGTTAATAATAATGTGGAGTGTCTCTTTTGATAATTTGATATTGATGGGCATGTAAAGTTGGGCTCTGATTTTCAAAATTCCAGAGAGGGAAAAAGAGAAACATGTGAAGAGTAGTTGCAAAATGAGGCAACTGTCAAAAAAGCTTCGTCTTCAAATGTGGTTGGAAAAAGTAATGCAAATGTGTGTGTGTGTGTGTGTGAGAGAGAAAGGGAGATTTTCAAGAAGTGAATAATCTGCTAATCTTTTTCATGGAAAAGGAAAAGTTTGTGAGAGTGAGAGAGAAAGGAACAGATGGGCAGTTGAGGTCTGTGAATTATAAAAGAGAAGGGATGACGTGGCGTACACGTGGGCAATGACCAGGTAAGGAAAGTTGTGTCACCGCCACACCCGATTTGGCCACTTTTAATGGCATTTGTTTTAACATAGTCTCTTGATTTTTTTAAAATAACTTAAATAAAGCACGACGTTTTTATAATTGTTCGAATAATCTCTTGAAGTTTTAGATAATAATTATTCTCGATTTTTTTTCTATTTTAGTAAATTATGCTAAGGAAATTTATTTTTCTTTTTTTTTCGTATGAATAATGAATTTCATTAGATAATACAATATTTATGAGTAATATACTCACAATATATCTTTTCACAGTATATCTTTCCATAGAAATGTATTAATTTGTGTAGAATGATTATGTATTTGCATTATTTTTCTAGTGTATTTTATAGATAGTTTTTGTTGTATAACTGAGATTTTGCCGAATTATTCCCAAATTATCTCAAATAATACTCAAAAACTTTAAGGGCTTATAAATAACTACAAATCCAAAATTTTATTATTATTTTTAAGTGATAATATCAAATTAAAAATAATACTCCTATGCCCCTCAAAAAAAAAACAAAAAAACTCTATGAGTAGTTAGAACTATCAAATTACTAATCTGTATCAAATAAGATGGTCATACTTCCTATATTGAGATTCATTTGTAAAGAAATATTTAATTGGAATGCTATTTATTATTTCAATACCGTTTTAAACATTTTCCTCTTGTATGGTGATTTGTTACTTATTTTGGGTTATAATATAATTACATGCTAAATGTAAATCGCACGAGTCATTAATAACTTTTTCAACTTACGGCATGCTATTAATTATTTAAACAATACTATCATTGGGTGGGAAGTGGTACCTATCCAACATAAATTACTAGCTCTTAAATAAGCTTAATTTGGGTCAACCCATTTAATTATTTCCTAAATTTACCCAATGCATTTTACCGCCTTTGGAAAAGACTGTATCCTAGAGATCACCCAGCATTTTTCTAGGTGTTAATGATGAAAACTATATTGGATGTTGTAGAAATTACCCTTCTAAATTATTAAATTACAAATACTTCCTTGAGTTATCGTAAATAACCTCTTTTTTGTCAATATCGTAAATTACCTTTTAAGTTTATCTTTATTGCAAATACACCATCTCATCAATAGGTGAACTTCGCAAAACATAAGCAAATATGAAAGAGTATTAATAATATAGAAATTTAGAGATAAATTAAATATGAGTAAGACATTTTACAATTAACCCATTTGGAATATGCTAAATTTTCAAAAACTTATGTCATGAATTTATAAAAGTGTTAATAGGCCATATTAACCACTTATGTTTGTGAAAATGAAAAAAAAAAACATGATGTTTTCTAGCCATTTTGACTAAAAATTAACGGTCATACCATTCGTGTATTCTTTGAGGAGATACTTGGTCATTTTTTCAAAAAATTGATGTTGTACATAACTGGGTACTGAGACACATAACTTGGTACCGAGTTATGTATCGATCCCCAAAAATAAAAGTACAAAGGCAAAATGGATATTTGAACTAAAAAATAGCTAAAATATATGTTTTTTTTTTAAATATAGGTAAAAAATATTTTTGCTATAGAGAAAAACTGGGAACGGTCTCTCTGTAAAATATTGCGAAAAATGTCAAATTATTCATAGGTACAAATTACAATGTTGCTAGACATTAGATCATAGATGGTCATTGCCTCATTGGTCCATCTTTTCGGCAGTGTAGAATTATTTTGCATTATTGGCTCACAAGTTTCACGCAATATAATTACAAGCACTAGAAAACAGAAATTAATACATGGTACGGCTACGATTCTAATGTAAAAAATGATTTTAATGAATGTATATATGTAATGAATAGTTGCAAAGTTTGACTAGGTTCTGTGCATTTACATTTGCTTCCCCATGATTTATGCTCAATTAAAGAGAGAAGCAGACAAGTTTTGCAAGATAGCCCCTCTATTATAAGGAATTATCATTTCATTTTTTCTTGTGTTGTTAATAAAAGAACACATTTTTGCGCTCTACTACGTAATTAAAATTGGTGAAGTTTGATTTAATTTGTGGTTTTTAAATTATAATGCGGCCTTTGTCAAGAAAACGTTAGTGAGCTAACACAAATCCATATTGGAGATCGATTTTAATTTGGATAGTATATTAATTTTATATTATGGAATCGTTAAAGTTATGACTCTTACCTATAATTCATTTTTCATATTTCTTGATTTTCAATATAAAGCTTTACTTGCTATTAAATTTGAAAAGTTTGCTTCAAGTTATGAAAGCAAAGCAAGATGGAACTTTCCAAAACCTGTGGCAACCTTTGGGCATAGGTTTCTTGTAACTCTTGGTGTACTTTTGTTGGCTTCTATAACACTTGGACCACAAACAATTAATGTTGGTTTCCACAATAATACCTTAGGAAAAAAAAAGTTTAGAACACAGGTTTTTTAGCCATTCCTATCAAACTAAAATATGTTTTAGCTATCTTTTTAAAATACATGTTTTTTAGCCATTTTGACACGTGCATGAAATTCCTGAAATTTCCCTTAAGCCAATTTACAACCTTTTGATGGCTCAAAAGCTACCCTTAAAACCGTAGGCAAGTGCACCTATCGTTTTATAGTATAGATTATTGAGTACCGAGTGTCATTCCCACGAGGATTGTAAGTACTAATAATTATCGTCTTTTTTGTTATTTAATCTAACAATTTTCAGAGTTTTGTGTTTGATGAAAAAGGAAAACAAATTATAAATTGTAAAAATGAAGTACAATTTGTAGAATAAGAAATCAAGAGATAGGAGTGTGTTTGAATGTAAATCCCTCTAGAATGTTTTTGTGATTTGACAAGTTAAAAGATTCAACCATAAGCCCTTAAGCAAAAACCAACCTCTTTTAAATAAAATCTCAAGCTATGTGGACCGTAGAAATTCGATTTAAGTTAATCCCTTTCTCAAGGCGAAAAACTCCTAATCTCAAGTTGATTAACTGAAATATCTTTCTAGTTAAAACCCCAAGATTGCATTATAACGATTTATGAATTCCCATATTAGGTTTGACCTAATCCAGGAAGATTTTATGTCGCCCATATCTAGGATTGCATGCAACTCTTTTCACTTATACAATTTCTTTTTCACCATAAATCTTTCGATTACCGATGAAGAAAAGATATCAAATCAATATACCTAGGAAATATTAACTCGAATGAGATAAGCATGATATAAGTGAATCACACAAGACATGAGAATTTTATTAAAAACATACAAACCTTAATCACAAATCCATTCTAGAGTTCATTACACTCAAACACTAAGATTTTAGCTACTCATGATTTTGACAAAAGAGTCAATTACACAAGAAGATTTAAGCATTGTAGACATGGTGTACTTATCTTTCTCAAAACCTCAATGGACTTCTTCCTTGATTGATGATGTTGCTCCAAGCCTTCTTCTCCAATATTGCCCAAGCTTTCTTCTCCAAGACCCTTGATCCCAATTCTACTTAATGAAGTGAATACAATGAATATTTTAAAGTATCTAATGAATACTTCTCCCAACTTCAACCCTTGGCTTTTATAGCAATCAATACATTGATAGTACTCTCTTTTGTTAAACAATTGCCTCCATTTTCCTTGTTGGTTGGTGAATTCTTGTACTCAAGTGATGAGGGGAGGGACATGGGGACATGTTTCAAAGAAAATAGGGTGTTAAAAGAGTACAAAAGTGGCCAAAATGGGTTGGTTGGTAAGTTTTCCCAAATTCCGCAAAGAAAAGTTGCAAAAAGGGTCCGGACACGCCGTGTCAGGCAAAAGACGGCTGGCCGTCTTTGCCGCACAAAATTTTTGAAAGCTTCGACACGCTCCACGTCCGTGTTGGACAACACGGCCAGGCCGTGTTATACGACACGGCCAGGCCGTGTTAGGGGTCGTTTTGTGCGATTTTTCCTCCTCTTTTGATCCCCTTCAACATGGCCGTGTTCGGTGACACGGTTTGGCCGTTTTGGACCCTTTTTCCAATTTTTATCCAATTTATTTCCTTCTTTTTTGAACATGGCCATGTTCTTAACACCCCAAGTCATGTTGAGTGATTTTCTTGCCTTTTTCAAGTAATATTGGCTTCACATTGCTCCAAATTGTTCCACCTATAATGTTAAACACATCACACGATGAAATGCTACGAAATACTTGAGAAACTATGATTTTTCTAACAAAACAATCCAAAACTATTGAATTAATAATACAAAATATGTGCAAAATGACACTTATCAAACCGCCTCCAACTTGGAAATTTTGCTTGTCCTCAAGCAATTTTTAAAACAAAGAGATGGGTTGAAAACAAAAAGAGATATCTATTTTCACAATTTCGACATGATTGAAGTGAATCGCTAACCTTTTCCTTCCTAATTAAGTCAATCCATCCGTTTTTCAAATCAACCAATTTGTTAAAAAGAGAGTGACTTCAATAATTGGAATCGTTCAAAACATCACAGTTGTCATATCACGAAAAATTTGTCGTTCATATGCTTAGATCAAATACAAAAATGTAATGATAAAAGGAGAAGTCCAAAACTCGGGTCTTTTCAATTTTTTTTTTTTTATATTGCAAATATAATTATAAAATCAGGACATTTTTGAGGCAAACTTCTACTAGGTTTAAATTTTGAATGTCTTTTCAAAAACTCCTAGGGTGGTGTCCCATATTCATATTTGTGTCGCCGTTTTACGTAAGAGACAAACATGGGGCTCATGAATGCTCCTAGTTACTAAGCAACAACAAACAGAGGAATATAACCTCGATTTGTCCCTTTATAGTATTAGCACATTTTTTTTTTTTTTTACCCGAGTTATGGTTTCTCTAGTGATCATGACACAAAGTATCTAGATTTAAGCAAAGTCCAAGCTAATCTTCATGACATTAAACTCTTTTGGCCAAATTCATCCTTTTACTAGAGTCACGCAGTTTAAAAACATTTTGGCAATTTGAGTTTTCAAAAAGATGACTTTTTCGGGATAAAAATGGTCATAACCAATCCACAACTAACCTATCTAATTGTAAAAAAAAATTACCTCATGTTTGTTTTCAAGGTATTGATAAGGTGCGTAAGAAGAAAACGAAATATCCACAAAGAAAGCTAAAACACGCAAAGCTAAAGAAAATAGTTCACATCAGCGTAGTTCAAATCCAGCGTTCTAACAAATCTCGCCACCCCCAACTTCAAGGGTCACATTGTCCCCAATGTGAAGAGGAGATGGGATACAAAATGGAGCAAAGGAAAGCGAAAACTAAGACAAAGACAAATACGACCTTATGACGGTGGTGGGAAGTGTCCTGAGAGAGGTGCCATTGATGGAGTTGAGAGAAAAGGGCATTTTGTTGTTGTTGGTCCTCTCGAATATCCCTAATGACGCCAAATTGCTGCTCCATCATTTGTTGTTGTCGGTCAAGCATATTCTGTTTGGCGTTCGAGCATCGTTTGTTGATATGACAAAGCATGTCTCTTTGGTGTTGTTGCTCTGTAGAATAGCTTGAAGATTGACTTGTTCATGTGGTGGCGGTGGTGGTGGTGGGTGAGATGAAGAAGTATGGGGTGGTGAACCCTTGGAGGAGATGGGGATTCGGGAGCATCATCCTCTATGGGAGGTAGTTCGAGGCGGTCGTCATCCTCCGGATTGTGTCGCATACCCATCAACCAATTGTCACGATTACGAATTGTAGTTCGTGCCGGGTCGGGAAGTAATAGTCGTTGGGATGTATGTCGAAAAAGCAAGCAAAATTGATCATTGATTCTTTCAATTAATTTTATAGCAGTACATACCTCGAGATCAATACGATTGCTTCCTCGCGCTTGTTGTAAATCTGTTAAGTCATGCTCGAAGTGAAGAGCAATTGGGGTAATTAGGCCTCCAACAAGAATTTTACTACATTCGCCCCGCCCGACTTTACGAAAATGGCGTGCTAAGTGAGACCGGTGTCAAGGTGTTTGCCATAGACCATAGCCCATAAAAACAATAGCTCGTCCTTCCTCAAATTCCCGTCACTTTCCCTACCGAAAAGTGTGCTAGCCATCACACGATGCATATAACGAAAAACAAGGATTTATTACGCGTGATACTTTAGTACGAGAAGCAACATAGTCATATGAAGGAGCTATTTCATTCCAAAACCATTTGTGTATTAAAGTCGCTAGGAAAGCGCATGTTACCATCAATTGGAAGACCATATATTTGATTGAAGTCGGCAAGAGTCAAAGTATACTCTTGATTGAACAAGCGAAAAGAGATGAGCCGTCCCCAGCATGAGTTCCCGTGAGGATTTCGGCGTTAAATGAGCTAAGGAATTCCACAGCGCGCTCATAAGTTGGTGCTTTTGCACCCATGAATTGTCCCCACCCAACTTGTTCAAACATCCAATCAATATCTTCTTGTAGCCCAAGGGTCTCTAATGTCATGGCGTCAGGATACCTGGTGTTGTGCAGTAACGGTTTACTCAACAATTGTTGATATCGGGTTGCTTGCTCGTCATCCCGGAATAGAATGCCGTGACGATTACTTGGTGGATTAGCCCGGGAGGCGGCGAGAGCCGCAGGGTCCCAGGGCAGGAAGGAGCGATAACTCGACTTCGTTTTGACATGGTAGTCCTGAAAAAGGAATTTTTGAAAGTAACATACAACACAAGGACAGTTACTATTAATATTTCTTTGAAAACCAACTATCCTATAAAACCATGCCTCAATTAAATTCCCAACAACAACATCATCCCATCACCTTCAAGTTCTCATCAAAATAGCAAGTAAGTTACAACAAAGACGGTTTCCACTCATGATCAATCATATGATTCTAACAATCAATCAATCAACAAACGCTCATATCGTCATATTTAGGCAACAATACACCCTTTCATTTTTTTAGGACCAATTTTGTTGGTGAAATTAAGCAAGATAATTCCAACAATTGACTTCACATGATTTTACCCATACAAATTTCAATAGCTCATGGGGCCAACATCATCACCATAAAAATCCAAAAATACCCTCGTCTTCAACACAAATAATTAGGCATAAAAATTCCAAAAATTTAAGTTAAATCAAAAAGCCCTAAATGATAGAAATTTCAAACAATTATGAACAAATTGAAAGCATAAAACAAAAATGATGAAATTAAACACAAAAAAAAAATAACATAGAAAATCATACCTTGAAATAGAAACCCACAAGAGAAATCTCCAAAAACCCACAAAATTCCCAACAATCAATCGGTAGAAGTGTTGGCAATGGAGAAAAGATGGTGTTTTATGGAAGAATTTGAGTTTAGATGGAAGAGTGAGGTGAATTTGGGGGAAATTTTGGTGAAGAAGAGGGGTTTTTAGGGTTTTGGAGATGAAAGATTTGAAAAAAAATGCCCTAAATCGACCCCTCCCCTGTTTTTTAACAGCCCGGACACGGCCGTGTTCCGGGCTGTGTGTTGGAAAAAAATTTTGGGCCCGAACACGTGGCGTGGCGACACGGCCCGCCGTGTTCGGGCTAATTTTCATTTTTTTTTTTTTTAAGGAAAAAATGGGAAATTTTTTTTGACACGGCCATGTCGGAAGACACGGCCCGGCCGTGTTCCGAGTTGTAATTTTTTTTTTTGTTTTTAATTAAATATCATCCCGAGTAAAAAAATGAATCCTAAGTAAAAATTTGAAACAAATTGACACAAAAATCATCGGGTTGCCTCCGGGTAGCGCTTCTTTAATGTCGTATACCGAACCGATTCACCTCTAATTGTGTGATGTATTTGGGAGATCCTCAAGCTTGAGGGAATCTCTATACTTATCATCGATGGTGCCCCCAAAATAAAGCTTGAGGACGGTGTCCGTTTACCTTAAAGGTGCCCATTTCTTGTGTGTAATTTCGATAGTTCCGTAAGGAAACACTTGAGTAATGTGATGAATGGCCCGGACCACCTGGATTTTAACTTACCAGGAAATAAGCGAAGTCGAGTTGAATAGTAACACCGATCACCCGGTTGGAATTCCTCGTGTGCTTAATGTGCTTGTCATGCCATTGTTTCGTTCGTTCCTTGTAAATTTTCGAATTCTCGTATGCCGAATTTCGCCATTCTTCGAGTTCGTTGTCTGCAATAAACGGTTATTTCCTCGCACTTGGCAAGTCATAATTAAGCATTTTAATAGCCCAAAAGGCTTTATGTTCAAGCTCAACCGGCCAATGACATGCTTTACCATAGACGAGTCGGTATGGGGTAGTCCCTATTGGCGTTTTGAAAGCCGTTCTATAAGCCCAAAGGGCATCATCGAGTTTGAGGGACCAATCCTTGCGAGAGTGCCCAACCGTTTTTTCCAAAATTCGTTTTAGTTCGCGGTTGGACACTTCGACTTGACCACTAGTTTGGGGATGATAAGCGGTCGCGACTCGGTGTGTGACACCATAACGCTTTAAAACCTTATCAAATTGATTATTACAAAAGTGAGTGCCTCTATCGCTAATGATGGCTCGTGGTGTACCAAACCGGGTAAAAAGTTTTTTGAGAAAATGCACCACCACTCGAGCATCATTTTTAGGTAAAGCTTGAGCCTCTACCCACTTAGACACGTAGTCAACGGCTACCAAAATATATTTATTGCCAAAACGACGGAAAAGGTCCCATAAAATCAATACCCCAAACATCAAAAATTTCACAAACAAGTATACCGTTTTGGGGCATTTCATTTCTTCGAGAAATATTCCCTGCTCGTTGACAACTATCACAAGTTTCAACATACCGTTTTTGCGCGTCCTTGAAAAGTGTAGGCCAATAAAAACCCGACTCAAGGACCTTGCGTCGTAGTATTTGCTTGATAATGTCCACCAAAGTGGGTCCTTTGTGACAATGATTCAAAATGGAGATGGTTTTGGGAAGTGCAACACACCTTCGTATGATTTGATCCGCACAAACTCGGAAGAGATGGGGATCGTCCCAAATATAATACTTGAGGTCCGAAAAGAATTTCTTCTTTTGTTGATGGGTCATCCCTTTTGGGAGAATTTTTCCGCAAGATAATTAGCGAAATCGCAAACCAAGGAATATCAATTGAAATTGAGTTAAAGCGGCAAAGAGTTGCTCATCCGGGAAAGAATCGTTGATATGTCCATTGTGTTGCTCATCGGTCGGAGTGCTCAAGCCGAGATAGGTGGTGGCGGCAAGATTTTCGGCACCCCGTTTATCTTTGATCTCCACATCGAATTCTTGGAGTAAGAGAACCCATCGAATCAGTCGTGGTTTTGCGTCATTTTTGTCGAGCAAATAGCGTAAAGCAGAGTGATCCGTATAAACAATGACTTTGGATAGAATCAAGTATGACCGAAATTTGTCAAAGGCGAAAACCACTGCAAGTAGTTCCTTTTCGGTAGTTGTATAGTGGGATTGAGCAGGATTCAAAGTCTTACTTGCATAGTAAATTGGCCGGAAATGTTTATCTTTTCGTTGCCCAAGTACCGCTCCTACCGCATAGTCACTAGCATCACACATGAGTTCGAACGGTTGAGACCAATCCGGAGCCACCATGATGGGAGAAGTGGTGAGTTTTTCTTTCAAAGTGTTGAATGCTTGGAGACATTCATCGTTGATATCAAAAACTGCATCCTTTTCTAAAAGGCGAGTAAGCGGCCGGGCGATTTTTGAAAAATCTTTGATAAAGCGCCTGTAAAACCCTGGCGTGCCCCAAAAGCTTTGGATAGCCTTCACCGAGGCGGGCGGTGGCAATTTGGAAATTGTATCAACTTTCGCTTTGTCAACTTCAATTCCCCTGCAAGAAATTTTATGCCCCAAAACAATACCTTCTTGTACCATGAAGTGGCACTTTTCCCAGTTAAGTACCAGGTTAGTCTCTTCGCAACGAACAAGGACTTTTTTAAGATTTGCAAGACAAAGATCGAATGAATCCCCAAAAACCGAAAAGTCATCCATGAAGACTTCCATGATTTCCTCTACAAACTCGTCGAAGATGGCAAGCATACAACGTTGAAAAGTTGCTGGTGCGTTGCACAACCCAAAAGGCATGCGTCTATAGGCGAAAGTACCGTAGGGACAAGTGAAAGTGGTTTTCTCTTGATCCTCCGGTGCTATCGGATCTGAAAATAACTCGACATGCCATCAAGGAAGCAATAATAGAGGTGACCGGATAAGCGTTCAAGCATTTGATCAATAAAAGGTAAGGAAAGTGGTCCTTGCGAGTAGCATCGTTAAGTCGTCGTGAATCGATGCAAACTCGCCAACCTGTTACCGTCGATCGGAATAAGTTCATTCTTTTTATTTGGTACCACCGTCATCCCGCTTTCTTTGGGACCACTTGAATCGGACTTACCCACCATCGGAGATTGGATAGATGAGCCCAAAGATCTAGTAGTTTGATTACCTCTGCTTTAACTACCTCTTTCATGTTTGGATTTAAGCGACGCTGAGGTAGAACAACCGGCTTGAAGTTTTCCTCCATCAGAATCTTGTGAGTGCAAAAGGAAGGATTGATCCCTCGAATGTCGGAGATTTTCCAAGCGATGGCCTTTTTATGTTCCCGTAATATTGCCAACAATCTATCCTTTTGATGAGAAGATAAATTGGAGGAAATAATTACGGGAAGTTTGGCGTTCTCGGCTAAAAATGCATATTCCAAGTGTTCGGGTAACTCCTTCAGCTCCAACAGTGGTGGATCCTCAATGGATGGTTTGATATGCCCCACCTGTGAGTTTTCAATTTTTTCGAACTCTTTCTCGCCGATTCGTTGGTTCGTTTTCCTCCAATGCGAGTACGGATTCCCTAAGAAAGGGGTTTTCATCCGATATACCTGCACTTTGAACAATACAAGTCTCCAAGAATTCGTTAGAAATCATGCTTGGTAGAGAGTTGGTTATCTCCATATCGATAAGATCAATAGCAAAACAGGAGTCATCTTTATCTATCGTATTTTTCATTGATGTAGCGATTTTAAAAATGACTTGTTCATCTTCGACTCTTAAAATTAGTTTGCCATCATGCACGTCAATGATTGCGCTTAGCAAGCGAGCTAAAAATGGACGCCCAGATCAAAGGGACTTGACATCTCAGTATGCATATCAAGAATTACAAAATCGACAGGAAATATAAACTTATCGACTTTGACCAACACATCTTCAACAATGCCTCTAGGATATTTAATAGATCTGTCACTAATTGCGAGGCTCATCCTAGTTGGTTTTGGCTCTCCTGACCCATTTGTTTGAATAAATCATAAGGCATCAAATTAATGCTAGCCCCTAGATCGCCAATGCCCGATCAAACCAAATTACCGACATGACAAGGAATAGTAAAACTCCCTGGATCTTTGATTTTCTCGAGGTAACTTGTTTTGCAAAATTGCCGAGCATTCCTCATTTAATTGCACCATGGATATTTCTTCAAGCTTCTTCTTATTTGAAAGAAGATCTTTTAGGAACTTGGCATATTTTGGCATCGTGTGAAAGGGCTTCAACAAAAGGAATATTGATGTGCAATTGTTTAAATAAATCCAAGAACTTACCAAATTGGTCGTCATGTTTGTCCTTACATAATCGACTTGGATACGGAATAGGTGGTTGGAATTCCGGTACCATTTTCTTTGTTTCCTGGATACCTGTCGTCTTTTTTGTTGTATGGGCGTGGGTTCGATCCTCCGGCATCCGTACTTCGTCTAGTTTTGTTCCACTCCTTAGAGTAATTGCTTTTACCTGTTCTCTTGGATTTGGCTCGGTGTTGCTAGGTAAGCTCCTTGTGGCCTTTCGGAGATCATTTTGGCAATTTGACCAATTTGATTTTCCAAGTTGCGAATGGATGCTTCTTGGTTCCTTAAGGATGTTTCGGTGGCCGTGAAACGGGTTTCCGTTGTTTGGACGAATTTGGACATGTAAGTCCTCCAAACTTGGTTTTCGCGGTTGGAAACCAGGGAGGTGTGACGAATTGGGGAGTGCGTTTGGATTAAGCTTCATTGACCTTGATTTCCCCAACTAAAGTTCGGGTGTTGACGCCAACCTGGATTGTAAGTGTTGCTGAAAGGATTATTTTGAAAGGGTCGAGATTGATTACCTAGATAATCCACTTGTTCATGCGGCGGTATTGCGTGAGGGCAATCTTGGTGGTTGTGCGATCCTCCACAAGTCTCGCATGAGAAGGCTTGTTGTGTTGGTGGTTTTGGGAGCCGCCAACCCGTCGATTTTTTCGAGTTAGAGCTTCGACCTGTGCGGCTAGTGTCACCACCGCGTCCGCATTATATACTCCCACTGACCTGTTGGTTTTTCCTCGTACGGATTGCCATTGATAGCCATTCATGGCCATTCCTTCTATGAGATCTTGGGCGGCTTCGGGTGTCTTATTGTTCAATGTTCCTCCCGCCGCCGCATCAATCATCTGTCTTGTCGATGAGAGCAACCCATTGTAAAATGTTTGGACTTGCATCCAAATGGGAAGACCATGATGTGGGCATTTTCGCAGCAATTCTTTGAATCTCTCCCAAGTGTCGTACAAGGTTTCATCGTCCTCTTGAGTGAATGAAGAGATCTCATTCCTCAATCGTGCGGTTTTAGCGGGTGGGAAATACTTTAAAAGGAATTTTTCCGCCATAATGCTCCATGTTGTGATTGTTCCCTTCGGTAAAGTGTTTAGCCATTGTTTAGCCCGTCCCCGAAGAGTAAATGGGAACAAGCGTAAACGGATGGCATCGTCGGAGACTCCATTTATTTTGAAAGTATCGCAAATTTCGAGGAAATTCGCGATATGATTATTTGGATCTTCGTCTGGTAAGCCGTCGAATTGGACAAATTGTTGCACCATTTGAATGACATTCGGTTTGATTTCGAAATTATTGGCTGCAACAGCGGGCCTTACGATACTAGACGACGTACCGTCCATAGATGGCTTGGCGTAGTCGTACATGGTTCTTTGTTGTTCATCCGCCATATCGGGATCCTTGCTTTCGTTAGTATCCTCCTCGTGGTCTGTACTAATACTTTCCTACGTGTTGCTACCGGCGGTCTCGCGCCCAGATTCGGCGACGAGTAGGCATGCACTGTAGTAAACAAGGAGGATAAGTATAATCCAAGACTTACAAAGATAGACACCTAGAAAGACAATTGATGAAAATAAAAAAAATGATTAAATTAACAAAAATAAGATGTTCTTAATATTACAATCCCCGGCAACGGCGCCAAAAACTTGATGGCTCAAAAGCTACCCTTAAAACCGTAGGCAAGTGCACCTATCGTTTTATAGTATAGATTATTGAGTACCGAGTGTCATTCCCACGAGGATTGTAAGTACTAATAATTATCGTCTTTTTTGTTATTTAATCTAACAATTTTCAGAGTTTTGTGTTTGATGAAAAAGGAAAACAAATTATAAATTGTAAAAATGAAGTACAATTTGTAGAATAAGAAATCAAGAGATAGGAGTGTGTTTGAATGTAAATCCCTCTAGAATGTTTTTGTGATTTGACAAGTTAAAAGATTCAACCATAAGCCCTTAAGCAAAAACCAACCTCTTTTAAATAAAATCTCAAGCTATGTGGACCGTAGAAATTCCCGATTTAAGTTAATCCCTTTCTCAAGGCGAAAAACTCCTAATCTCAAGTTGATTAATCGAAATCTCTTTCTAGTTAAAACCCCAAGATTGCATTATAACGATTTATGAATTCCCATATTAGGTTTGACCCTAATCCAGAAGATTTATGTCGTCCTATATCTAGGATTGCATGCAACTCTTTTCACTTATACAATTTCTTTTTCACCATAAATCTTTCGATTACCCGATGAAGAAAAGATATCAAATCAATATACCGGAAATATTAACTCGAATGAGATAAGCATGATATAAGTGAATCACACAAGACATGAGAATTTTATTAAAAACATACAAACCTTAATCACAAATCCATTCTAGAGTTCATTACACTCAAACACTAAGATTTTAGCTACTCATGATTTTGACAAAAGAGTCAATTACACAAGAAGATTTAAGCATTGTAGACATGGTGTACTTATCTTTCTCAAAACCTCAATGGACTTCTTCCTTGATTGATGATGTTGCTCCAAGCCTTCTTCTCCAATATTGCCCCAAACTTTCTTCTCCAAGACCCCTTGATCCCAATTCTACTTAATGAAGTGAATACAATGAATATTTTCTGAGTATCTAATGAATACTTCTCCCAACTTCAACCCTTGGCTTTTATAGGCAATCAATACATTGATAGTACTCTCTTTTGTTAAACAATTGCCTCCATTTTCCTTGTTGGTTGGTGAATTCTTGTACTCAAGTGATGAGGGAGGGGACATGGGGACATGTTTCAGCAAAATAGGGTGTTAAAAGAGTACAAAAGTGGCCAAAATGGGTTGGTTGGTAAGTTTTCCCCAAATTCCGCAAAGAAAAGTTGCAAAAAGGGGTCCGGACACGCCGTGTCGGCAAAGACGGCCGGCAGGCCGTCGCACAAAATTTGCCTTTGAAACAGTTCGACACGCCGTGTTGTACGACACTGTTCTGGCCGTGTTATGCGACACGCCAGCCGTGTTCGGGTCACATTTTTGTGCGATTTTTCCTCCTCTTTTGATCCCCTTCAACATGGTCGTGTTCGGTGACACGGTTTGGCCGTTTGGACCCTTTTTCCAATTTTTATCCAATTTATTTCCTTCTTTTTTGAACATGGCCATGTTACTTAACACCCCAAGTCATGTTGAGTGATTTTCTTGCCTTTTTTCAAGTAATATTGGCTTCACATTGCTCCAAATTGTTCCACCTATAATGTTAAACACATCACACGATGAAATGCTACAGAAATACTTGAGAAACTATGATTTTTCTAACAAAACAATCCAAAAACTATTGAATTAATAATACAAAATATGTGCAAAATGACACTTATCACCTTTCGAGTCACATACACATCCTCATAACTCGACAATCAAAATTTGGGAACAAAATCTTATTCCAACGACTTGCAAAAATGGATTCTACGGCGACTGTATCTCTCACTTTATTCAATTCTTTTAATTTCATAATTCTTGTTGATTTAGTCAGTTTATAGTTATTTAGGTTATAATTTGTTGTCATACTTGTAGAATTTTTAGGGTTTAGATAACTTAAGTTTGTGTTGAAAAGATTGATGCTTTATTAATGGTGTTTGGGGTGAATGAAGATGACGACGAGGATTTCAATTATGTAACTCCATATCAAGATACATAACTCGATACCGAGTCAAACCAGCGCCTAGTAAAAGACTAAAGAAGAAAATCTATGTTGTAGGTAACTCGATATCCAGTTATGTAACTGGATATCGAGTTATATAACTCGACGTCCAGTTACATTTAACTCGATATATTTCAATCTACTCTTACAACCTCATTTATTTTATTTTTTATCCAAAAAACTTTGAATTGACATAACTTTTTCGATTCAAATCCATTTTGTATGTATACTATATCAAATTAATCATCTTTTCGATATCTACAATACAACAATAATATTGCAAATACAAAAACAAAAAACACCGATTCAAATTTTTTAAAAAATTTGAAATAAAGATTAAGATGATATATATATATAGAGAGAGAGAGAGAGACAGAGAGAGAGAGAGAGATAAATAGACCACCAAATACCAAACAATTATGCTAGAAGAGTATAAATGTCTATTGTTATGACAAAATGGCTAAAAATATTATTTTCAAAATATGGTTAGTTTTCATTATAGAATTGGTCATTTTGACCCATTACCACGAAAAACAAAATTAAAAAAATACACATCTATGATCTATGCACATATTTATGACTTTGGAAACATGTCATCCATTTTTTCCGAAAGAAATAAGATAAATCATCACTACAAGAAAACAAGAAAATTTCAACGGGAAAAATCTGTTGGAATTTGGCTAATTACTGTTGGAATTATCGATTCCAACGGAAATTCCAACAGAAAATATATCGTTGGTAAAATGGTCGTTAGAATGGAAAATTTCCAATAGAAATACCAATGGAAAAATATTCAAACGGTACTTCCAACATTATTTATCCATTGGAATATACAACCGTTGGAAAAAACTCCAATATTTTTTCCAACACTAATTTCAATAGAGTTATACCATTGAGATATTTAGTCCAACGATATATCCATTGGAATATATAAAATCATTGGAAAAAACTTCAACGGTTATTCTAACGAAGTTATACGATTGGAATTTAGTCGTAATTCCCATGGTATTTGGAATATTCAATTATTTTATCTTATTATCTAATATCTTTAACTTACCAGTAGATCACCCATCATCAATTTGTCCCAGGTCAAGCACATTTAACTATGTAGTTTCAATATGATTAATGACAGTAAAAGAAAAGATATATTTTGTCGATATGAATAATATTATCAAATCTCTTAACTTCTATTGAAATTTTCCAATGGTATTGGAATTTTAAAAACTTCCACGAAAATTCCAACGATTAATTCCAATATTTTATTTACCGTTGGAATTTTCCAATGGTATGTTTTAGCGATGGAATTTCTGTTGGAAATTTTAAAATTCCAATAGTATTTCCAAAGGTTTATTCCAACGTTTTTATTACTGTTGGAATTTTCCAATAGTTTGTACTGGTGTTGAAATTTCTATTGAAATTTTAAATTCCAACGGGAATTCCAGCAGTTTATACCAACGACTTTCTATATCGTTGGAATTATCATTGGAATTTTCCAATGGTGTAATGTAGCATTGGAATTTTAAAAATTCCAACAGTTTTCTATTTTGTTGGAATTATTTTGTTGGAATTTGATTGTTTTCTTATAGTGTATACTCTTCAGGATTTTATTTTTCAAGTATAAATCCGGGAATATAGGAATTGGTGGGAATTGAAACTCTTTGTGCATGAGAGTCATTAACCACTAGACTACTATACAATTCTCATTATGTTCACAAATTTTAAGTAATGAAAATGGGTAAAGAGAAAGAGACATGTCCCCTTTATTTTACGAGGAAGAGAAAAAACGTGAGATTTTCTTATTTCATATAGGGGGCTAATAAATCAACTTGCGCAAATAATTACAAACCCTTCTCATCAATAATGTATTTATATCAGATTAAGGAGACCAAAAACAAAACAAAAAAACTAAAGGGGCATAAGAAATTTGAAAATGTTAAAATTTGAAAGAAGATGGGGTTGCTAAACTAAATAACTAAAAAAAGGTACACTGAGGTATAATAATTGCACATTACATTATTCTTCTTCTTATTATTTCTAAATGGCACCAAGAAAATATGTTATAGTAGTATTGGTACAATGGACAGTTCCATCAATCAAACAAACGAAACTGAGGTTTGGGGCCCCTCTAACGGCTCACAAAGAATTGCCACTGATTTTAGGGTTTTTTATTTTCTGGATTTGGGAATCAGAAATTTCCATAAAACACCCACATACTGATAATAATTGAGGCCCCATCACATGGCCCCTACCCACATGACTAGCCACCCTCGAATCTAATTCAATTCCATTTTCATGTTTTTTCATGTTTTTTGAGAAATTTTCATCCACTTCCCTACCACCAATTTACCGTTATATATTTGGATTTTAATTTGACAACTACATTTTGTTTTTATTATTTTCATATAATTCATAGGGAAAAGTTTGAAATGGTTATTGCTAAACGAAAAGACTAAATTACCCTTATCAAACTTGGTGAAAATGGCATGCATTGAAAGCGATTGGATCCTCAATTGCATATTTGTATCATATATATTGTGTTTGTGTTTGTATGTTATCTATGCATTTTAAGTGTACTTAAATATATACTTAAGTACACTTGATATGTATTAATGGTAATGCAATGCTATCTACAATTGAGGATGTGAGGTTGGAAAGAGCCTTAGTCAAAATTTCGTACTTCAAAGATAGTTCATCTTGGATTATCAAAAATCAAAGATTGATTTTGCCGAAACGAACCTGAATCCATGATAAAATCTGAATAATCTAGTATATGTCCTTCCAAACGATCGATTTGTCTTGGGTTTCTGTCTCACGTTCTTAGAGAGAATACCAAAGTTATCTGGCTTAAAGAACCATTGAATGGGACCATAACCACTTTATGGATAAGTTTGCTTTAATTTTTAATTTGGTCCCTCAATAAATAAAAAATCTCCTTTTGGTATCTACAATTTTAATTTCATGATAATTCGATACCTGTTTTAATCCAAAATTGAAATGTAGAGCGCTTTAATTGGATTATACCCTAAGCAACTACGCACATTAATTAACATATGTTAGTCCAAATTAAAAATTTCCAACAATCTCCCATTTGGACCACATGTGTTATCAAACAAATGTGCAATATCTTATGAGCTCAAATTTTGACGTTACATTTAAGACTACCTGTTAGCAATCTCGTCCATTGATTGTACAAGTATATAGACTAAATATATTAAGGTTTAGTGGGACGCCACAATAACACATTCATAGGTTCTGCACCATTTGTTTAAGCTATGGAAATAATGAAGTTGCTTTTTCTTATGGAACCATCATGTGACTTCTTGGAATCTCTTGGATTCAAAAGAAAGACTTTTTCTTTTAATGTTGTTGATGACGAGATTTGGTCAGTTCCTTTGGAGAAGATGGTCTTTTTGACCGAAAAATTGTGACTTTGAGGCTAGTACGTAGTTTTCAGAATTGTGGGTACATTGTGATCATTTTCCGTGTGGTGCCCCCTATTGAAGATTTTACAAATTGGCCCCAATAAATTAGCAACCACATGTATTATTTGCTAATGCATTGTTCAATTTATTTTAAATCTGTTTGGTACATCTCATGTCCTAATTTATTTTGTTTGATATTCGAAGTGAATTTATTAAAATAAGAAGTCGCCAAAGTTCCTGTTAATGAACAAATCGAAAATCTCGTGTTGGTGGTATCTACGCTTTTAATTCCATTGTAATTTGATACCCTTTTTAATCTAAAATTAAAATTTTAGTATATCACTTTAATTAAATTATACCTTAAGACAACTATGCACATAATAACATATGTTAGTCCAAATTAAAATTTCAGAAAAATTGCAAAAATAGTCCCATAAGTTATGGCCATTCGCATTTAAGTCCCATAAGTTTTGAGGTTTCCATCTTGGTCCCATACGTTTGTGGACTTTTCGTATTTTATTCTTATAAGTTATAAGTTTTAGTATAGTGCAATTTTAGTCCTATAAGTTCCTAGCAGTTGCAATTTTGGTCCTTAGGGGCCACTTTATATTTTCATAATGCCAAAAATGTCTTTATTTGTTCAACTGACTTATTTGGCCTAAGTCTTGGCTTAAAAAAAGAGCAAGGTGGGTCGGGTCTGGGTATCACTTCCGCCACGCCTATTTTTTTAATATATTTAATATATATTTTGCATATATAATATATGTTATAATACAACTTTTATCTTTTAATATTATATCTAGCATTTATAAATTGATAAAATAACAACTTTTGAAAAGGATATTTTATAAATATATTAGAAATAAATATTTGTTCCTTTTTTTCCCTATTTAAGTTAATTTAATTCGGGTCGGGGGTCGCCCCGCCTATAAATCTTGAGGACGGGGCGGGTTTGGGTCTAGGTCTTTAGATACCCACCGCCCCACCATATTTCCATCCCTAGCGGAAATGCATCCAGCCCAACCCGAAATTCATTTTGTGCATGAATATTTTTGGGTCGGGCCAATCGGACCGGACCAAGTAGATGCAAAATTTTTTGGGCTTGGAAAATCGCAGCTCAACCCTGTCCAAACCCTGGTCGGTCGGGCCGACCCACAGGTCGGGATGGATTTTGCCAGCTCTAATACAGATGTATTGGATCTAGTTGTGATTTCCCATGTGGTGTGCTGTATATTTTTGGTCTTTTAGCCTAATTGTGCAATGGGTCGAAATTGTCAACTCCAAAAAAATATGGCACTGTAATTGCTTAATTACTTCTAAAAGTTACGGGACTAAAATGCTATTTTTGCTATAAGGTTAAAATGGTCAAGGACTAAACTGCTATTTTACAAAGTTACAAGACTAAAAAGTGAATGGCCATAACTTATGGGACTAAATTTGCATTTTTCTCTTAAAATTTCCAACATGTGAGCCTTCTTATAGCTAGTATGGATATTTTTTTTTTCTTTGGGGAATCCACATCCACTACTCTTCGATGCGTACTGGGTAAATCTTTTGGGCTTGATGTAATAGGCCATGAACTATGTCAACCACTTAAACTGCAATAGGTAAACAATGTGCGACAGACTCAATTAAGTCGTGCAGGTCGTTGGGATTCGAACTTGAGACTTTTCCACCACAATGACCCACCGTACACGACTATCATATTTGCACACAAAACACAATCAAAGTCTCAAAACCACAATAACGAAACAGCTAACTACTTTGTTTTTTGTCAATATCTTCTTTAAAGAAATCTAAATGACAACTACAATCATACTCCAACACAATTTTTTTTACTTGAAGATTATTCTTACATCTTTCATATTCATATCTTTAATAAAGTAAAATAAAGAATCTTAACTTGATCTCCTAATGATATGTCTAATAATTGACTTATCCTTTTGCTGATATGGTCCCTTGTTGTATTGCAGAATACATCACATGATTAACACAACAAAAGAGAAGAAAATTATGAGATGAAAGTTGTTGTTCTTGTTGACCAAGTGCAATGTTATGAAGATCATTTGTCGTCATGTTTGTGGCTAAAGATATATCCAGATTTATTATAATCAAGAGGGTATTAAATCTAGTGGCTTAGGACCAAATGCGTTTGTCATAAATGAATTGGTTATTACTGTTAACGTGGCCCAATTTTTGAACAGTATGTAACCTCATCTATGAATATTATATATATGTACCAAGCAAAAATACTGTTAGCAAACGTGTTGAGTAAAAATCGAATGGAATGAAATGCGCCAGTTTTATCTATTTATTTATTTATTGTGACTAGTAAGAAACACGTGCGTCGCACGTGATCCACATGACTTTACTAAACATAATTTTATTATTTAATAATTTTATTGATTAATATTAAAATATTTAAAAGTGAAATAAATATTAATTATATTTAAATATTACACATATTTAATATATATTTTGATTTACTTTAATTATAGATTGATATGAATTGTTAAATAATCATTTAAAGAACTCAATCCCATAAAAATTTTACAATTAGTATGACAACGAAATAGGTTTTATATTAGCTTACAATCACATTCATCGGTCTTTTATTTCATTATTATGGCTAGAAAAGTATTTTCTCTTACATGATTTTCGAATTCTTTTAGCATTGGATGTATTTTACATAATTAAAATAATTTAGCTTATAAATCATAAGCTAATGATTAGTGAATCTCATGCAAGTTATCGCATTAATAAAAAAAAATTAATTAGGTATTATACCAAAATCCATCATAATATCACCATTTTATTTGTTATTGTTATTTAAATAAAATAAAGGTTAGTCAAATTCTTATACTTCATGTGCTTAACTTCTTTTATTAAATCTTCGATTAAATAAATGTAAAAATTTACAATATAATATATAAGTAAAAAAAATCATATATTATTTTAATTCTAGTAACAAAGTTAATATTTTATCATTAACACTTAGACTTAAAGTTTGTAGTTCTCCTATTTCCATTGTTTCAAAAATAATAAACATTAACCTAATTTATAAAAAAAAATTAATCCATTATTTTTATCGAGAGTCAGATATTAAATAAAACTATGAAAAAGTGATAAGTCGTAATCTGAGTTTTGAAACTCTATTCAATTATACACAAAACATCTTTATTTAATAAATAATAAAACCAAGACAGTCTTATGAAAGAAAAAGTAAGTTAACAATTTTCACGTGTCAATCTTCAATAATTAAATACAATACTAATTAACTTTTATACTTGAATTTCTTTTTGTATTCACTTATGTTTTTAAAAGTTATACATAATAAACTAAAAACTAATATAGTTTTTAAAATTTCATAAAGTTTTAGAAATATATGTTATACTATTAGAGTTTGTACTTGTAATTGAATTTGGCTATTGTGGTTCTATTAAAATTTACATAGTTGTAAATTTTGTGAGTCATCTGATTATGAAAATTGCAATTATTCTTAATATCTTTGAAACTAATCTATATTTGTTTGAATAGATGTAAATTTAAAATTGATCTCATTTAATCTCGTTTACAAAATCATATTATTTGTTATAAAATATAATTATCAACCCATTTTTAGTGCTTTTTATTGAGAAAATGGTCTATAGTACTTTAATCTTTATTTAAAATTTTGAAGAATTTTTGATCAAATAAGAAAATATAGTTGCCAAAAATTTAGATATCATGTGTTAAAAACCTCCCTTAACTATTCTCTTCCGCCTCCTTATGCCCGGAATAATTCATATTATTTGGCACTAAGCATGATCACTTCACTCCAATTTATTATTATATATAGTTTAACACAATAAATTTGATACATAAATATTATTTTGAATATTTTTGATTGTTATATTGGTACCTAAATTAACATGTAATTTAAGAAATATTAATCTTTGACATAGATATCAAACTATTTCATATTAAACAAGTTTAGTTTATTTATTTATTTGTTTACAATTTCATATACACACAGTGACTTTCCATTTATGATTCTTGTTTTCAAGTTTTTCATAATATTTGATTTTGTAAAGATTAGAATAATTTGTATCCAATTTTATAATAATTGTCGTTGTGCTTGAATATTTATAAGTCATAAAGGTGTGCTATTAAAATGAACTGAGATGTTATCGAAAATGTCAAATTATACATATTATATGAAAGCCATTTAATTTTTCTTTAGAATTCCCGGCTATGACATATTTTTTTAACTAATTACTTTTATTCTTTCAAATCTTTATAATATATTTCATTTGGTTTAATCCTAGACTATCTCAATATGTGAGATTAACCCCTCAAATTATTTAGATCCATCTCAACTCATTAATGTCAAAGTATAACTATTTATTTTTTAATATTTTTTATTCTTAGTTTTCACTCTTATTTGTTGTAATTATTTAATTTACTTAGTTTATTATGAATGTTATGTTAGTATTTGAACTAATATATAATTTGTAATATATAATTACTTTCTCAGTAGTCAAATTGTTACGTATTAAATGAGTTTATTTATTTTTTCCTTTGCATAGCAGATATGATCTTTTAAACTGATCCAATTTTAGCTCTTGTTTCACTATTTCACACCATTTTATTAAAATTTAATTATTTTGGTATACGTTTTTATTATAAATATGTATTATATTGATATTTTAAACTTATAATTTTTAAGGGTGTAAATTTCAAACGACATTCAAGTTTTATCACAAATGTCAATTTAATACATATGGATTTTTTTATTAAGTTTGTCTTCTTTGTTTTTTAATAAATTTATATATACAACTTTTAATACTTTTTGCACTTGTTCTTAAAATTTCTAGGATATAAAACAATCAAAAGATTGAGATCATAATATATTAAAAAATAATAAATTAGAAACTGAAACTTATAATGTTATATATAGAAAACTAAGTAAAAGTCATATTAACACATATAGTTAAAATTTAAAAGGTAACTTTTTTACCGCGGCAAACTTGTTTTGGTTCTTGTTCGCTTTTTTCCATGTTAATCTTATTTCTTTTATTTTGTACTTTTTATTTTACTGATATGGCTAATTAAAATAAGATATACATGAAATTGCAATAAAAATAAAATATGAAACTCTCTTATTTTTAATATTATTTCTTTAACAACCATCAACAAATTAATTTTTAAATTACATATTACTAATTGAGGGAGAATGTTTTGACCATAAAGGAATTATATATTTTATCTACTTTTTATTTAGCATTAAAACCACCTAAAATATTTTTTATTTTATTTTTTCTTATCGTGTATATTGTAATTTGATCTTTTTCTTATAAATTATAATAGACATATTTAATTATCAAGAAAATTTAAAATAATATAATAAATAAAATTTGCATCATACTAAAAGTTGAATAGTTAAATTTTCTTCTATAACGACTTGTGTATATGTTTGAAATATAGTTAAAGATTTTGAAACCTAGTTTAAGTTTGAAATTGATTTTATAAGAAATTTAAAGTATTCTTAGTGTTATGATTAAAAAAATATATTTTCAGATTCTGAATTTTTTTTGGCTATAATGAACATCTCTCATATAATTAAACAAAAAAATTAAATAAATGACAAAACTATAGAAAAATATAAATTCTTAATTTTTACATAGTGTTGAACTTTATATTGTTAAAATGTTCTCATATGAAGTCCTTACATATGCTTATGACATATGGTTAGAAAGCTCTCGAAATTTAGTTTAATATGAAACTAATATTATTTGAAAATTCAAAATATTTTAAGAGTTATAGCTGGAAAAACAAATACTTTTAAAATGTAGAACATAAAATATGAAACTCTCTTACTTTCAATATTATTTCTTTAATAACTATCAATAGATTAATTTTTAAATTACATATTACTAATTGAGGGAGAATTTTTCGACCATAAAGAAATTATGTATTTTCACTACTTTTTTATTTAGCATCAAAACCACCAAAAATATTTTTTTATTTTATTTTTCTTATTGTGTATATTGTAATTTGATCTTTTTCTTATAAATTATAATAGACATATTTAATTATTGAGAAAATTTTAAAGAATATAAGAAGTATACAATTTGCATCATACTAAAAGTTAAATAGTTAAAATTTTCTTCTATAACGACTTGTGTATATGTTTAGAAAATATAGTTGAATTTGATTTTATAAGAAATTTAAAGTATTCTTAGTGTTATGATTAAAAAATATATTTTGAGATTCTGAATTTTTTTGGCTATAATTTACATTTCTCATATAGTTAAACAAAAAAGATTAAATAAATAACAAAACTATAGAAAACATAAATTCTTAATTTTTACATGGTGTTGAACTTTATAATGTTAAATTTTTCTCATGTGAAATCCTTATATATGCTTATGACATATGATTAGAAAGCTCTCCAAATCTAGTTTAATATGAAGCTAATATTATTTGAAAATTCAAAATATTTTAAGAGTTATAGCTAAAAGAATAAATACTTTTAAATTGTAGAATATAAAAGGTCACATTGTCTTATAATTGAACAAATAGAAGATAAATAAATATCAAATTACTTAGTTGTCTTCAAATTTTACTATCTCTAAAGGATATTTTTGTCCAATCAAAAATTGCAAGAAACATTCACACTTTTAAGATAGTATAGATATAGATATGTAGATTACAAGCTTGTACCTGACTAAACATATAGAATTGCCCCATTCAGTCGTTATCAGTCAAATCTGAATGCGATCGTAACTTATATGCAGTCGGCATCGATATTCGGTCATTCGACCACCACATGGGAACCCTATCTTCCAAGATTATTCTGCCTTACGAAACTCCACATGAGACCTTCTATTCCAAAATAAATCATACCTTTCGAGATCCCATGATGGTTTAAGTCTCATATTCTTAATTATTCCACCTCCTATTTTATCGATGTGTCATGCTCATGGGGTGCCACTCGATTTTGAGGGGTCCAATTTCACGTAAGGCTTTATTTATAAATATTTTATTAAGTTACTTTTACAAGCATCCCCAAAAATTAAAAAATTATCAAATACCTTTTTGCTTTCAAAATTGTACTAAAAAAAGCTAATCTAATTTCTAAAATACAAAAAAATAATTCTTTTTATAGAGGCCGTTGTTTTTTACATGAGCCTCCAAAAAGTCAGAATCGATCCTAAATCAAGGTTTAAGTTAATTCTATAAACTCTGAGTTGGACTTCACCCCTATGAAAAATTAAATCAAGTAATTATGAGTTATAGAATATTGTTTTGGTACTCAGATTAGTGTTCGTATTAAAAATCCTATTCTCTGGATTTAACTGGTTTTTGACCATGTAATCGTATAAAATTTCAATCAAACTTAATCTAAAATCATTCTCATTTCAAAATATTAAACAAACAAGTTTTTTTTTTGTCTCCACTTTCAGTTCGAAGAAAATAAAAACAATTTTTCTTCGTTTATTTAATGGGTGGCGCTATTCGTACCCCCAAGACCTCTCTAAATACACCCCCTCTATTTAATTAGATAATTACTATCACTTAGAAAAACTACAATGCCCTTAGTCAAAATTCTAACACACCCACCATATCTCTAATAATCTTGTTAACGCCATCCTCCTTCTTCTCCAAATCTCTAAATAAACATTTTCTCACTTCCGTTCTACTTTTCATCACTTTTGGGTGATGTTTTTCAAATATAAAATCTGGTTCATTTGCTCTCAGGAAAACAAAATACACTTTCCTCCAAAATGGACATGGCAGGGTCATACTCACAAATCATTTTTGAATTTTTATTTTTGGAATTTTTTAAAAAAAAATCTCAAACATGACAGTATCCTTTGGGGTTTAATTTGCTCCAACCAATATCTCGTCAAATGTGATCGTCGGCACTCATGCCCATGTCATTGATTTTATTAATTGTTGTTCTTTGAATTTGTTGGCCTTGATGGAGCTGATCAGATGCGGTTTTTTTTTTTTTTTTGAAGAGTTTGGCATTTAATTAGGGGCTGAAGAATTGGATTTGGGGGCTAATTGGAGGAAGGGTAAATTAGGTAATATTAGTGGGTGTATATAGTAAATAGTCAATTTTTAGAAAAAGGATAGGAGTGTATTAAGAAATGAGGTGTATTAAGAGGTTTTAGGGGTGTGAATAGCGACACCCTTATTTAATTCGCCGCTTGTCAAACATGCAATCTGCCAAAAAAGCAAAGTAAATAATCAAGCAGCTTAGTAAGCAATAGCTTTTCCCAAAAATAAATAAATAAATAAATGAGCAATAGCTTAATTATATTATCACTTGATTATCCTATAACTTCCCCTTTTTTAGCATATGATCCATATATCATTATACCACCCTAATTACTGTATTTAAGATTGGTCTAATTTAACAAAGCGGTAATATAACGTGGATAGACAACTTCCAAATTTTGTAGTGATATATAATTTTATGTAGAGATTGGGATGTATTTGGGCTTGAAATAGTTAGTCCAACCTAGAGAAGAACCAACCTCGATTGGGCTTATTTTGGCAGAATCTAACCCAATTGCTACCAATCCTATGCAGCATATCATATATATATTTTTTAGCATTAAGTTGGCTTAGTTTTTTACGTTTATAAATTAGATGTGAAAATGAAATATGGTTCTTAAAAAGAGATTTTATGTTCCCCGCTCGAATACAATATTCATAAACAAATTTATGATGGCCTCCACAACCATATCGAAAAAAAAAAGGCTTTTTGCAGTGATAATATAGTTTTGGTAATATTATTGATATTATTAGATAATTTTTATGATATTTTTAGTTTTGTCCCTTGATTTATTTATTCAAGTTGTTAATTCAATCTTTGAATTTTTGAAATTTTATTGTGGGGATTTGTGTTGTTTTATTTGAGATTTTCTATTTTTTTTTTTTTTGGTAAAAATAGGGGTACAAATTTATCATTATTTTTTTTTACTAAAAGATATTATTGGATTATTCTAATTTGGGGTACAACTGTACCCCCAAATTTGTACATAGATCCACCAGTGGTTTTTTGTTATTGAAATATAAAGTCCGTAAACCTTCTAAATAATAGTACAAATATTGCAGTTGTTAAAAATACAGTTCTCACCCTTGGGGTACATGTCCCAATAGCTTTTGATTACTATTTATTTATCTTCTATTTTTAGTAGTTATATATTAATTAAGTTATAAATAAACAAAGTGTGCCCCATTAGTTATTTTTATTTTTAATAATTATATATTAATTAGGTTATAAATAAACAAATTATACTGCCGCCATTAATTAGTTTTATTTTTATTTTTATTTTTTTGTGATGAGAACCCACAACTACTATTCTTCAGGTACACACTGAGTAAATCATTGGGCTTGACGTAATAGGTTGCAACCACGTTAGTCAGATAAACCACACTAGGCAAATTTCATTCAACTAGCTCGACCAAATGGTACAGAGATGAAGATTCAAACTTGAGACCTCGGCCTCAAGAAACCTATCCTATTCCACTAGGTCATCCCATAAGAGTAGGAGTAGCAATCTCCGACACGACATGAAAATACGAAGATCCTAACATGATATAAGCAGGTTAGGATCGACTCATTTATTATTCGAGTCATAATCATGTTCGACCCAATTAACCCGAACAATAAATGAGTCAATTTCGGGTTGGCCCGAAATGACCAATCGAACCCGTTTAATCCTTTTAAAAAATAAAATTTCTAATTAATTTTACTTTGGTATATGGTGAGTTAATTAATTGTCTTCATTGATATTTGCATCATAAGTTTATTTTTTCTCTTAAACTTTAATCGGGTTTTTTATTTAAATTTTAACATATTGTATGAATGCAACTCACATGGAGTTTGTCCAGGTTCCATGGAGGTAAGGGTGGCAATTCACGTCATCATATCGAGGTTCGTGTTTGGTTTCGAGGTTATGCTTAAAATACAATAAAAATAAAATAAAAAATAACTCTGTTTAGTCAAATTGGTAACATCGTGTCTGATTCATGTTAGTTATTTCCATGTTCGGGTTTTTCGTGTTCGTGTTCGGGTTTCTCTCAGTAACTTCGTGTCGGGATCATATTGGTTTATCGTGTCAGGGATTGTCACCCCTACTTGGAGGCCTAACATGATAAACCTATTATCAAGCCAAATTATGATTCACATATTTTGATTGTAATTCATTATGATATGTATAAATTAACCAAAAATCCCCATTTTATCATAATAAATAGATGGTTTATTCAAAACTAATAAATATATAGGTTATTTTGGGTCATGTTCGGGTTACACGTGTATTAAACAGGTCGTGTTCTGATTGACCCGTTTAATTATTCGGGTCGTGTCTGAGTTAGCCAACTTTATCTAATTATTGTGTCTCGACACAACCCGTGAAGCTGAATACGAATCGAATTGCCACCCTTACATAAGAGGCCCCATTAATTTTAGATGTAGTTTATAATTATATTTATTTTTGAGCAAGTCTCTTGTGAGACGGTCTCACGGATCTAAATCCGTGAGACGGACCTCCTAAGGGTTTCATCTTGAGAACATGAACCATGAAAATAAATTTAAAAATAATAATTAACCATGAAAAAACAAAAATAAACCCTAAAAATATGAACCATGAAGAATAAACCTGAAAAACAAAAATAAACCCAAAAAATAAAAAATAAACCCTAAAAAAAACTAAAAATCCTAAAAACCCAAATCAATTAAAAATAAATCCAAGAAACAAAAGAAACCCTAAAAAAACAAATATAAACCCTAAGAAAAATAAAATCTGAAAAAAAAACCTTTAAAACTTTTTGTAAGAGCTCCGTCTCACGGATCTAAATCCGTGAGACCGTCTCACGCAAGTTTTTGCCTTTATTTTTCGTTCACTTGTTAAAATTTCTGGGACTCATTACTTATTATATACATACATGTATATATTGGGCTCATATGCGGAATACACGATGCAATATTAATTACTAAAACAAGAAATTGATTTTCAAGGTAATATCATACACACATATTCAACATAGATTCATGAAAAGACCATCCAAATTAAAAGTAATCCTCAGTCCTTCCCTTGAACCCAATTTGCCCAAAAGTAAGGGTCAAGAACAGTCCCAAGTGCCAGCACACCATCCACAACCTGTAAATTATGCACACACCAAACTCAAATCAATCCACAACACTGAAAAATTACACACTGTCACATATATATACTAAGACTATAATTCCAACATTAATTGATGAAATTAAATTCTGTCGTGTTAATTGTATCCAAGATTTATTTTTTTTAAAAAAAAAATCAAGCAAATAAAAGAATAAGCAGCCATATCGGCCAACAAGTGGTATGAGAATCGTTTCAAACTAATGTACCCTTTGATCAGTCTAACATTCGGCTACTGAATTTTTCTTGGTAATTAATTATCTGGTGGGCTAATGTTGTTTAAGTTGTTGTAATAATTGAAGGTTTAGTTTATGTTTCTTGAAAATTAAGGTAAGAGAAAATATTTTTTTGGAACATGAATGAACTTTGGTCATTTTTACAGCAACCTAAACAATTTATTTTACAATTAAGAACCTAAACTCTGCGAGTTTTTCACTTTGCAACCTTCCGGCTAGCTGAAATTGGAATATTTCATTCGCTCATGTGAACCGAATTATTTCAAGAATATTCTTGGAATAAATATTCCAACTCCGACTATTTCAAAGTGTAAAAATGGTCAAAGTTCAGTTGCAAACAAGTATTTTCTCCTTTAAGGTAATTACCAGAATGGCGAAGAGAGGGCCGGGCCGGTGGGGAAGTGGGCTAGCTCAGTGCCAATGCTTGAGAAGAAAAGCCCAGTCAAGCTGTTGCCATTGATGGCTGGAATGCTTGATGGTGCAATCCATCCGATCAAACCGAAACCGATCACGTTCAGGTCCGTTCGCAGCCAGTTCCGTTCGAAGCTTCAGTTTAATTTGATCAAGAAAAATATTCAGTTTAATTCACAAGTTACAATAGGTACAAATATTTGTTTTTTTTCTTTTTTACTATGTTACCATGTGAATTTTCCTCCTGAGGCTTGTGCTAGCTTTAGAGGGTTCCTAGCTGTCACTGGGGATTTTAGGAATCCTGGAAAATGTAAAAGAAATAAGCAAATATTATACTCTTAGATAAATATATATCCTTTCTTTCACTTGTCAAGTGTTATTACCTTTATAATTGACATTATAGCACATGATATGTACACTACTACTAGTAGTGCGTACGGTTCAAGTCCCGCCGGTTCACCTGTATGTATGAGTCGGGTTGGGATTTTCCATACACTCAAACTTAATTGTCCAAGCTTATTAGGGCTGATTCGATGCTATCTATGTGGGTCACAACTCCCATGAGATGTTGACGTGTTTCTCATTCCACAAGTTTATCTCCTTTTTTTGAATAAAAAATACACGATATTTTATAAAATAGGACACATGTCAATATCTCACTCTATCCAGAAGGGTAACATCGAATTAATCATGAGTTGCTCGTTCAATTGTCTCTGGGAGACAGGTCTCAAAAACTAAATTAATTATGGATTCAAATCTTACAATTTTATAAACAATATAAAATATAAAATATGTAAACCGTCAGATCTGCTGGGTTTTCCCAACTCTTGGGCCGATTACAACATCGGGCTGTAGACTGTGGGCTGATTATGGGCCGGTCTCAGATTTGACCCAACCCGTGGTCAACAAACACACACAACTAGTATCAAAAAAATATAATGTTAAGGAGTTTGGACTCCACAGAATAATCACAACAGTATGCATAAGCTACATTCTGTCATAGATTCATATCGACGATTGTCATTACCATGGGACTCGAAATTTAAATACTTTCAAGAATAACCCATGTTAAATTTGTACAGAAATTAAGTCATTTGATGTGCAAATTCTAAGAAATGGGACAAAAAATGGATAATGAAGTACAAGAGTGTGTTTTTTTTTTTTTTCTAATAACATTAGTACCTGAGGAGAGATTTAATTTCTTGGGAGAAGACAAAGTTGAAGTGCCCAATCCCACGACAGTTGAAGCAGTAGCCATTGTTGCAGCCATTTTTTTTCCCTTCTTCTTTGACTGTGTGTGTGTTTGGGCCAAAGGCTCAGATGTGAGTATCTTAGTTTAAGCAAGAAAAAAATAGTGGTGGGATTTCAATCTCAGGATTGATATTTGGCATGATTAGAGAGGATTATGTGACCAATCAGATTTCATGGATTGGCTGTGGAAGAATGATAACCTGCCATGTGGATTTCAGTGGATAAAATAGGTGTTGGCTCTGGATATATTAACTGACTCAGCATGTTCGGAAGTTGGAAAAACCCAGCCCCACGAATTAAGGGGTGACATGTTTGTCATGTTCGCGGGAAAAAACGTAAAAATAGTCATGTAACTTTAGTTACTAAGCAATTTTAGTTTTACTTATTTTTCATTTTGCGAATTTAGTCCTGTAATTTAAAATTATCGCAAAATTTGGTCATATTCTCATTGAAGTTCCAAATCCGGCACTTGCACTGAGGTGGATCCATTTCACTACTAGTCAAAATATTTGACCAGAACTCGAACAAAATCGGTCCTATAACTTTATTTAGCTAGTAAAAAGTAAGAAAAGACAAAAAGAAAAGAAGAAAGATTTATTAATATATAAAAAAATATAAGTTTAAATAAATGTATAAATCTAATTAAATTAATAACTTTGAATAAATATACATATATTATATATCAATATTAAAATATTTTACTAATAATTTTTTAGTTTTTATAAATTGAAATATTTATATATAAAAATCATATAAAAATACAAAAGTTATAAAAACATGTTAAAAATAATATTAAAAATAAGCACATATATTATAATATTAAAAATGAGAACATATATATATATATATGTCATTTTTATCATAATATATATTCTCATTTTCAAAATTATTTTTAACATGTTTTTATAACTTTTGTATTTTTTTAAACGATTTTTTTGATATAAAAACTTTTATTTATAAAAATTAAAAGAATATTAGTAAAATATTTTAATATTGATATATATATATATATATGTATATTTATTCTAAGTTATTAATTTATTTAGTTTTATATCATTTATTTGAAGTTATATTTTTAATGTCTTAATAAACCTTTATTTTCTTTCCTTTTTGCCTCTTACTAGCCAAATAAGTTACAAGACTGATTCTACTCATATTTTTGCCAAGTCTTTTGACTGATAATGAAATGGGTCTACCTCAGCATTAGAATGGGCAATGTGTACTTTACATACGAGTTGGTTGCCGGATTTTAGAACTCCGGTGAGAATATGACTAAAATGGCGACAATTTTAAGATACAGTGCTAAATTCGCAAAATGAGAAACGGACAAGACTAAAATTGCTTAGTACCTAAAGTTACATGACCATTTTTGCATTTCTTCTCATGTTCGCGTTCGCGTGTATAGTGTTGAGACATAAAATTGATGATATTATCCGTGTCAGATTTATCAACTCTAATATGACCAATTTAGTTATTCATGTCAGATTTCTCAGTCCTAACCCGACTTGTTTATTATTCGTATTTTTTGGATCAATCAAAACTGTTCTGTATATTTTACAAATTTCAATAGTTTATCTATTTATATGGGTTGCATAAGTACGTTTATTCGAAAGTCATATTTGCATACATTTGGTATTTATTTTTAAAATTCAACTGTTATACGAACAATGTATTCAATCAATCAGATATTGCAAAAAATAATATATTTACAGCACAACAGGATCAAATGGGTTAATGGTGTTATCTTAAGTTAACCTTAATATTCGTGTTATTTTGGTCCAACGTGATTCTGATAATAACTCGCTTATAATATGTAAGGCTCATGTTGTGTCAGAAATTGTCACCCCTACTCATAATACTTTATGGAGAAAGACTTTACATACTTTATTTTAATTTTTTTTTTGCATAAAATATTCCAATGTAGGATGGGGAATTAAGGTCACATCCCGAACCCATTGATTGATTAAAGAGTTATTTGTACGAGGAATGGATAGTGATTACATCAGTTCTAAGCTAAGTAATTATAGTGATTACATCAGTTCTAAGCTAAGTAATTATACTAAATCTAAAGGAAGAAAGCCCAAGCCGGTCTAATCTAGCTATCCTACCTGTGGGAGGGATTTGAGATGTAGAGTGATGATACCCGAGCCGAGCTGGCAACAAATTAGTCCACGTGGTCATTCAGCTCACGCCTATATGGGACCCACGGGACAGCACAGACCGAGCTAATGACGTCAGCAGCCGCGCTCGTGAAGTGGCACGGAGTGGGCTCGGCTCGCTCCAGGTGCAAATATGGTGGGAGATTTGGAGGATAACCATCCAACTAAGGAAAGTTGAATGCCCCATTAGCACAATAAACTGCCACTTGTCAGCATAACAACAAGATGAGTCGACAAGTGCCAAATACTTGGCTAACATGCATGTTAAGGGAAGGACACGTGTCTCTTTGTAATCACTCTAATGTTGGATGTAATGATGATTAAAAACCCACTAATGAGATGGGTATAAATAGGCCTCATTTAAGAGGAAGAAGACAAGAGAGATAATAGAGAAAAACACTTGTAAAAATCCATTTTGTAAAAAGCCAAACCGAGGCCGAGATTTTACGCTTTCGGCCTCTTATATAAAAAAGCAGAATTAGCCCTGTTTTTGAGTTCATTTACAATTCAACGTATTAAAATCTTATTATATCTTCCTTGTTGACCGAAACGCTCATCAACAAATTGGCGCTAGAAGGAGGGCCAGTCTAGGTCTAGTCAGAATTTCCAGCTGATCAAGTCACGTGAGTTGAGGTAATTTAGTGTTATTTACCTTGAAAACTGAGTCAGACATCTCGAAATATTCGTGCAATAGAAGACCCACCATTGAATAACCAAACTGGCCAAAATACCAACGGCCAAAACGTGCCCCCGACCGAAGTAGGGCGCGGCTTTGTTTTCTTTTACTCAGTTGTTTGCTAATCATACTCAGTTGTTTGCTAATCCTACGTTTGTCCAGCAAATGAATCAACTCATTTCACAGACACTCGCATGTACTCCTCCACAGATACAGCCTCCACCTCCTATAAATACTCACCAACATAACCTCCCACTAAATACTAATCCCCAAGGCCCAGCGCCTCCAGACAATGAAGGCCAGGAGGTTAGTTCCCATAACGAACAGCGCGACCGCTGTGACAGAAGGCGGCCACGCGACAAGGTCGGAGAGCAAAGTCTAGTAGCCGAGTCGCTACCAGCACCCCTACAACCACGATGCACCCATTCCATGTTTGCGGGGCAATTAGGGCTTGACCCAATCCATCCCGCTCGATCGATAAATTCCAGGCTCCAATTCCTGGAGGAAAGGAAGCCATCTAGGGCCAACCAAACTCAGGATCCTAGCCCATTAGACGAGCGAGAAGTGGAGATCCTGCATCTGCGTCGCCGTTTGGATGAGTTAGAGGAGAATCCCGATGGCACACAGTATCAAAAGCCGCACCTCGTGATGGGCCGGCCTAGTGTTGTGTCTCCGTTCGCTCCCAATATTATCAACCCCTTTACCGCCAAATTTCAAAATTCCACAGGTCGGTCTATATAATGGAGAGACCGACCCGACGACCCACGTCCACAAATATTTTGCATGGATGGAGTTGTACAGTCCCAGTGATCCATCCTATGCAGGACGTTCCTATTGACGCTGGATGACCGAGCCCATCATTGGTTTCAGACCCTACTGCAAGGGTCCATTCGATCTTGGGGCGACCTGGCGCCCGCATTTACAACTCATTTTTTGACGTCTAAGATTCGCGCTGCGCCAAAAGACTCCATTGTCAATATCAAACAGGGCAAGGATGAGCCTTTGAAAATTTACATAGCTCGGTTCAATAAGCAGGTCGGAGAGATGGAGCCAGTCTCGGATGATGCAATTCTGATCGCGGCCATGGCCGGGCTCGCTCCTAAAATATGGTTCAACTACTCTATCTATGAATCGGGGGCGACCTCGTTTTAGGAATTTCTTATCCGCGCAGAGCGCCACAACTGCACCAAAGAAGCCATGGCCAGCCAACGTCTCGAGCAGAAGACTAGGGGCGCGAAGAAGGATGGTAAAAAAGAATCTACTTCAGGATCGGGGTCGAGGTTCAGGCCTTTTTTCCGAGAACCCAACTATTGGGTATAATTCGCACCAGGAGGTGCGAGCCAAAGTTGCCGTGCTAAGAAGTGCTTTAACTCACACTCCTTCAGCGATATGGAATGAAATACAAGGTCTTAATCTGTTACCACCGGCTCGGCCTTTAAGACTGGAGCCTGCAAAGTTGGATGCTCGAAGGTACTGTGCCTATCACAAGTCGATAAGCCACGAGACGGATGAGTGCCGAGACCTCATCAGGGAGATAATGTGCATAGTACAAAGTGGCGTCTGAAATGGTACGTCCACGAGTTACCACCACCACCAGCACTCGCTCCGGGGGTGAACCCAGAGCGACTACCGAATCTGGCTCGCCTGCCGCTACCGCCAAACAAGAACCAAGGAAGAGAAATTTTGATGATGTCTAGTACCAATCGAATCAATACCAATGCGGTAGAAGATAGCCGCTCTAATCAAAAAAGAAAAGCTGATATTAGGGAGGCCGCCCACGCGGAAAGAAAAGTTTGAGTGGTGGAAATTAGGGAAGGCCAACCGACGGGTCGATTTATCTTCTCTGATATAGATATCGACCAGACCACCCCATTCTGACCCCCTGGTCATCACAACACCTATTCTGGGCATTCCGATGCACAGAATTCTCATTGATTCAGGTAGCTACTCATCAGTCATCTACATCCGAGCTTTTCGAAGGCTAAATGTGGATGAAAGTTACATTCGTCCATGTAACGACAGTATCTTGGGTTTCGGAGGTGGGAGAATTATACCACTCGAAAAAGTGGACTTGCCCATTCAAATGGGGCAAGGAATACACAAACGAAGTGTCATTACCACGTTCAAGATTATCAATGCCGACTCCGAGTACAATGCAATTATTTGGAGGCCGCTGCTATACCATTTGAAAGTAGCCATCTCCATATATCATTTCTGCGTAAAGTTCCCGACTCTGGATGGAGAGGCCATCCACAAAGGAAATCAAAGGGAATCGAGAGAGTGCTCACTCAAACTCCGACCCACCGAGATCAATGTGATGGAGAGAGGCGAGTCTAGCAGGACAGTAGAAGATAACTCAGGGAAGAAAGATGAGCTCAAGTAGAATAAAATTGCTACTTCAGAGGACAACCCGGGCATGAGGCCCGAGAAAGAGCCAATGACCGAGGTTGAGCTGGGAAACAAGCCGGTGATTGAGGAAGAACTGCCCCTAGAGAAAAAGAGGGGCATAGCAAAAAACAAAAGCATGTGGAACCGGTGGAGCAGGTCGACATAGTTGATGTCGACAAGCAACATGGGGGACGCCAACTACGCATTGGCCACGACCTCCAAGAGCCATTTAGGTCGGAATTGGTCGAATTTCTTGGGAACAATCTTGACGTCTTTGCATGGACGCACTCCGATATGCCTGGTATTGATCCCAAGCACACGTGCCACCGTCTCAATATCGACCTTACATTCTGACCGGTGATCTAGAAATGACGTAAGCTCAGCCCCGACAGGCAGGTTGCCTTGGAGGCCGAGGTCAGTAAGCTACTCGATAATTAGTTCATCAGGGAAGCCTTTTACCCTTGTTGGGTGGCCAACCCTGTCTTAGTAAAGAAGAGCAATGGATTATGGTGCTTCTGTGTCAATTTTACCGACCTTAACAAAGCATGCCCAAAATACAGCTACCCCTTGCCCAACATAGACTATATAGTGGATGCCACGGCCGGTCATGAGCTCATGAACTTCATGGATGCATACTCTGGCTACAATCAAATTCGAATGCACCCAGATGACTAGGAGAGTACATCGTTCTTCTCGGCCCGTGGGGTGTACTGCTACAAGACGATGCCATTCGGGTTTAAGAACGTCGGGGCGACTTATCAAAGGTTAGTTAATAAGATGTTTGAAGAGCTGATAGGTCATACCATGGAAGTCTATGTTGATGACATGTTGGTGAAATCTTTGTACATATTTGATCATCTTGCTGATCTTAATAAAATGTTTGCAATTTTGCACGAGTATAAGATGATGTTAAACCCGAAAAAATGTACCTTTAGGGTCGGCTCGGGAAATTCTTAGGCTATATGGTTAGTCAGAGGGGAATAGAAGCCAACCCAGATAAAATCAAAGCCATAATTGATCTCGAATCCCCCAACACTGTTAAGAATGTGCAAAGTTTAACGGGCCGATTAGCCGCCCTAAACCAATTCGTTTCAAGGTCCACGAATAAATGCAAACCTTTTTCCGAAATAATAAAGAAAAATAAGAACTCCAAATGGACTGAGCAGACAGAAGCCGCCTTCGAGTTGCTCAAGCAACACTTAACCTCAATCCCTGTGCAAAAAAACCCGAGCCGGGAGGAGAGCTTATATTTGTACCTTGCGGTCTCTGAGTACGCGGTCAGCTTGGTACTTATCAGATTGGACAACTCTATCCAACACCAGATCTATTATACAAGCCAGGCATTGCATGATGCCGAGCTCCAATATTCGCCTATAGAGAAGCTGTCATATTCGTTAGTTATTTCAGCTTGAAAGTTCCGTCCATATTTTCTAGAGCATAAGATTGCAGTATTGACTAATTATCCGCTGAAACAAGTTCTTCACCGACCAGACACTTTGGGTCGGATGATCAAGTAGGCCGTTGAACTTAGCCAATTCGACATCTCGTATGAGCCACGGACCACGATCAAAGCACAAGCGTTAGCCAACTTTGTCGCTGAATTTATCCCTTCAATTCAGCTAGAAGTTATCGAGGACCAGGAATGGAAGTTGTTCGTCGATGGCTCTTCCACCGCAGGCCGAGCAGGGGGCGGGATCGTGATAATTGAACCAAAACTTAAGTGCTACTGCTCGGCCGTGCAATTTCAGTTTTCAACGACTAACAATGAAGCTGAGTACGAGGCGCTCTTGGCTGGATTGGAAATGGCATCGTCGATGGGCCTAAAATGACTGCTGTGCACAGTGATTCACAGCTGGTGGTCCACCAAATAAATGCCGAATATGAAGCCAAGGAACAGAAAATTGCACGGTACCTGGATCTGGTAAAAAAGAAACTTGCACAGTTTAAAGCAGAAGTCTTACACATCCCTAGAACCGACAACATGCAGGCGGATGCCTTAGCACGGCTAGCTTCCAGCCTAAGAACTGACGCAATTGCAGATGTTACTATTACTCAACTGTCCGCTCCATCGCTCAACGCACAGAAGATACATACCAATGAAGCAACCGAGCTAACCTGGATGACCCCAATCATCTAGTACTTGGAGAATGGGGTTCAGCCGGAAGACAAGACCGAAGCCAGAACATTGCAAACACAAGCTGCTCGGTTTACACTTGTAGACGGCGTTCTATACAAACGCGGATATTCTGTCCTACTCCTTCGATGCCTATCAGAAATGGATGCGGATTATTCTCTCCGAGAGGTACACGAAGGCATATGTGGAAACCATGCCCGAGGCCAAATGTTGGCTTACAGGTTGATACGACAAGGGTATTACTGGCCGTCCCTAAAAAAGGATGCGATCTCACTCGTCAAAAGGTGCGAAAGATGTCAGAGGTTTGCACCACAAGTCAGGTACCACCCCGAACAACTCACTTCCATATTCAGTCCATGGCCATGTGCTAAATGGGGAATGGACCTCATTGGACCACTCCCCACTGGCAAAGGGGACATGAGATATGCCATCGTGGCAGTGGATTATTTTACAAAGTGGGCTGAGGCGGAACCCCTCACAAAAATAGATGAAGAAAGAGTTGTCAGCTTTGTGTGGAAGTATATTATTTGTAGGTTTGGGATACCATATTCGGTTGTCATGGATAACGGAAAGTAGTTTGATAATCGAAGATTTCAAATTTTTGCGAAGGCTTCCACATTAAGAATCATTTCTTGACCTCGTACCATCCCAAGTCCAACGGGCAAGTCGAGACAGTAAACAAGATACTCAAGTATACCCTGAAAGCAAGGCTTGAAGAATCTAAGGGAAATTGGCCCGAGGAGCTGCCCGACGTATTATGGTCGTATAGAACGACACACCGAGCAGCTACAGGGGAGATGCCTTTTTCGCTGGTCTATGGAGCCGAGGCCGTTATCCCAGTAGAGATTGGGGCCCCCACTTTTAGGTTTGCAAATTTTTTCGAAGAAAGTAATGAGGCCGCACTCCGAGCTGAGCTGGATCTATTAGAAGAGAAAAGGTGTAGTGCCGAGATGAGAAATGTTGTGTACAAACAAAGGAGTGAATGGTACTACAATTCAAGAGTGAAGGAGAGAAGGTTTCGGGTCGGTAACCTCGTTCTAAAAAGGGTGACCGTGATCGAGCCCAGCCTGTTAAGATCGACCTGGGAAGGACCGTTCCGAGTAAGTAAAATTATGTCAAATGGGGCGTACGAGCTCGAGTACTTGAGCGGGGAAAAGTTTGCTCATCCCTGGAATGTATCTTACCTTAAGAAGTATTATCAATAAAATTTGGGATTCCTGGACATTTTGTTCAGATACAACTCTAATCCTTTCATCTGATATTCTGTGAGCTCTCTTAAAGGGGCAAACTTTTAGATCACCTCGGCCAAGTGCCGAGCACCGCTTCATTTGCCTCGGCCCAGATCCGAGCGCCGGCTGTTCTTCTTGGGTACGTCCCATACATGTTTAAATAAAAAGGGGACCCGACCAAACAGCGAGCCTACCCTAGACAAAGACTCGGCCTAGTTCAGAGCACAAAACTTGGTAAAAGTATATATCCAGGCAGTTATAGCCCATTATTTGCACCATTCATACGTTAGAGGGGCGAGCCCCATACTTAGAAAAAACAAGAGGAAGAAGCAAACAAAGCAAAAACGCAACAGAAAAGAGAAGACATCACAACACTTAACGAAAATTTGAAGATGCAGATGAATGCACGAGTGACCAAAAGAAATTTTCATTCATTGGCAAAAATATTTACATTGGGGGGCCGGAGCCCATTACATCAAAAGGCCCGAGGCCATTTAATCTATAAAAAAACTTCAAAAACTAGAAAGCTCAAGCCCCGGTGGAAGAAGGTATTTCAACAGGCTCGCTGGAAGCCACTTCTTCTTCCGGAGGGGGAACACCCTCGGCACCAGTAGTTTCGGGGAACTGAGGACGGATGGCATCCAGACCAACATTTAATTGGGCGAGCTCCGTCTCGAGCTCAGCCACAGTCTTGCCATCTTTAAGATCCTGAAGGATCTCCCTTATGCTGGTCGCATGCCCGCATGTCAGCATGAAGACGTACTCCTCTGAATTTTTATAAGCCCGGATGGCCTCCACCCGAGCTTCTTCCACCTGTTTTTGGGAAGCCTCCTCTACTTCCCTAAGCACTTTGGCTTCACACCTCTCCGGCTGCTCCCCGGCATGGGCTGCGACCACTTTCCTTAACTCCATGACTTTGACCCAGAGCTCTTCTTCAACCTTGCAGGCCTGGTCCCGCTCGGCCTTGGCCTTCACGGCAGCCTCCTTCTCAGCATTAGCCCTGGCCGTGGCTTCTTCTGCTTGGGTTTTTAGGGACTCCTAGATCCCCAGGAGGGTGGCGTGAGTGTCCTGCGAATCCCGGTGACGCCTCTCTAGGTCCTGCGCCCCTCCGATCATATGCCAAAGGATCCTGATGATGTGGCCGGATAAGCCCATGGCATATTGGGCCATCTCCTACCAGCCAGTCTCTAAGCAGAATTGCTCGATACCTATAGTCCAGGACCGCGCCGGCACGTCTATAGCAGCTCGCCCAGCCTCCAGCAAATCCCTCACCTGCTCGTCAGTGGGCGTGGAACACTTGGCAAATTCCACGAACCACCGAGGCCGCGATCCGACCATCTTCTCGCACGCCTTCTCTCTTTCCTGGCTTGGGGGAATGAAGTGACCCTACTGACCTAGGTCGTCAGAAAAGGTCCTCGGAACTCTGACTGCCGGGATTTGTACAGGTGGCACTAGTGGAGTCGGCCTGGCCCTATCCGTCTGTCTAGGCTTTTCGATCACTATTCCCCATCTCCTTCTCTGGAGCGGGGGCCCTTATGCTTCCGGAACTTCATTGGCAGGACGTTTGCCGGCACAAATTTTCTCCCTCCAAGCCACCTCAGCATCAGTAGGCTGGCCCGCAGCCGCTCTGGTCCCACGAGTGGCCGTATATCTCACCCGACGAAGGCGGGCAAAGATGTCCACACCTCGCCCTACAAAAAGATTGGCTAAGTAAGGAACAAGGCGAAAGATTAAAAGGGAGAAAAGTTCAAAAATTGTGAACAGACACGTACCTTGGGCCCCGGTTGGCCTCGGCTACTTGGTGGTCCGCACCAGCTCGGTGGACAAGGGCACTTGCCCCTGAGGACTGACTATTACTGGGGATGGCCCGACCTACTCTGTCCGCGCTGGCTGCCGTCCCGGCTCAGGGGTCCACTCCTCCTCAGCCCTCGGCGGGCTCCTCTCTGGCTCCTCTTGAACCTCCACTTCTCCCACCTCTTCCTCGGCCGCCTGCCCAGCCCCAGGATCGGTGGGTTCTCGGGACACTCCGCGTGGTCCGGCAACCAAAAATGAACATCGGCTGGAATCATATATGTCTGGTGGAGGGCCTCTACCTCCCGCAGCATCATCATGCTGGGCTGGTCGTTCTGGTCGGAGGGCCCCCACCCATCTTGTTGGGAAATTATTTTTTAGATTTTGATGAATGCCATGTAAAACTTAGAATAGAAAGTTGGCACCCCATTTTTGTTGTAAATTGCATTGTAATAGATAGGGCTGGTCGAGCTGAGTCAAGTCAGCTATGCCTGAACATGCAAGAAGACAACTGAAGCCTAGAAGGAAGACTCCGCTGCGAGGCAGCTGAGTGTGGTAAAGAAGAGAAGACAGGAACTCGACTGAAGGTGCAGCTGAGATACAAATGAGTGAAGTATCAGTCAAGTCAACTCAAGACAACCAAGTCTCAAGTTGAAGTGACAGAAGAGCCATCCAATGATTGGAAGCTGACTCAAAGTCACCCGGGGAAGTCAAGGAAATGCAGTCAAGTCGAGATAACTGAAAGAGATCCACTGCACAAAAGTCAAGAAATTTACTTAAACAAGTAATACCTCCATACTGCCTTTCTTAAAGTGCTCAGTCCCAGAAGCGTGCAAAAGGAATAAACCAATGGGAAGATTTTTTGTGTCGAGAACTCGAAAAGTCAAGAATCATTCATACGAGGAAATGTCAACTCCAAGGATCGCAACAAGACAAGCCAACGACCACAAGTGTTTTTTAAAAATAAGCCTATCTCTTCAACGGGCAGATTTTTGAAAGATCATTATAAAAGGCTGAGGAATCACTCTAAGAGAAGGTTACTTGAACCACGAACATTCAAGCTAACATTCGAACTGTAACCAAAAATTACTCTCAAGTCATTCAAGTTCAATCCTCAAGCCTACACTACGAAGGAAATCAATCCAACACTCACCTGTGAAGGAAAGATGACTTCAATCAGTTGAAGAGGAAACATTTGAAGAATCAAGGGGTCTACATTCCACGGAGGATTGTAGGAAGGTTCAAGGTCGAACCAGTCTCAAGTTTTTGGAGGGCTTCGTGATCAAATCGAAAAGTTGGTAAGGTTTATTCAACCCCCCTTCTAAACCTTACATTCACACCCCTTGGGACCTACAAGTGGTATCAGAGCGGTTGGTTCATTGAGCCTTCCGCAATGGTCACTGAACTAGATCTCCAAATTTTTCAAAGATTGCTTTAGTACTTGATTTTTCAAAACTCTTTTATTCAGCAAAGTTATTATCATGGAAGCAAATTTGACACGTATCCCTATGTTCACAATTGAAGAATTTGATGATTGGAAAATTCGTATGCAGGCTCATCTATCAGCATTACACGATGAAATGTGGATAGTAATAGAAGATGGGCCACTCCAAATCTTAAAAGTGAACATTTGCAAGGAGAGCTGCGGTGAAGGAGAAGAGGATGTTGCTCCCCGGACGGCGATGGTTGAAAACCAAGAGTGAATGGACAAATGATGACAGGAAAAGATATAACTTGGACAATGTGGCCAAGGACATTCTTTACAAAACTTTAGACAAGCCATGTTCAACAAAGTCAAATCATGCAAAACGGCAAAAGAAATCTGGGACAAGCTAATCTTGATTTGTGAAGGCTCAGAGCAAATCAAGGAAAATAAACTATCTGTTGTTGTAAAAAAATTTGAAAACTTTAAGATGTTTGCAGGAGAAACCTTGGATCAACTGGATGCTCGGTTCAGAGAAATTACCAATTAGCTATCTGCCCTTGGAAAAGAATATACACAAAAGGAAATATGTATGAAGATTCTAAGAAGTCTCCCAACTGAGTGGGATATGAAAGTCATGGCCATGAGACATTCCATGGACCTATCAAAGACATCTAACCATGAGCTATTCTCAGATCTCAAAGCCTACGAATTTGAGCTGAGAAGAAAAGACCAAGAGGAAACAACTGTGCCCAAAACAACTGCTCTAATTGTTAAGGATGGCAAAAGAGCTGAGGTCAAAGAAGTCATTGACCAAGAGGAGATCGCACTGATGGTTAAAAGGTTTAACAAGTTCTTCAATAGAATTACAAAAGAAGCAAAGGTGAATCCTCCAAAAGACACTCATCTCCCTCCAAGTCAAGGGAAGCCCAAGAGAGCAGAGCATCAAAAGGTTGAATATCAAAGAACTGATGATAAGTGTATTTTTATGCATGTTTTATGTGTGTATTTGAGTAGAAATTGAGTTATTTTGTTGTTAGTTTCATTAGTTTTTGATTGTACATTGTTTATACTACTGTGGGGTGCTTTTATTGGTGTAGATTGACCATTCGGGGCTAATTTTGGTGAATTTTGGACCATGGATTCATGTCAAAACATACCGGGGAGTTTAAGGATGCAAAAACGCTCAAAATTCCAAGCCAAACGCGTCATTTCGGGGCCTTTTTGGTCCAACACCAACAGGGGGTGTCGGGCAACACGGCCGTGTTCCGACGGGAGCTAAAAACTCGATTTTTCGCACAAAACAGCCTCCGACACGGCCAGGCCGTGTTCCCAACACGGCCAGTGTCCAGAGACACGGCTGGCCGTGTTGGGAAGCACGCCATGTCTCCCGATCCCCCCTGTGTGATAAACAAAGACGGCCCGGCCGTTTCGGGCGACACGGGCGTGTTCGGGGGCACCTTTTTGCAACTTTTCCATGTGAAAATTATGGAAAACTCACCTACCAAGCCTTTTGACCACTTTTATACACCTTTAACACCCAATTTTGCTGCAACATGTCCCCATATTCCCTCAATCATCATGTGTATACAATGATTCAACCAACTCAACCATGAATGTGCACACAATGATTCAACTAACAAGCATGGAAATGGGGCATTTGTTAATATGGTATTTCACAAGATGGTGCTTATAAAAGCCAAGAGTTTGAGTTGGAAAATAATTCATGTAATATTCATTCATAGAGAGATTCATAGTGTTTAACATTTTGAGTGGAATTGGGATCAAGAGGTCTTGGAGGAGTAAGCTTGAGGCAACATTGGGGAAGAAGGCTTGGAGCAACATCATCAAGTCAATTGAGATTTTGATAAAGATAAGTACACCATGACTACAATGTTTACATCTTCTTGTGTAATTTATTCTTTGGTCAAAATCATGTGTAGCTAAACTCCTAGTGTTTGATTGTAATGAACTCTAGAATGGATTTGTGATTAAGGTGTGTATGTTTTTAATAAAATCTTCATATTTTGTGTGATTCACTTATATTATGCTTCGTTCATTCGAATTGATATATGCGCAATATTGATTTGAAGTTTATTTTTCATCCGGGAAATCGAGAGATTCATGGTGAAATAGAACCTATATAAGTGAAAAGAGTTGCATGCAATCCTAGATATAGGACGACATAAATCTTCTGGATTAGGGTCAAACCTAATATGGGAATTCATAAATCGTTATAATGCAATCTTGGGGGTTTTAACTAGAAAGAGATTTCAGTTAATCAACTTGAGATTAGGAGTTTTTCGCCTTGAGAAAGGGATTAACTTAAATCGGGAATTTCTACGGTCCACATAGCATGAGATTTTATTAAAAGAGGTTGGTTTTTGCTTAAGGGCTTATGGTTGAATCTTTTAACTTGTCAAATCACAAAAACATTCTAGAGGGATTTACATTCAAACACACTTCTATCTCTTGATTTCTTATTCTACAAATTTTACTTCATTTTTACACTTCGATAATTTAGATTCTTTATCAAACAAAAACTCTGAAAATTGTTAGATTAAATAACAAAAAGACGGTAATTATTAGTACTTACAATCCTCGTGGGAATGACACTCGGTACTCAATAATCTATACTATAAAACGATAGGTGCACTTGCCTACGGTTTTAAAGGTAGCTTTTGAGCCATCAAGTTTTTGGCGCCGTTGCCGGGGATTATGATATTAGGAACACCTTATTTTTATTAATCTAGTCATTTTTTTTTAATTTTTTTTTCTTGTTTGGGCAGAATGTGAAACTCGTCGCGAATCAGGAAACTTTACTTGGTAATATTGTGACCAATTCGCTCGACAAACCTCCACAATAAGGTGATGTAGTCCAGCTATACGACTATAAAGAAAGCGCTGACCGGGAGGCAACCCGATAGTTCACATTTTCTTTTTTTATTAAATAATAGGTTGTTAGAGAGTCATGAGTCAATAATTGGATGTATGGTGGGTGTTGGTATCACCTCTATCTTACTTGAGCAAATTTGAGCTTTCACGGTATTCGAGTTTTTGTTGCAAATTCTTATTAGGTATTCATATGCCCGTGAAGACCCAAGATTGAACAACCCAATGATCTCTCCAAATCGATTTCACTCTCGCAGAAGGTCGTTTCTTTCCTCTTAATTTTTTCTTTTCTTTTTAGTTTGTTGTTTTTGTGTGTTTTTGTTTGTATGTTCATCTCTTTCTTTCACATTGAGGACAATGTAAATCTTTAAGTTGGAGGTGGATGTGATTGCATGCTTGTTAGAATTTTTCTTTGGAATGCTTGTGTGTTTGCTATTTATTTTGAATTTTTTTTTTTTGATGGACGATATGATTTTTCAAGGAAACAAATTGAATATTTGTTAGTCAATAACTTGGCCCAATTACACATAAATTAGCTTTATAATTTGTATTTTTAAATGCAAAGCAATTGATTGTCTTGAATAGATTGACATGGATGTAGGTTGAATTTAGTCGAGACTTCTAACACTACGATACCTGATTTGTTAAGACAAATATGACGATTCTTAGCGCTATGAAAGTCCGAGAACTCATGATTTAGTAGTGGTTAACTAGTTGTTAAACCAAGCTTGTGAAAAATAAAAGAAAAAAAAATGAAAAAAAAAATGAAGAAAAAAAAATGGACCAATCGAGGTTATACTCCTCTATTTGTTGTTGCTTAGTAACTAGGAGCATTCATGAGCCCCATGTTTGTCTTTTACGTAAAACGGCGACACTAATATGAGTATGGGAAACCACCCTAGGAGTGTTTGAACAGAAATTCAAAATATAAACCTAGTGGAAGCATGCCTCGGGAGGTCCCCAAAAAAAAAAAAAAAAAAAAAAAAAAAAAAAAAAAAAAAAAAAAAGAGGAGAATGAATACTCCTTGACTTTTCATTCCAATAAAGTTCAAGAAGCTTGGTTATATGACTAGTAGGCTAACTACAATGATCTATTGAATTCTTATATTTTCATGGTGTTACTGAATTGAAGTTGTTCATAACTATCAAGATCGTGGAGTGATGATTTCAAGTCCGGATAATGCCTCACGATATTACGGTCTTTCTTGATCGATCGCTTTGCAAAATTATGTTTTTATTTAATGGCTAATTTGTGTTGAGAAGGCTACGAATTTGACTACTTATATTCAAAGTGTTGAGAAAAATATATTCATTGTGTGTTGTGATGTATTGAATCCCTCATTATGGTTTTATGTTTTGCTTGAGGACAAGCAAAGTTCAAAGTTGGAGGTGGTTTGATAAGTGTATTTTTATGGCACCTATCGTTTGATAAGTTCAAAAACTTGATGGCTCAAAAGCTACCTTTAAAACCGTAGGCAAGTGCACCTATCGTTTTATAGTATAGATTATTGAGTACCGAGTGTCATTCCCACGAGGATTGTAAGTACTAATAATTACCGTCTTTTTGTTATTTAATCTAACAATTTTCGAGTTTTTGTTTGATAAAGAATCTAAATTATCGAAGTGTAAAAATGAAGTAAAATTTGTAGAATAAGAAATCAAGAGATAGAAGTGTATTTGAATGTAAATCCCTCTAGAATGTTTTTGTGATTTGACAAGTTAAAAGATTCAACCATAAGCCCTTAGCAAAAACCAACCTCTTTTAATAAAATCTCATGCTATGTGGACCGTAGAAATTCGATTTAAGTTAATCCCTTTCTCAAGGCGAAAAACTCCTAATCTCAAGTTGATTAATCGAAATCTCTTTCTAGTTAAAACCCCAAGATTGCATTATAACGATTTATGAATTCCCATATTAGGTTTGACCCCTAATCCGGAAGATTTATGTCGTCCCTATATCTAGGATTGCATGCAACTCTTTTCACTTATATATGTTCTATTTCACCATGAATCTCTCGATTTCCGGATGAAAAATAAACTTCAAATCAATATTGCGCATATATCAATTCGAATGAACGAAGCATAATATAAGTGAATCACACAAAATATGAAGATTTTATTAAAAACATACACACCTTAATCACAAATCCATTCTAGAGTTCATTACAATCAAACACTAGGAGTTTAGCTACACATGATTTTGACCAAAGAATAAATTACACAAGAAGATGTAAACATTGTAGTCATGGTGTACTTATCTTTATCAAAATCTCAATTGACTTGATGATGTTGCTCCAAGCCTTCTTCCCCAATGTTGCCTCAAGCTTACTCCTCCAAGACCTCTTGATCCCAATTCCACTCAAAATGTTAAACACTATGAATCTCTCTATGAATGAATATTACATGAATTATTTTCCAACTCAAACTCTTGGCTTTTATAAGCACCATCTTGTGAAATACCATATTAACAAATGCCCCATTTCCATGCTTGTTAGTTGAATCATTGTGTGCACATTCATGGTTGAGTTGGTTGAATCATTGTATACACATGATGATTGAGGGAATATGGGGACATGTTGCAGCAAAATTGGGTGTTAAAGGTGTATAAAAGTGGTCAAAAGGCTTGGTAGGTGAGTTTTCCATAATTTTCACATGGAAAAGTTGCAAAAAGGTGCCCCGAACACGCCCGTGTCGCCCAGAACGGCCGGGCCGTGCTGTTTTATCACACAGGGGATCAGGGAGACATGGCCGTGCTTCCCAACACGGCCAGGCCGTGTCTCTGGACACGGCCGTGTTGGGGAACACGGCCTGGCCGTGTCGGAGGCTGTTTTGTGCGAAAAAATCGAGTTTTTAGCTCCCGGCGGAACACGGCCGTGTTGCCCGACACCCCCTGTTGGTGTTGGACCAAAAAGGCCCCGAAATGACGCGTTTGGCTTGGAATTTTGAGCGTTTTTGCATCCTTAAACTCCCCGGTATGTTTTGACATGAATCCATGGTCCAAAATTCACCAAAATTAGCCCCGAATGGTCAATCTACACCAATAAAAGCACCCCACAGTAGTATAAACAATGTACAATCAAAAACTAATGAAACTAACAACAAAATAACTCAATTTCTACTCAAATACACACATAAAACATGCATAAAAATACACTTATCAACTGACAATCCAAGGATGGAAAGAACTGATCAAAAAGTTGAAAATCTATGCTGGAACTGCAGGCAACCCGGTCACTATGCCATTGAATGCCCATATCCTGTAGTCAACAAATACAGGAATGAAGAGGAAAGAAACGTCTTTAGAGAAAGAAGACAGGAAAAGAGAAAGGAAATGTTGGCTGCAGAAACTACTGAGCAAATCAAGTCAAAAGATAGCAGACTCGGAGAGCAGTGAAGCTGACTACTCAAGTGACTCTGGAGAAGAAGCCTTGATCTGTCTAATGGCTAAAGAACAAAACCAACCTGACCAAGAAAATGAGGTACACTCTAACTCATCACACTCAGATACTAGTGATAGTGATTGTGACACACACACTTCATCACCCACTGATCTTTATGATTCATTAGGCAAAATGATGAAAGATTTTGAATACATTAAATAGCTGATGAGAATAAAAGTCTAAAGGCTGAAAATGCTAAGTTAATAGCAGAGATAGTCGCTATAGAAAAGAGGAGAATGACCTCAAAAATGTGATTGCCTCATTCACTAAGGCATCTAAATCCTTGGATGATCTTATTATGAGTCAAAGAGAATGCAGAGATAAGACAGGCCTAGGATTTAATTCCTCTATACTATGTCAATCTCCAAAAGTGATTTTGGAAAAAGGATCTTCAAGTAATGAAGCATCTCTAAAATCCAAAACTCCAAATGGTGCACACACATTTATTCCAAAGCACAATCACAAGCAAACTGGCCTTGGTTATAAAGGAAAAGGAAAACAGGCAGTTGAGTGTGCTGAGAGGACAACTGAGAAGAAATCCAGCCGATTTCCTCAGCAAACTCCAAACAGGAGATACTCTGCAAAGAAGAAACAAAGCTACCAAAAGCCCCAGAAGGTCTATAAGAGAAACACATATGATGGGAATGGTAGAAAGTACCCAAGCCAAGCTGATTGGAATAATGTGAACTATCAGCAAAGACCTATAGAATATAAGCCTAAGTGGCAAAGGCCTAGAACTCAGCAAAGGCCATTCCAAAGGCATAAGAGCTATCATCAGCACACATATGCACCTAGGCACTACACTTAGAGATATCACAATTACCCAAAGAAGGCAATTGCTAAAACATATGCACATGCATACAGACAAAAGAGACAATTTGTATGAACCTAGAACCCCAAGCAATTTGCCAAGATTAATTATGATTATGGCACTGATAGATGGCAACCTCTTAGAGTCAAATCATGTGGCTATAGGCTGGTTGGATCATCTTACAATACTAACCCCTCAGGACCCAGGCAAGTATGGGTACCTAAAACCTAATTTCCTTGATTGCAGTTCAAGGAGCGGTGAGTGCCAAGGAACCTGGTACATGGATAGTGGCATGCCCGGACACATGACAGAAACAAGAAAAATCTATCAAAATTCAAGGAGGTTAGAGTTGCAAAAGTCATATTTGGAGGAAATGAAGCTCCGGGGAGAAATAAGAGGCATTGGATCCATCAAGAAAAATGGATTAGAAATTACGGATGTTGGATATGTTGAAGGCCTCAATTTCAACTTGCTAAGCATAAGTCAACTCGTGACAAAGGCTACAATGTTGGATTCAATATGGGTGTATGCCAAATCAAAGACACTGAAACTAATGAAATAGTGTTGCAAGGATACAGATAAAAGAACATGTATGTGGTAGATTGGTCAATTGCAACACCAAGCACTTGTCTGCCAAAGAAAGAGCACAAGTTGAATCAAGTTTACGTGGGTGGCACAAGAAGCTAACTCACCGAACTTCAAAACTATTAACAAACTTGCAAGAAGTAATCTCGTGGAAGGACTTCCCGGACCAGATACAAGAAGGAGAGTATATGTGATGCATGCGGATGGGAAAACAGATCAAATCATCATTCAAAGAAAAGACATGTCCATCTTCAACAAGAATATTGCACCGCTACATATGGATCTATTTGGTCAGTTGAACAAAGATAAGTGGGAAGAAATACACCTTGGTGGTAGTCAATGACTACTCAAGATATACATGGACAATATTCATGTGTAAGAAAAAAACTCGCAAAGACTACCTACCACGGTGATGAAGAGAATCCAAAATGAGAAGAGTCAAACCATTATCAAAATAAGATCTCGGAGAGAACCGAGTTTGTCAATGGTATAATAACTCATCTTGTATTGAAAATGGTATTGGTCATGAATTATTTGCAGCAAGGACTCCCGCAGAATGGAGTTGAAAGAAAGAAGGAATAGAACTCTCAATGAAAAGAAGGACCATGTTAGTCAACAGGTCGCTTAAAAGATTTTGGTCAAGCGATAAACACAAAGATGCTATACTCAAAATAGATGCATGATAAAATGATACGGTGACAAAGACTCCCTATGAAATTTGGACAGGAGAAAGCCAAATGTTGTATATTTTAGAATATTTGGATGCAAATGCTTCATCCATAACAATGGCAAGGACAATTTAAAGGCTTTTGGTGCTAAAGTCGATGAAGGTATCTTTTGGGATACTCAATCGAAAGCAAAGCCTCAAGAGTGCTCAACAAAAGGACAATGGTTCTTGAAGAATCCATTCATGTGGTGTTTGATGAACCCAATGTAAATGGAGAAGACATTGAAGAGTCACGGTGATAAGTGAATCACCAACCATGTAAGAAGAGTCCCTATGTTGAAGTCAATTTGGAATTATAAATTGATTAAGATGAGATAGCCGAGTCTCAAAGACAACTGGGAAATATGCAGCTAAGTGATGATGAGAGAGCTGATCAAAATAACACAACTGCAAGACGACTGAATCCAGCTAACTTACTCCAACCTGATGTAAGATGGCTGAGAGACCATCCACCATAACTAATCATTGGAGATGTAAGAGAAGGTGTAAAAACTAGATCCAGAACTCAACAAGAAGCTATGTTCACCTGCTTTATCTCACAAATAGAGCCAAAAGATGTGTCACAAGCTTTGGATGACACACATTGGATTCAAGCCATGCAAGAAGAGCTGAATCAGTTTGAAAGAAATAAAGTGTGGGAATTGGTTCAAAGACATACCCATCAAAATGTTATTGGCACTAAATGGGTGTTCAGAAACAAGATGAATGAGGAAGGTTCTGTGGTGAGAAACAAAGCAAGATTGGTAGCCAAAGGGTATTTCCAAGAAGAAGGAATAGATTTTGATGAAACTTTTGCTCCTGTGGCAAGATTGGAAGCTATAAGGATGTTTCTTGCCTATGCAGCTCACAAGAACTTTATTGTATATCCAATGGATGTAAAGAGTGCATTCCTTTATGGGTTATTGGAAGAAGAAGTATATGTTGAACAACCTCCAGGATTTGAGCAGAAGACTCTTGGAGATAAGGTATACAAACTCAAGAAAGCTTTATACGGATTGAAATAATAAAACAAAGCATGGTATGATACATTATCACAATTCCGATCGAGAACGGATTCACAAAAGGCAAAGTGGATAGAACACTCTTGAGAATTCAAGATGGGAAGAGTATCTTTCGCTTGTTCAAATATATGTAGATGACATCATTTTTGGATCCACAAACAAAGAGTCAGTGTGTGATAAATTCTCAAATCTTATGCAAAGCAAATTTGAAATGAGCATGATGGGAGAGCGACATTCTTCCTTGGACTCCAAGTGAAACATTTGAAGGATTGAACCTTCATAAGTCGGACAAAATACACCGGAGATTTAATGAAGAAATTTGGTATGGAAGAGAAGTCTTCGTGAAAATACCAATGAATACATCAGTCAAAATGGATATGGATGCAGATGGCAAGCCTGTAGATCAAACAAGATACAGAGCACTTATTGGATCATTGCTCTATCTCACAAGCAGGCCAAACATCACCTTTGCTGTAGGTGCATGTGCAAGATTTCAATCTGCACCAAAAGAAAGCCACATGACTGCAGTCAAGAGAATCTTGAGATATTTGAAAGGAAGCCAAGAAGTTGGCTTATGGTATCCAAAGGAAGGTGGATTCAAGCTAATTGGTTACTCAGACTCGACTATCTTTGGATGTAGAGTCGACGGGAAGAGTACCTCAGGCACATGTCAAATGCTTGGAAATAGGCTAATTTCTGGTTTAGCAAGAAGCAAAATTCAATAGCTACCTCCATGGTGAAGCAGAATACATAGTCTGGGGCAAATTTGTTGTGCCCAAGTCTTATGGATGAGACAACGGTGAGAGACTATGAAGTTGAAGAAAAGGAAATTCCAATTATGTGTGATAACAGAAGTGCAATTGCAAAAAATCATGTGTTGCATTCAAGAACAAAGCACATTGATGTCAGATATCACTTCATAAGAGATCATGTTGAAAAGAAGGACATCACCTTGGAATATATCTCAACTGATAAGCAATTAGCTGACATATTCACAAAACCATTATGTGAATCAAGATTTGAAGAACTCAAACATGAATTGGGGTTAATTGAGCTGAGTTGACACTCAGAAGACTCAAAGAAAAGAGATGAAACACGAAAAGATGAAAAAGAGCTGAACTCTTAAATCGCCTAAGTGAATCACCAGATCGGAGAATCACCAGATCGAGTTAGGTGACAAATTTGAGTATTTATGTGCAAAGAGAGAAGAGTTAAATCGGCCTAAGGAATAAGTTCTGAGTCATTTATGAGCAAAGTGACAAAAACGCAGTCGTTTTTACCAAGCGGGAATGTTTTTAAGAATGACATCAACATAATTATGACGTGTACAAAGTCAAAAAGTCGCACACAAAGCTTATGATTGGATATAAATGTGCCGCATTAAATACGAGAAATTAAGTGTAAATTGGCGTGCAAAATCGAACCATTGATCTTGATCAAATTTCAAAACCACCCGCACGCCCTTTCATAACCCATACTTATACCATTTCATCCGATTTTCTCTCACTTTACCAAAACTGTTCATATCTCTCAAAGGCAAAGAAGAAATTTTCTCTCAAAACCCTAACAAATCCTCAAGTTCATTCTCAAAGTTTCATTCGGTAAAACATCGAGAAATGGCATCTACTCATGACTTCGTCAAGTTGGGAAAACAAATCCACACCGGGTCTACTTGTGGACTTCGACGGATGATCAAACAGGTCCGACGACACCCTTGTGAAGAAGATAGCACGAGAATTTGGAAAAGTCCGGTCAAACATTTTTGACGATGGAGTTTCCGATGACCTACGCGTGGAAGAGATCTCACGCGATTCTCGTGAACGCCGAAGTTCACGATGAGGGCATCAAGTCCTCTGTTCACGAAAAGCTTTCACCATTACCGCCAAGCGAGGGCGAACATCATTTGTTCCGGCGGAAGGAGTGAGGAGATTTGTGAAGCCGATGTTAACCTGGCCGCTTGGAAGGAAGTAGCCAAGTCCGACTATCTTTGCGAAGGTGGTCTACACACTAACAAGAAGTCATTTGAAAGAGGACTACCACAAAATTGGACATTGTTGCCAAATGCATAGACATCAAATTTGGAAGCTTTGAGCAAATCTGCTAAAGCTGTTCGATCGTAATGGCCTGCGATCATTGAAGAAAAGAAGGTAAACTGGCCGAGTTTGTATACGCAGACTCGCGCGAATATTGGAAATAAATCCTTCAAGGAGGATGGTACGTTTGGAGGTTCCCTGGGGTACGGCCTGGTAATTGACCGGATGATGGAAGTAAAAGGAGTTCCTCTTCGACATGGAAAGGCGTTCCATGTAAACAAGAAGATGTTCCGATCTAACCTTTTAGGAGCACAAAAAGAGAGCATATGCAAAAGAGAGGATATGAGTGAGGGGAATCAATCGGTCTGAAGAAACAGTTGTCTCCTCCTCTCCCCAAAAACAAGGCCCCTCGCCTCGGCTAAGAAAAAAGATCGCGCCCTGTGCAGCCTAAGAAGAAGAAAAAACAAAAGATGGCCCCGCCCTGCGTTGTGTCTCCGCCCTGCAGCAGCAGCAGAGAAGGAACCTCAAATACCTTCTCCGGTTGTCAAGAAAAGGAGAACCGATAAGCCGAGAGACGGCTCCTCGAGAAGAAGATGACAAAGACTGCCCCCGCCGCACAGACTCGGAAGAAACTATATCCGAGCCGGATACCCTTTTGTAAGGACTAAAAGAAGACTCTTCAAGCGTTCGAGCTTGAGAAACCATTGAGTCCACCACTCGGTGAAACAAATACCGGAGACTGGCCAAGAGGTAGAGTCTCGAAATCATTGATGAATCGGCCCAAGTCTGCTTTGAAGCCGTGGGCCGATCACAGAGGCACATTGAAGACACATACCGCGACGTAACACAGTGAGACGGAAAAAACAATTTGAGAAAGCAAACTCTCCTGCTGAGGTTGTATCCCCTCCGCAAATGGATGCTACCGAGGTGTGGAGCACCAAAGTTTTCTACCCTCAATCCCCGAGCACGAGGGACAAAGCAGGAGAAGATGACAAGGATGATGATGTGATGATCCTATCCCCACCATATCCGGACATCCAAAATCGTCTGCGAGAATGGAGGAAATGGAAGTCGAGTCGATCCAGGGAACAATTTCAAAGACCGAATTCATTGAAGAAGAAGACGAATCGTTGAACTTTCTTGGATTGACCAATGTGGTCCAAGATCGGATGAAGAAAAATCGCATAGATATCTTGCGGATCTTCAAGGACAAGGAGAAGGAGAGACCGGAAGAGGAAGTCGAGGCTCGTTAAAAGGCCAGGATTTGTCCCTTTACTGGAACCACTGATCATACACATCCTCATCTTGACGTTCTCTCTGGGAGTGATGAGGATTTGGACCTTGATGCTGCTACAGAAGAATTGGAGATGCAGCAAGCCATGCGGGAATCCAGGGCCCTACATGAGCAACGATTGTTGGAAGGTCCAGGGGAATCTTCCACATCACAGTTGGAGATTGATCCGATGGGAGTGGTGCAGCATATTGCCACTGTTGTCGCTGCCACCACTTCCCCAGCTCACTCAGAAGAAGGTGATAAGGGAACTGACGATGAAAATGGGATTGTGGGGACCCCAGTCGAGCCAACCCCTAATAAAGGTGTCTTACCACCTGTCCCAATGGCTGAATACTCAAAGGGAACAGCTGGGAGTCTGGAGACGAGTGACCCCATTCCAAGTCACTCAGCTGGTGTGCCAGCTGAGGGGGAAACTCCCTCCACTGCAGCAAGGTCGGAGGATGCTGCAGCTGACTTCACAACGAATCTCGGAGGCGAAGTGGAGAAGGAACAACAACTGAATGCACAACAAGTTGTCTGACGAGGCTTAGACGATTAAGACATGTCTCGGTGAAGTGCCAATCGCTTCGAGGCCAATGACGCCGCCGATGCAATCGAGGCACATGAAGGAACCGCCCGGGAGTTAAACACTGGGCAAAAGTGCAATCCATGGAGTTGAGACTCCAGTGGATGCCACCGGAAGACCCCAAGACGGGGTGACACTGTCGAAGGGACTGTCCAAGGCCTCGCCGCAGTTGAGACTGCAGGAGGTAATGAAGGCCAACGGGAGGTTGAGACTTCTCGGGGTAAAGAGACGGACGCACAGAACATCCCTCCTACCATCATTGATCCATCTGAAAAGGAGATAAGCGCTCTTCACGATTCCCAAGATAACCCTGATGTAACCTTTCTGGGATCTGAAGGTGAAGACGAAGCTGAGTCATCCCCTGTTGCCGATCCAAAAGACTCAGCTGAGGATGTTCATCCAAGCACGAGTAAGTCTGACCTTAAGGCTACTCGCCAACCATTTAATTTTGATGATGAGCCACCCATGGAAATCTCATCATCGTCCGATGACGCTTCTGATATGGCCGAGGACCAATTAACTCATGTGGAAAAATCAGCTGAAACCGACTAAGCTGCTAAGACAGCTGAGGCTCAACAAGTTGGGTCAACTTCACAACAGACCACAGCTGAAACAGAGTCAACTGCGCAGGCTCCCCAAGCTGCAGCAGGATCGACTACACCTGGAACTTCACGAGCACAAGTTGTCATTGAGTAGATTACCGTTGCCCGTGATGATCCTTTTGTAGAATCATTTCCCTTCTCTCTGGAAGTACCTGACCTCCCTGAAGAATCAGCTAGAGATCTAGAACGCTTCCATAAAACGATCCTGTTATTCCAACAGACACCATCATTCCAGCAGACTTTGACTTTGACGCTGGTTGGCCGCCAGTTGAGATAGAAGTGACAACTGAGGTCCGGGAAGTTTTCAAAGCCATATTTGCAGAGATAGAAAAGATGGAGAGGCACCAGGCCTCACTGGACATGAGGATGGATAACAGAGACGCAAACCATCGCCGATCTGCGAGGCATAATTGTCGATCCGGAATGGTGGCAACAACGGAGACAACGCTGGCGTAGAACAAGCTCGATATTTCAGGACATTGTTCAATAAATTGCTTGTCCGGGCGGGCCGAGAATGCCGATGCGAAGACAAGAATGCAAGAGCACATCGAACGATCGCATAATCTCACACCACGAGATGCAACTGTGCGTGAATATAATAAGAAAGAGCTCCGCACGTAGAGGAGAACATGGATCGGAAGTTTAGCCTTCTCATGGCTGAAATGAAGCTAGTAACAAGTGAATCCAATGCCACCCGCTTTGAATTCGTGCAAAGATACTCCGCAGCAGATTCGAAGCATAACTCAAACTATCACCGCTTAGACTTCATGATTGCTAGCTTGTTTCGGGGGTTCCTCTCTCCTTTGATGATGCCAAAAAGGGGGAAGAGGAATACCTAAAGGCGTTGAAAGGATCTGAAGTCGAAAAAGAAGCCTTGTTTGTGAAGGGAAAGGAAACTGAGGAAGAGAGAAGAGAGAAGAAAGGAAAATCATTGTTGGGGAAGGTTCGAAAGATATGACCTTGATGATTGCTAAAACCCCCAACAAGGTCTTGTCACGGTGATATCATCAAACAAACTCGATGACTCTGCCACTCCAACACTGCAGCACCCATGGCCGAAAAGAGAAAGACAGATTGAAGCAGGGGATGAAGGAAGTGGAAGGAAAGATGGATGCCCGAGTTATGGATATTCAAACAACATGGAGGCATTCCATGACAGAGACACCTATGCCATTTCGGATGTCGGGAACCGAGCCAAGATATGTTGATGAATTCAAGACGCTCGCGATCCAAGGTTTTCGCAAATATGTCCATGGCTCAAGCCTGGGATTTATCTTTGGGAAAAAGGTCTCAAACTATGTGAAGAAGGACAAAAAGCAGACCATCGGCAAATCACTCTGGTCACTCGCTAGTCACTCAACCGGGAAAAAGAAGGCCCCAATACAAAGACACGCCAGAGGAAGAGGAAGAAGCGAGTGGTGGAGAGGTTTGAGACTACCCAGACCTCTCGCCAAAAACATTGAGTACATAGATCCGGCAAGAAAGGAGGGGTCTATTGGCTGGATTCGACGAAGTAGCTAACCCGCAAGTGGCTAAAAACAATGCCGAGTATGTGAAAAGGATTGAAGAAGAAAATAGAAGACAAACTCGGCTATGGGAGGAAAGACAAGAAAGAAAAAGAAGAGATGAAGTTTTGCCGAGAAAGGCTTATGAGAAAAAGAAAGTGGTCAAGATGAGAAGAAGAGAAAAAGGTCAAGAAGATGAGAGTCAAGAAGAAGAGAGGAAAAGAAGGAGGCAACGAAGGAGATGAAGTGTTGCTGTCCACCCTTTCATGTATTTTACTATGTAAATACATATTTATGTAAGTCTTCTGTACATCGAATAAAAATTGTATAAGTTCCATACTTGCGTAGAAATAGAACAACATGATTACCTTAAGTTCTGTTTAAGCTTTGATACACTCTGTAAACAGCTGTGTAAAGAACAAGAATGTTATGATCAATAAAAGATTGATTCTATGCATACATTCTGTGATTCGACATTGTCTGTATGTATCTTTGCTGTTTAATTATTGTATGAATGTTTTAAGTTTTTGCATCATCAAAAAGGGGGAAATTGTTGGGAAATTATTTTTTAGATATTGATGAATGCCATGTAAAACTTAGAATAGAAAGTTGGCACCCCATTTTTGTTGTAAATTGCATTGTAATAGATAGGGCTGGTCGAAGTGAGTCAAGTCACTATGCCCGAACATGCAAGAAGACAAATCAAGTCTAGAAGGAAGACTCACGCGAGACAGTGAGTGTGGCAAAGAAGAGAAGGCGCGGGAACTCGATCAAGGTGCGGTGAGATACTGTGAGTGAAGTATCATCAAGTCAACTCAAGACCCAAGTCTCAAATTGAAGTGACAAGAGTCATCCAATGATTGGAAGTCGACTCAAAGTCACCGGGAAAGTCAAGGAAATGCGAGTCAAGTCGAGATAATCGAAAGAGATCCGTTGTACGTAAGTCAAGAAAATTACTTAAACAAGTAATACCTCCATATCGCTTTTCTTAAAGTGCTCACCCGAGAAGCGTGCAAAAGGAATAAACCAATGGGAAGCACGCACTGTGGTTTAACTCGAAAAGTCAAGAATCATTCATACGAGGAAATGTCAATTCCAAGGATCGAAACAAGACAAGCTAACGACCACAAGTGTCTTTTAAAAATAAGCATATCTCTTCAACGGGCAGATTTTTGAAAGATCACTATAAAAGGCCGAGGAATCACTGAGAGAAGGTTACCCGAACCACGAACATTCAAGCTAACATTCGAACTGTAACCAAAAATTACTCTCAAGTCATTCAAGTTCAATCCTCAAGCCTACATTACGAAGTAAATCAATCCAACACTCACCTGTGAAGGAAAGACGACTTCAATCAGTTGAAGAGGAAACATTTGAAGAATCAAGGGGTCTACATTCCACGGAGGATTGTAGGAAGGTTCAAGGTCGAACAGTCTCAAGTTTTTGGAGGGCTTCGTGATCAAATCCAAGAAGCTTGAGCAAGTGGGTGTAGTAGCAAGGCGGTAGCTGCCTGTGAAGAAGAAAGTCGCATTTGAGAAGCCATCCGTGTGACCAAGGCATCTCGAATGAGTCCCAAAGGATCAAGTCACCGTGTGTGATCAAGACTTGAATACGGGACTGTTAACCACTTTGTATATTGATCAATACTTAGTGGATTCCTCCGGGAGTTGGAGAAGAGAAGAGTAGAAGAATTACCCCATCTTCTAACCTCTATAAAAACTTATTGTGTCATTTACATTTCAGCACTTTAATTTCTGCATATTACTTTAATATCTCACGATAAATTTGCTATCCAATTGATAATCAACAAAGTGCTAAAACCAAGTATTAAAACAAACCTAACCAAATTCAAGGGTGTTAAGTCTTCCGCTTGAAAATATATCACAGTCGAGTTAAGTCTTTAGTCAAAACAATCTGAGTTATTCTATCAACGGTACAACCAGTCCATTGAGTGACTAACTCTATTTGATTAACTAACTTAGCTGTCCATCAAGGACTCACTGTGTGAAGTATTAACTCTGAACGTTTTAAAAAGGACTAAATCAAAAAGTTGGTAAGGTTTATTCAACCCCCCCTTCTAAACCTTACACTCACACCCCTTGGGACCTACACATCTTCTATGCATAGACGGGCCCACCCTCCGCGCCTGACGTCCCCATGCCTGTGATGCTCCTGCCTGCAGGCCTCGCAACCTTGGCACCCTCAGCTGCTCTCTCACTTTCCTGCTTGTGTCGTCGGGGGTCCATCTCCCTCTCTTCTTGCTTGTTGTCTAAGGTATCGGAATTTACTGCTCCCTCACTAGGCTCTTATCGAACTAGCCTCGGTTTGTATACAATGCCCTCACAGTAGATAGTAACCAGAATGAGATCGAAAATGATGTGTGTCTGCTCAAGTGGAATCGTAGAACGAGGTGCGTGATCTGAACTTGAGAGCTCAACTACACTAGGACTGGAAGAAGGAATCTCCTTAACTGGAGAAGAAGAAATTGAAGGGTGAGAAGGAGGATCTCCTATCTCAACCTCAACGCTAAGGTTGCGGTTTTGACTATCCTCAGAAAGAGACATGGTGCTTAAAAAAGTAGAAGAAGAAAGGAAAGATGGGTTTGGAAAGTACCTAAGTGATCCTGGAACTTCTGAAACTCTTGAAACCGACCCGGAATTTCTGGTCGTTCTCAAGAGATTGCTGCTCGGAAGATGGTGAATGCGAAAGTGTCAAATGAAAGGGAAAAGGGGTATTTATAGGTTGAAGTCCCCTCGAAAAAAGGTACACCCCCACATGTCCTTTCAAGTTCAAAAAACCGTCAGAAACGTCACATCCCCACGTTCCGCTATAGGGGCTGTCCCACCTCTTCGATTCCTACGCGGAGTTGGTCCAACCAAAAGACGCCACGTGTTTGTCATTATGATACCCGAATTAAATGCACCGTTTCAGGCATTAATTGCTAAGCGACAACTATCAGAGATGAGTGACTTTTAAGGTTTCTTCTTCTCCATTAAGATTCATGATTGGCATTAAAGTTTAAGTCCGAATCAAATGACCCTCTCCTCGGAATTAAACTTGGGGGCCCTTGATGATACCTGCCGAAAGCCGCAACAAGTTAGTCCACGTTAAAGATGTCAATGGGGGTCCGGGTCGGATCCACCGGCACTCCGAGACCCGACCGTTAAAAAAATACAATACCCAGCCCCATACCCACCCCACTTCATCCGCACTCCATACCCGCCCGACCCATACCCGTGTTGCGGGTAAGACCCGTTAGACCCATTAGACCCGCCAACTTCATATATTTAACCAAATTTTTACGATTTTTACTTAAAATAGTGCATTCAAAATTTATGTTATTTATATAATTTTTTTAAATATTATATAAATTCTGAAACAAACACCAACATATATAAATTAAGAGTTCTTTAACAAGAATAATATAATATATTCATTTTATATATAAAATAAAAAAAATAAAAAAATATTATACAGGTCGGGCCCTGCCATACCCGTTACCCGACCCATACCCGCATGGGTCTAAAACTTAATACCCGTTATCCGTCCTATACCTATTTATTGGACCCATACCCACCCAAAATAAGTCAGGTCTGGTTCGGGTCCGGGTCTTACCCGGACCCATTGCCATCCCTAGTCCACGTGGCCATTCAGCTCACGCCTATATGGGACCCACGTGCAGCCATGCATCGGGACGACGCGTCGGCGGCCGAGCTCGTGACGTGGCACGGAGTGGGCTCGGCTCGCTCCATGCGCAATTATGGTGGGAGATTTGCCATCCCTAGTCCACGTGGCCATTCAGCTCACGCCTATATGGGACCCACGGTACAGCATAGACCGAGCTGATGACGTCAGCAGCCGAGCTCGTGACGTGGCACAGAGTGGGCTCGACTCGCTCCATGCCCAATTATGGTGGGAGATTTGGAGGATAACCATCCAACTAAGGAAAGTTGAATGCCCCATTAAGACAATAAGCGCCACTTGTCAAAGATAACAAACAAGATGAGTCGACAAGTGCCAAATACTTGGCTAACATGCATGTTAAGGGAAGGACATGTGTCCCTTGTAATCACTCTAATGTTAGATGTAATGATGATTAAAAACCCACTAATGATATGGGTATAAATAGGCCTCATTTAAGAGAAAGAAGACAAGAGAGATAATAGAGAAAAACACTTGCAAAAATCCAGTTGTAAAAGCCAAACCGACCAGAGATTTTCTGCTCGGCCTCTTGTTAAAAAAGGCAGAATTAGCCCTGTTTTTGAGTTCATTTACAATTCCACGTATTAAAATTTTAATGTATCTTCCTTGTTGACCGAAACGCTCGTCAACACAGAGTATTATGTGCAAGCCTGCAAATTGTGTCCTAAGTTAGCAATGTGATCCACCACTTTATTTCCCTCCCGAAGGATATGATATATCCTAAATGAGGTTCTATACAAACTATTATTGATATGCACTAGAATATATCTACAAGACTAAGGACCATGAAGTTTTTTTGAAATGATATTACAAAACATTGAAGAGTCTGTTTCTATCCACATGTGCTCAATATTTTGGACAAAATTGTGAGTGAGGGCAGCTTCCAATGCTTTGCATTCTACATGAAGAGGATTGGAATCCTGTGAGTAAGCAGGAAAGACATATAAAATATCACCCAAATAGTCCCTAATAACCCCCCTCCCCAATCCCAGCTGCTCCAGTAAGTCCCTTATAAGCAACATCAATATTCAGTTAAGCCATAAAGGTGTGCTCCACAAAACATGCGAATGATATATCCTTGAAGGAGGCCTAAAGTAGAGGCCACGAGCACTTGCAGAAGAAACCCTTCCAAGTGGAGGCCTAAAAATAACTTAGCTTTGGAAAGAAGGTGAAGATGATTTTCAACATGTCTAATGATTCTAATGTAAGAAAGGTTGTGAAAATAAGTCTTTTTGTCTCATTTTCTAGTGTAAATCGTTTGAATGTTTGTAGAAAATTATTTTCTAGCAAAACATCTGCTCATGTATCACGGAAATAGATTGGTGGCATCTTCACTTTGTACCATGGGGTACCACCTGCGCCTCCGATCATGATTTCTGCATGTGTAATTCCTCGATTAAGGATAAGAATCCTTTTAGAGAAATCCCTTCCTCCAATAGCTGGTAAATCTTCTCTGATTTATTTAGGAAAAACCTCCTGCTTTGCAATACATATTCCATCACCTGAATCAATATAGGCAGCGAAATACTCGGCCTTGTATTCAACATATAACATTCCAATAAAATATATATGGAGAATGGACTAGTGGTCATCTGATTCTGTATCTTTTATCAACCATCGTGAACTCCATTCCATCTTGTAATCTTTCCCAAGGTTTATGATTCTCAAGAAATTCAATACCCAATATTAATTTCTTTGGGATTTTTCCTGTTGTTCCTGTGATAGTCAGCTTAATTTCACCTATTTTTAGGCTTCCTTGATACCTTCCAACTATAGATTGTTGGAGATAATTTATAGCATCACAAGGAAAAATATTATCCTTTTGAGTGATTGTTCGCCAAAAATATTTAGATCATACAACTGTAAGTGTACAGTGCAGTTTATAGAATAATGGCAAGCAAGGCCGTATTCCTTAGGGATTGCTATGTGAAACACTTAGGCTATAATAACATCGCATTCCAATTTTATTTAAGGGACCGAATATCAAGTATTAATAAGAATCGAAAATTAAAGGAAAAAAATAAATTTGCGAGCCCCACAAGTATTTTCAACAACTACATGAGCAACCTTAGGCACATAATATCAACATGTTTCTTCAATATTAAATGCAATTAAAGTTTTAAAAATCAAGTCATGCAATTCTATGTGTTCCATTCCTAAGATAGTTTATTCCCCCTACCGGGTGATAAATAAACAGTAGCTTAATAACAATTGTAGATCTCCCGATACATTACAACTATTATTAACTCCCAAAAGATTTATGAATTGAATGACTCCCCACAAACAGATTTGTAGGTCTCTCGACATGTTACACCGTTTATGTCGAATTGATTGTCTTTGTTAGAACTCATCTCCCGAATCTCGCACTAATAAATATGACATGCAAATTATTCCCGGTAAATAAAATCAATTATAAATAAGCACTTGAATTCATATAATAGAAAGCACAAATTAATTAAGAAAATAATTAATCATATTTAACATGAATCCATAGTTTCGATTATGCCCCTAAGATCCAAAAGATATGCCAAACATTGATTACAAACTTATAGACAAATTCAAAATCAACATTATGACATCATTTAAGCACACAGACAAGAGATCTTGGACATAGAAAGAAAACTCATTCTTGTCAGGATGGATTCCCCTCCTAAGCATTCGAAGCTCTTGTGCTCCCGTAGATGTGAAAGCCTTGTGGTGTTCTTCGCGACCTAGCCTTCCTCTCTCAGAAGATCTTAGATTCTTGCGTTTCTGGTAATTTGATGTGTTTTCTCTGTATGAAGTGATATATTATCGTGTAAGCCTTGGGTCCCTTTTATAGATGCTTGGAGAGATCACTTGTAGAGTTGGAACGGGAAAAAAACTCCAAAAAATGCGTCCTGGCAGAGTCCCACACGACCGCGTGGTTTGTTCCTCAGCCCTTCTTCACACATTTGTATGAGTTCACACGGCCTGGCCGTGTGATATGATACCCTTTCTCACACGGTTGTGTGAGTTCACATGGCCTGGCCGTGTGGTACTGGTTCTGTCCCCTGTTTTGCCCTACTTCACATGGTTGTGTGGTTTCACACCGGGATTTTCACATGGTCGTGTGACACCACACGGTCCGGCCGTGCGAAGTGTTTTTGTCTATTTTCTTCGTCGTTATTGATCTTCTCTTCGCATTCGTCAATCTTAGCTGGGAACTGATATTTCTTCATTTTAAGCTCAGTTTCCTGTAAAATAACAAGAATACGCAGTATCATGCCCTTTTAAGGAAACCAAGTAAAAACATACTAAATACGCGTGCAATTGCATCAAATATATATCATTTTAAGCCCCAAAATGCACGTATATTTTATACACATCAAAATCCCAAAACTTATAGCATTGCTCGTCTTCGAGCAAATTAAGAAAAATAATATAAAGTGTAAAAACGAACACCCAAGAACACTATGAACATTAAATAGCATTTGACTCCATATTGAAAGAAACCATGTAATTCATTATCAAGAAGTTATCATTTATAAAATCGGCATAATTAATAATCTCTTGGGTACCTGACATCACGACTCACAAGTAGATAATGTATCACTCGACTCTCAAAGTATGTGGGTAGTGTTTACGCTCAAATTCAATTCAGTGAAAGTAGAACTACCATAAGCTTGCAAATCATCTAACATTTCTACCACTTTTGTGTGCACAACTTAAGAATCAAAAAGGACTTTTATTAGTTTGTAACGTAGACTCATTGGTAAGGGCAGGGAAATTTGGATTAAGTGACTTGACTTGAGCAATAGAATTTAAGCATACAGACTTGCAATTCACCAACACAATTTCATATAATATTAATTTTCTGTTTCAATTCCACATTTATTTCTCATTTTTCATACTTAGGCCTTTTTGCCTTCTTTTCTTTTTTCTAGCCTTTAAGCTTTCAGAATTTTTCTTTTGCTTTGCTCGATTTTCTCTATGTATTTTTTCAGTGATTTTCTTTCTTTTTGTGCTTCATGTATTTTTTCATTTACTCGAATCGCTCATCCCTCTGCCTTTTGCCAACGTCCTCTCTTTTTGTTCATAATTTTTTGCCACTTCTCCCCCAAACTTGTTCATTTTCTATAAGCTCAAGAAATTTCAGGGATAAAATCATGTTTAAATTTTAAAGATCAATGTGGCTCAGAATAAATATTTTGGCTCAAAATTGGCTAACTAGGGAATCATGAGCTCATAGGTGTATTTTCTTTAGGCTAAGTATGCTAGACAAAGATGGCCTTAAATCATTTTCAAAAATTGTACACACACATGGCTTCAATGAAGATACCAGAACAGTTCTAGAGTTCTATCAATCCTGAATGACACACTCAAGAAAAAATAAGTCTGCAAAATATAAAGCAGTTATAGGCACAAAAGCTCACAGGCTTATTTTTCGCAAGTGCTCAAATACCCATTTTTCTCAATTAATGCTAATCAAATAAATGACATCTTCCCAACAATTCATCACATTATTTCCAGAAGTATGTGTTGCCACTTTTTTTTCCGAAAATATTAATGCAAAGTGCTCTACATGCAATCCTAAATGCATTGCAAAATGCAGGAAATTACTAAATTTTGCATTATTGACAACCCCCAAACTTAAAATATGCTTCGTCGCGAAAATATGGAAATTATCAAAAGAAAGAGGAATGCATAATAAGTACTTACATGGATCACTGTGGTGGTGGAGGTGGACGGTAGGGGTGAGATATGCCACTAGTCCATACTAGACATCTTCTCGTACATATGTTGTTGCTGCTGGTTGATGGCATCGAATCGCTGTAAGTACTCCTGGTGATACTCATCAGCTGTGGTTGTCAACTGGTACGTGTCATCTATCAATTTCCCCATATCAGCTTCTACCCTTTCGAGCCTTTCACTTATAGTAAATGGTTGGTTACCCCCTTGTCGAGAGGATTCCGACATCTTCCTCATCGGCTCATCCTGCTCTTCTTGAGCAGCAGCCCCTGTACACCTCTAAGCAACCAGTTATCCCTATTTCTAATGGATATGGCTTCGGGGTTAGGAAGCTTAACCGTTGTTCTATCTGCTTGATTGAGCCAGTAGTCACGCCCATCGAATTTTGTCATTTTCATAGTAGTTAGAACGGTCAGATGAATTAATTTAGGCCCCACGGCCTCCTCATACCCCTCCAAATTAATATTGAAATATTCAGCAATAGGGGTAATCATCCCCCCAATGCAAATTCCACCCTCTCAGATTTTCTTATCCTATCAAATTGCCGGGCTATCATAGCCCCAAAGTAGATAGAACACTCTTCAGAATTTCTTATTCCTAACCGAAAATGGATTCACAAAAGGAAAAGTAGATAGAACACTCTTAATTCAAGACAAAAAGAGATATCTTTGCTTGTTCAAATATATGTGGATGACATCATTTTTGGATCCACAAACAAAGATTTGTGTGAAAAGTTTTCAAACCTCATGCAAAGTAAATTTGAAATGAGCATGATGGGAGAGCCGACATTCTTCCTGGACTCCAAGTGAAACGGTGAAGGATGGAACCTTCATAAGTCAAACAAAATACACGGAGATTTAATGAAGAAGTTTGGTATGGAGGAGAAGTTTTCAGTAAAAATACCAATGAACACATCATCAAAATGGACATGGATGCGGATGGCAAGCCTCAGATCAATCAAACAAGATACAGAGCACTTATTGGATCATCTGCTCTATCTCACAAAGCGGGCCGGACATCACCTTTCTTTGTAGGTGTATGTGCAAGATTTCAATCTGCTCCAAAAGAGAGCCATATGACAAATGACTAAGAGAATATTGAGATACTTGAAAGGAAGCCAAGAAGTTGGCTTATGGTATCCAAAAGAAGGTGGATTCAAGCTAATTGGCTATTCAAATTCTCGACTATCTTTGGATGCAGAGTGGACGGGGAGAAGAGCACTTGAGGCACATGTCAAATGTTAGGAAACAAAGCTAATTTCTGGTTCAAGAAGAAGCAAAATTCAATAGCCACCTCTGGTGACGAGAATACATAGCTGCAAAAAAGCATTGTTGTGCCCAAGTCCTATGGATGAGACAACGGTGAGAGACTATGAAGTTGAGGAAAAAGAAATTCCAATCATGTGTGATAACACAAGTGCAATTGCCATTACTCAAAATCGTGTTGCACTCAAGAACAAAGCATATCGATGTCGATATCACTTCATAAGAGATCATGTTGAAAAGAAGGATATCATCTTGGAATATATCTCAACCGATAGACAACTAGCCGACATCTTCACAAAACCATTATGTGAGTCAAGATTTGAAGAACTCAAACATGAGTTAGGGTTAATTGAGTGGTGACACTCGGAATAATCAAAGAAAAGAAATGGAACACAAAAAGGGAAAAAGAGTGAACTCACAAATCGCCTAAGTAAATCACCAGTCGGAATGACAATTTACACGTAGTCGGTGATAGAATTTGAGTCACCAAGAGAAGCGTGAGAAGTAGAGTTAAAAAGCGGACTAAGGGATGTTTCGAGTCACTTATGAGCAAAGTGACAAAAAACGCAGATTGTTTTGAGCGAGCGAGAATGTTTTAAGGAATACGTCAAAGACAATGATGATGTGTACTGAGACATAAAGCCGCACACCAAGCTTATGATTGGATATAAATGCCGCATTAAATACGAGACATTAAATGCTAAATAGGCGTGCAAAATCTAAGCCGTTGATTTCGATCACATTTTCAAAAACCACCCGCACGCCCTTTCATAAACCATATTTAAACCATTTTCGTCCGTTTCTCTCTCACACTTCTAAAACTGTTCATTTCTTTCTCTCAAAAGCAAAGGCAAAAATTCTCTCGAAACCATATCTATCTTCAAATCAATTTCGAGTTTTCTTCGATATAATCCGAAAAATGGCACCAACTTATGACTTTACCAAGTTAGGAAAGCAAATCCACACCGGCTCTACGGTGGATTTCGACGGAATCTTTAAAAAACAGGGGTCCGACGACACCCTAGTGAAGAAAATCGCTGAAAAGTTGGAAACGCCCCGGCCCAAAACCGTTTACGGCGTTAGAATATCCGATGACATATGTGGAGGAGGTCGGACAATTCAATTCGTGAATGCTTGAGATTCACGATGAAGGAATAAAGTCATCATTCACGGAAAGCGGTGACTATCTCTCGCAAGGATTTGGTGAACATTGCTCACTACTGAAGGAGCATCGAGATTCACGGTTGATGTAAACTTGGGCGATGCTTGGAAAGAAATAGCCAAGCCCGACTTTTTGATAAAATAGTATACACAACAAACAAGAGATGCTGAAGGAGGATTACCACAAGCTATTGGACATAGTTGCCAAATGTATCGACATCAAATTTGGCGGCTTTGACCAAATATCAAAGGCAAAGCTGATTGTAATGGCGCGCAATCATCGCAGAAAAAGAAGATAAATTTGAGTTTGTCTCACGCAGACTCTGCCGCAGAATGTGGGGAACAAATCCTTGAGGAAGATGGCACATTTGGAGGATCCCTAGGATATGGCCTAGTGATTGGCCGATCGATGGAGGTGAAAAGAGTCCCTCTTAGACATGGGAAGGCATTCCATGTTAACAAGAGGATGTTCGAGCAAACCTCTCGGCGCACGAGGAAGAGAGCCTACGCCAAGAGAGCGACACGAGTGAGGGGGAATCGGTGACCAGAAGATACAACTATTTCCTCTCCAACCAAGAAGAAAGCTGCCCTGCGGTGCTAAGAAAATTTCTTGCCCCCGCAAAGAAAGAAAACCAAACATGCTCTTGCCCTTGCAGCGAGTCACCGCCCCAAGAGTCGTGTCTCCCGCCCTGCGCAGCCGGTCGAGAAGGACTCACAAATACCTTCTCCGATCGTCAAAAAGAGGAGAACCAGAAGCCACGACGGCTGCTCCTCGAGAAAAGACACAAAGACACCGGCCCCGCCGCCAAGACTCGAGAGGACACCGTCTCTCGAACGAGTAAATCCCCCGGTACAAACTAGGAGACGAAGACGAATTATCAAGCGCTCCGAGTGGAGAAACCGGTGAGTCGACCACTCGGCTAGAGCAGACATCTGGGAGGCTGGCTGGAGAATTAGAGTCTCCGGATGTAGTTGATGAAACAACCAAGTCTGTCGAAGGCGATCAGCAGAGGCAACCAAGACACACACAGTAGTTCACACACCGGTGAAGCACAAGAAGAAACTCGCTAGAGCGGATAGTGATGTAATGATCCTATCTCCACCTTACCCGGACATCCAAAATCGTCTGCGTGAGTGGAGGAAATGGAAGTTGAGTAAGTCAAGGGAACAGTTCCAACGACACGAGTTCATAGAAGAAGAAGAGGAGGCTGTTGAGCTTCCGGGATCGACCACTGTACTCCCAAAGATCGATGAAGACAATCGCACGGACATCCCGCAGATCTACAAGGACAAGGAGAAAGAAAAGCAAGCGGAGGAAGCCGCACGTGAGAAGGCAAGCATCTGTCCTATCTCTCGGCACCACGAACACACACATCCTCTCCTTGATGTCTTCTCGTGGTGATGAGGATCCGGAAAATCTGCTGCCACGGAAGAGTTGCAAATGCAGCAAGCATTGCACGAATCAAGAATCCTTCACGAGCAAAACATCGATGGAGGGACAGGAGAGTCCTCCGAACACACGGTGAAATTGATCCAATGGGAGTGGTTGACAAATCGCCCACTGTTGTTGTTGCTGCCACCACTTCCCGACTCACTCGGAAGAAGGCAATAAGGGACTTGGCGATGAAACCGGGATGGTGGGGACCCCGGTCGAGCCAACCCCTATTGAAGGTGTTTTACCACCACCGCCCCAACTGAACATTCAATCGAAGCATAGGGAGCCACGGAGACGAGTGACCCCATTCCAAGTCACTCGGTGGTGCGCCCGGTGAGGGGAAACTCCCCTCTGCGGCAAGGTTGGAGGATCTTTGCAGATGACTCCACAACGAATCAAGGAGGCGAAGTAGAGAAAATTCAAACACAAGAAGAACATCAAGTTGCCATCAACGAAGCTCGGACGATTGAGACTGTCTCGGGTGAGGTGCCAACCGCTCTACGAAGGCTAATGACGCGCCGAGGCGATCGAGGCCTGAGATGGAACGGCCCGGGAGTTAACACTGGGCGATGAAAGTGCAATCCATGGGGTTGAGACTCCAATGGATGCCACCATGAGAAGACTCTAAGACAAAGTGACATCGCATCGAAAGGGAGGACCAAGGCCTCATTTGTAGTAGAGGCCTTTGGAGGTAATGAAGGCCACGGGAGGTTGAGACTTCCCGGGGTAAAAGAAAAGTCAAGTAGAGAACATCCCTCCTGCTATCATCAACCCATCTCGAGAAGGAGATAAGCGCACTTCATGATTCCCGGGATAATCGATGTAACCTTTCGGGATCGGAAAGCGAAGAAGAAGAAGTCATCCCCCCCGTGAGATCCAAAAGACTCGGTGCGGATGTTCCAAGCACGAGCAAATCGATCCCAAGACTACTCGTCAAACCTTTAATTTTGATGATGAGCCACCAATGGAAATCTCATCATCGTCCGATGACGCCATCGATAAGGCCGAGGACGATCTACTCAATTGGAAAAATCAGTGAGACCAACGAAGGTTGTTGAGACAAATTGAGGCTCAACAAACCGGGACCACTTCACAACAAAACCGGTGAACCGAGTCCACTGCGCAAGCTCCTCAAGCTGCAGCAGATCAATTCCCAAAAAGAACTTCACGCGCGCCTTTGCTCATCATCGAACAGATCCGGTTGGCGGTGATGAATCCTTTGTAGAATCTTTTCCTTTTTCCCGGAGATACCTAGGAACTCCATGAAGAGTCGAAACGAACAAGCACGCTACCACGGACCAGCTCTGTTTTTCAATCAGGCACCATTGTTCGGTGATTATGATTTTTGACGCTGCATGGCCATCGCAACGCAGAAAGAATCGGTGAAGTCCGCGAAGTGTTCAAGGCATTATTCGGCCGAGATTGAAGCGGATGGAGAGGCATCAGGCCTCTATGGATATGCGATCGACAACAGAGATGCCAATCTCACTGGCGATTTAAGAGGCATAATGATCCGGATCGGGGAATGGTGGCAACAAAGAAGCAAACAATGCGTGTGGAACAAGTGAGATACTTGAGGACATTGTTCAACAAGGCTTTGGTATGGAGAGCTAAAAATGCCGATGCAAAACGAAGGTTTGAGAGAACATATTGAGCACATGCATGAAGCTCACATTGCCGAGGTTAAGGCTGGCTGCGTGAGCAAAACAAGAGTGATCTACGAGCGTTTGGAAGAGACCATGAATACAAAATTCAGCCTTCTCATGGTGAGATGAAGTGATTTGTGAGAGTCCAACGCTACTCGATGCAATTTCGTCTTTTGCATACTCTGCAGCAGACTCGAGACAAAACTCAACTATCGCGAGGCTTGACTTCCGCTTGCAAGTCTATTTCGGCGTTCCTCTCTCCTTTGATGATGCTAAAAGGGGGAAGAGGAATACCTAAAGCGCAAGGGGATCTGAAGTTGAAAAGGAAGGAAGCAGTGCGAAGGGAAAATCGGTGAGGAAGTGTTAAAAGAAGAAAGGAAAATCACGAGGGGGAAGGATCAAAAGATATGACCTTGATGATTGCACAAACCCCTCAACGGGGTCCATCACGGTGACATTATCAACAAACAAACTCCCGTGACTCTCTGCCACTCCAACACACTTTGTATCTATGGGTGAAAAGAGAACAATTGAAGCGGGGATGAAGGAAGTGGAAGGAAGAATGGATGCCGGGTTATGAACATCTTGAAAGAACATGGAGGCATTCCAGTAGACAGAGACACTTATGCCATTTCAGATGTCGGGACAGAGCCACGATCAGTTGATGAATTCAAAACGCTCGAATCTGAAGGATACTTTGCAAATATGTCTATGGCCCAAGCTTGGGACTTGTACTGGGAAAAGGGTCTCACGTTATGTGAAGAAGCTGACAGCGAGAGACTCTTTGGCGATCCACTCTGCTGGTCACTCATTTGGTCACTCATTTGGAAAGAAGAAAACCCCAGTACAATACACACCCAGAGGTAGAGGAAGAAGCAGTGGTGGAGGAAGAAGCTTCAGACCTAGGCCTCTGCCCAATAATATTGAATACGTAGATCCAGGAAAGAAAGGAGGGATCTACTGGGCTGGGCTTGACCAAGTGGCAAATTTGCAAGTGGCTAAAACCAACGCTGAGTATGCAAAAAGAATAGAAGAAGAAAACAAGAGACAAACTCAGCTATGGGAGGAAAGACAGGAAAGAATAAGAAGAGATGAAGCTGCCAGGAAGGCATATGAAAAGAAAAAGAAGGCAGCTGACGATGAGAAAAAGAGAAGAAGAGAAGAAGATCTTTGAACAAGATGAAAAAAAGGAGACGGCGAAGGAGATGAAGTGTTCTTCGTCCACCCCTTCGTGTATTTTATAATGTAAATACATACCATGTAAGTCTTCTGAAATAAAGCTGTAAATTCTTTATTTTTTTGTAGACAAATACGTGCTCTGATACACCTTGTAAACAGTTGTGTAAAAGAATAAGAATGTTATGATCAATAAAAAGATTGATTCTGCGCATACATTCTATGTCAATACACTATCTGTATGTATCTTTGTTGTTTGCATTTTTGAATGGTTTAAGTTTTGGCATCATCAAAAAGGGGGAAATTGTTGGGAAATTTATTGTTTAGATTTTGATGAATGCCATGTAAAACTTAGAATAGGAAGTTGGCACCCCAATTTTTGTTGTAAAGCGCATTGTAATAAATAAATGGTCAAGTCAAAAAGTGAGTTAAGTCACTATGCCCAAACATGCAAGAAGACAACTGGAGACTAGAAGGAAGACTCTCACTGCAAGACATTTGAGTATGGCAAAAAAGAAGAGAAGACGGAACTCGATGAAGAAGCGGCTAAGATGCGGTGAGAGGAGTATCGGTCAAGTCAACTCAAGATAAGCCAAGTCTCAAGTTGAAGTGACGGAAGAGTCATCCAATGATTGGAAGGCGACTCTAAGTCACCTGGGGGAAAGCAAAGAAATGCGGTCAAGTCGAGATAATCAGAAAAGATCCGTTGCACGGAAATCAAGAGAATTACTTAAACAAGTAATATCTCCATACCACCTTTCTTGGAGTGCTCCCGAGGAAGCGTGCAAATGGAATGAACCAATGGGAAGCACTACACCGTGTCGAGAACTCGAAAAGGTGAAAGAACAATTCATACGAGGAAATGGCAATTCCAAGGATCGCAACAAGACAAGCCAACGACGCAAGTGACTTTAAAAAATAAGCCTATCTCTTCAACGGGCAAATTTTTGAAAGATCACTATAAAGGTGAGGAATGACTCGAGAGAAGGTTACGAACCACGAACATTCAAGAAATCAATTAAAATTATAACAGAAATACTCTCAAATCATTCAAGATTAATCCTCAAGCCTACATTACGAAGTACATCAATCCAACACTAACCTCGTGAAGGAAAGAGAACTTCAATCGGTTGAAGAGGAAACTTTTGAAGAAAAGGGTCTACATTCCACGAAGGATTGTAGGAAGGTTCAAGGTCGAACCAAGTCTTAAGCTTTTGGAGGGCTTCGTGATCAAATCCAAAGAGCTTGAGCAAGTGAGTGTAGTGTAGTAGCAAGGCAATCGCCTGTGAAGAAGCCGAGTCGCACGAGAAGCCACGGTGAGTGATCAAGGCGTCTCAGGCATCGAGTCCCAAAGGATCAAGTTAGTTTGTGTGATCAAGACTTGTATCCCGGACTGTTACCACTTTGTAAACCGATCATTACCTAGTGGATTCCTCCAGGAGTTGGAGAAGAGAGGAGTAGAAGAATTACCCCATCTTGAACCTCTATAAAAATTTTATTGTGTCATTTACATTTCAAAGACTTTAATTCCTACATTTTTAATCGCTTATAATCTTTGATAAATTTGCTATCCACTTGATAATTTATAAGTACTAAACCAAGCACTAAACTCTTGCTTAATCAAACTTAAGGGTGTTAAGTCTTCCACAAAAACAAAACCACAGTTGAGTTAGTTTAGAGCCAACAAGGTGAGTTACTCCATCAACGGCTCGATTGAGTCTCGTTGAGAGATTAACTCTCGAGTAGCTAAGTTTGTCCATCAAGGACACAAATTTGTGTAGTATCAACTCTGTATATTTAAAAGGACTAAATCGAAAATTTGGTAAGGTTTATTCAACCCCCCCCTTCTAAACCTTACACTTACACCCCTTGGGACCTACACACCTCTACTAATAAGCCACCACTATTTGATTCCAAAAATTATATATTTTGGAAAGAAAGAATGGTATGCTTCTTACAAAGTTGCGGGTTCGATAATTGGAACATGATCATAAATGTAGAATCCTCTCCTTAAACAGTAAAGCTCTTAATATTATTTATTGTTCACTTACCACTTCGGAATATGATCATATTCTAGGAATTCGATCGACACATGAAGTATGGAGAAAAATAGAAGCTATCTATGAAGTATATGCAAATGAAAGGAGATATTCAAAAGCATCTACTTCTCAATTGGATACAACATCAAATCCAACAACATGGGATGAGCTTCTTACAACTTCCGATGATGAAGAAGTCGAACAATGTCTTATGGACATCGAATAAGAAAACGAGGTACGCTCTAACCCCTCTATTTCTTTTGATAATGAATTACAAGATGATTATAGTGAATTGCAAAATGATTTTGATGAGCTTCAAATTGAATTCCAAAGCTTACTTGTTAAATACAAAAATTTGAAAAAGAAATTCAATGTTTTGAAAAATGATAAGGATAGCTTATTTACTTCTTATGAATCACTTTCTTGTTCTCACACTACCACACTTGATAAAGTTAGAAACCTTGAAAAGGAAAATGAATCTCTTGTGAAGGATATTAATTTTATGAAAAATGACTTGACCAAGTATAATTTGAGTACCAATAAAATGACCAAAATACTTGATGTGCATCGATGTGATCATTTGAAATTAGGACTTGGGTATAAGCCTAATATTGTTAATCGTAAGAGAAAGAACAAAGTCTCTATGCATGTTGGTAATTATGCTCCTAAAATTGTTACTTGCTTTTATTGTGGTAAGAAGGGTCACACGACTAATACTTGTCGGGCTAGAAATAGCTCTAATTATTATTGGAGACCTAAAAGTCTCAAAGCTAATCCCGTAGGACCCAAACACTTGAGGGTACCACAAGAACATTTTATGATAGGTACTTGGCGCAACAAAAATCAAAGAAAATTCAAATTGTCAAATCGACAACAAACATTTGCGCTCAAAGGAGATGATATTATCAACAAAGTCAAATTCCAAGAGGAAACTATAATCAACAATGAGAAGGACACAATCCTTGGAATTGGCAAAATTGGAGAAGACATCATCAACAAGATGATTTCCCAAGAGGAAGATACTATCAACAAAGGAAAATACATAACCTTTGGAAATGGCGTAATTGGTAAACTGTATTTTTCATTTTAAAATACGCATATTGTTTTTATGCATGTTTGATTTTCATCTTAATTGCCAAAATGATTTTTCAAAATCATCTTTTAAAAAAAATTAAGGTTTCCCTACATATTCTTGGAGTTTTAATTTCTTATGAAAAGAGACCTCGTATAGAGTCTTGCAAACTCATGCATATTTCTAAGTCTTTTTATTTATATCATGGCATGATATACATGTGACATCTTTTATTGCTTTAGCCTATATTACTATGTTTTGTGCAAGATTTGTTTAACAATTGTGTAGGATATATATATCTTCATCAATGGTTATCTACTCATAATTTGTTAAGAGTTTCATAAACTATCGAGGTACGCTCACTTGTGTTATTCCTACTCTCACTCAGTATTTTTCATGACTTATGTTTATGTGCTTGCTTTCCAAGATATTTCAAAGAATCTCATACAAGTGCCATTAAGAGGATTTCTCAATTTTTGAAAGGCACTATTCAATAAAGCTTGTTTTATCCGAGACTTGTAAAGGATAATAGTTTGTTTTGATAAAAATTTGATTTTTATCCTCCTCTTAAATTATGCATTGTATTGCACATATTCATGTCTTTATTTTTGGTTGCTTTTGTCAAAGCTCTTCTTCAATATACTTCTTATAAATGAGGTTTCAACTATATGCTCTCGGATTTTCAAATTTCAAAAGAGACCTTATATTGCTTCCTATAAGCATATTTGAACTTACATGTTTTATTAAACTCTTGATGATCTTTTTAAAAGCATAGTATGTGTTACTTGTTATAGTGTCTATATTAGATATTACTATGCTCTTGTGTAAGATATTTTTGCTAAGATTTTGCAAGAATTTTTTTGGTATTTCGGAACAAGCTTGATGACCAAGGTAATATTGTTCGAACCAAAGCAAGGTTAGTAACTCAATGGTATTGTCAAGAAGAAGGTATTGATTATGATGAAACATTTGCACCTGTAGCACATTTAGAAGATATTCGTATTTTACTTGCTTATTCTTATTTTAAAAATTTCAAGCTTTACCAAATGGATGTTAAATCCTCCATTTTTTTAAATGATTTTAGTCAAGAAGAAGTCTATGTAAAACAACCTCCGGGGTTTGAAAATTTTTCTAGGCCAAATGATGTTTGCATAAGAAGGCCTTAGCTCTTTTCTTTTGCAAAATGGTTTTACAAGAAGTAAAGTTGATACTATTCTCTTTGTTTTTGAAAAATGGCAAGATTGCTTAATATTGCAAATTTTTTGTTAATGATATATTTTTGGTGCTACTAATGAATTCTTGTGCAAGAAATGCAAGGTGAATTTGAAATGAGCATGATGGGGGCGATAAATTTCCTACTTGGATTTCAAGCAATGCTAAGAAGGTATTTATATTTCACAATCAAAATATACAAAAGAACTTTTGAAGAAGTTCGACATTAAAGAAGGAAAGACTGTCACCAATCCTATGGCAACCAACATCAAGTTAGAGGTATGTTTACCTACTTTTATTATTCCCATAGACTCGACATTTTTTATGCCTTATGTCTATATGCTCGACTTCAAAACAATCCCAACGAATCTCATTAAAGTGCCGTTAAAAGAAATTTTCAAATATTTGAAAGACACTTCCTCTTATGGCTTATTTTATCCAAAGTCTTAAAACGTTCTTATTTTTCGGGATAACAAGTCCAGTGAAAATTATTTCTCAAAATACGGTTCTTCATAACCGAACTAAACATATTGAGATTCAATATCTTTTTCTAAGAGATTGTGTTTCTTAACGAAAAATTGAGATGTGTTTAATTCCGTCTCAAGGATAACTCGCGGACATTTGTTTTTAATCATTAACCGCAGAGTCTTTTACCTCATTTCGAGCTTGTTTAGGCATAATGTATATTGAATGAGGTCTATGTTTGTATTTTGTGCGTTTTTAAAACTTAGGGGTGACAAATCGGATTTTTTGAATCAAAATTCGGACAGAACCAAAAAGGAGCTCCAGGGACCAGATTGAGGGAGGGGGCTCGGTTGAACCATACCTGGACCAGTCGACCCCCCCTTGGACCGGTCGCCCTGGCATTTTTCAGAGTTAAAATACGTTCTGTCCAACACTTAGTATTTTTGTGCTCTTCTTCTTCAAACTCGAACCCCATTGCAAATTTCACACACATTTCACTCAAAATGATTTGCTTCTTGTATTTTATATATTTTTTGAGTTTATATTATTGGTATATCATCCATGATACCTGACCTCTCCGATTGATTGGTAAGAATTCTTGTTCTTTATCTCAATTGGGTTGAACCTTTGAGAATGTGCTTCAGATTTGATATTTTGTTGGAATTCTTATATACTTGTGTTGGGCATGATGATTGTTGTTGGATGATATTTGTAAAATTGCTTTTGGTGATGAAAAATTGGGCCTAATTACTTTTACAAGGGCTCTATACATCGTCTTTTTCATTATATGCCCGCCAAATGTTCGATAAAATGTTTCAAAGAAAAATTCATCACCTACATTATTCTCTCAATTTCAAATGTCTTATATATTTATAGAGATCATGTTTGAAAATCATATGAGCTTTTATGAGCTTTTACAAGTCATATGATCAACTCTTCCCTTAGCTTTTGGAATTTTAAGCTTAATGTTCAATAGCTCGATAAATCGGTTAAATTACGCACTTTGATATGGATATATGATGTTTTTATCGTGCTAACATTCTTTTTAATGATTCCAAAGGGGGAGAAATAGGAAATAAGCTCTTTAGCTCAAAGAAGCTAAAATAAGCTCACGAAAGAAGCTATAACCTGTGGATATAAACTAGTCCATTGGATGTATATTGGACTTGTGATTCTTGACTAATGGTTGTTTTTGACAGGGGGAGCTTCTAAGCTCATGATATTCTTATTTACATTGTTTAAAAGCTGAGCTTTTAGCTTTTGTATGGTTGCCTCGTTACTTATCTTGATGTGCATGTTGATAGGGTGAGCTTTTGCAAAACGGTTCTTGAAAATCTTTACTCCTTTTCTTGTGGCTATTGTTTGAAAATTTGTCGCTTCAAACGGCTAGTTATTTTTTACCAAAAAATTCGTTTTGTTTTCAAAATCGACCTCTTAAAATCTCTTAAATTTATTTTGGTTTGTAATCATCAAAAAAGGGGAGATTGTTTGATATATGTTTTATCATGATTTTGATGATTTTATTTTAAAGTGTTTTTACACCAAAACAATATTTCTAAATGTTGTCCAAACACTCCCAAACGATTTAAAATGTTTTTACTTATTTTTTCGGAGTATTTCTTGAAGTTTATTTTCGATAAAAATTGGACAACACTTCTATTTTGAGGCCAATCGGTCGCCCTATAGAGCATCCCGTGTCTGAAGTTGATTTTAGAAACAGAAAACGGGACGAACACAAAATGCAGGAGGCCGAACGGTCGACCTAGAAGCCGATCAGTGGCGTTAACCGGTCAACATAGGTCGACCGATGCCTGTGCAAACAGCCTGCTCTCTGTTTTGTTTAAATAACCAGGCAGACCGGTCCAACACAGGGTCGACCGGTTGGACCCCCCGTTGACCAGTCGCCCTATGTAAAATCTCAGTGTTTTCAATGTTTTCTCATTTCTACGTGACCGGTCGCCCTACCGTTTTGACAGCAAACTTCTAGCCGTTGACAACAGACTAATTTTCCTTAATTTGTGGGATTGATTTCTAACAGCTACATTCTTGATTTTAATTGTATTTTTTTGTAGATTTTCAATCCCCAAAAGGAGCCTATCCTTGATCAAACCTCACCTATAAATAGAGAAAGTTTTGGAGCAACAAGATAACCATTATACACAACACAACAAGAGATACACTCAAGCAAATACTTGTTCTTTCATTTTCTATATTCTTGTTGTAATAGCCTAAGGTCTTACACTTTCACATCTTGAAGTCTAGGCTTTATTCTTGATTACACTTCCACTCAAAATTGTATAATTCATTATCGAGTTGTAATCTTGAATTTGTGGTCATCATTCAACACAAGATATCCTTGTGAGTGTTCTTGTGGTAAGAACACACTTGGGTGATCTTAGGTGTTAGGTGTTAGAAGATTGTGGTAATCTTCTTATTGAAGAGTTTGGTGCTCTTTGAGGTGTTGAAGAATTTGGTGTTCTTCAAGGTGGAAGATTATGGTAATCTTCACAAGGTGCCGTAGAAGATTGTGGTAATCTTCAAGGGAGATTGTGGTAGTCTCTAAAGAGGTGTTGTAAGGTGATGTTGTATTAATTGTGGTAATTAATAAAATCTTTTTTTCTTTTTAAAATCCATCCCGGAGATACTAGGGTGGTTGAGGATTAGGCCGTAGGTGGGTTGAACCTCTATAAATCGACGCGTGTTGTTTATTTCCCGCACTTCCATTCTTGTCTTGGCTTATTACATTCAAAAATGAGGGCATAATCGAGAAAATGGGCATATTCTATTCATCCCCCCTCTAGATTAACGTAGCCATTTGGACTTACACATCTGGCCACTATATCTAAATCTACTGCACTCTTATATTCCCTGATAATCATTTCTCTCCAGGGACTTGGTATCTTCGCAAAGAATAGTTGCGAAGCTTCTTTATCTTCCACCTTGGATTTCCATCTGTACTCGGTGAACAACTTGATATATTCGTCAATATGATAAATATCATGTAACTCAAGCGAGAGAGGACTTCTTTGTATCTTTTTCTTTTTCTTCTTCCAATCCCTTAAAATAGCATGTGCCGATAAAATGGATTTTAAATAATTTTGCCATATTATCGACAATTCATTTCAATGGCACTCCAGCTGTGACGCTGCTTTTCATTTCTGATCCAGTCATATCCCATGCAATTTTTACAGATCCTTCAAGACTCATCTCAATGAGTAAGATGAATCCATCTTTTGTAAGATCGAGGGTACCTGCTACAATCCTCATAGTCGATGCTCAATCATCAATAAGACTTCTCGATTTTTGAAAATCTGGGTTATCCAGATTTAGCATCAATCCATATGGATGTATCGGATCAAGTTGTGATTTCTATAAGGCATATTATAAAGATTTGGCCTTTTTGAACATTGTCGAGTTCCTGAAACAATAGGATCTCCTCTTTTAGTAAAATCTCCAGCGTGCGGTATTGGTTCATCACCATGATGTGGTGTACTTTCTGCAACATTGGGATCAATTGGTGGTGGTGGAGGTGGTCTTTGATGTTGGTCAAGAGTAACCAAGGTTGAGCCATCTCCTGTGTTCATCTTTAAATCTACAATTCCTAATCCTGCGAAGGATTCAGCAAGGTCATGTAGAACTTTAAGATTAATCTTTCCCATATCCGTCCCTTTTTAGTGTATAAAGGATTTCCCTTTGATAATAAAAAGGAGCTTTTCATCATCTGTCATTTTTTGTACAACTTCGGTTAGTTTCCCATTTTGGTGTAAATAGGGTACTATTCCGAAATCAATACGTTTCTTTCCTCAGGATAAACTTGGTCTGTTATCCAGATTCTTGACTTGTTTCTGAATATCATGAAGGATTTCAAGTGTTTTCTTATGATATTTCACCATCGTCTCCATCTGGTTTTGAATCTGATGAACTTGTGTTGGTAGATGATTATGGCAGTTGCCATAATCCTCCGTCTTTTAGACTTCCCTAAGATCTTTTGAGAACTTAGATGTGTCAGGAAGTATCTTGTTCCATTCTGGTATTCCATCAGGACTCATGATATTGATGGGTCGTCGGACGATTCATCAGATCTACATATAATATTTGATTTACAGTAAGGAAACTCAGATAATATGATGCTTTTTTATTGCATTGTCTCAAGGTTTCCCTATCGGCTCCTGCGAGTTCTTTTTCAACATATTGATTGTTCCAATATGTTATCCTGTCTTGGTGTTCTTGTGCATATATCTTCAAAATTTGACGACATCTCCTGTAATGTATACATCTTGGATAATTGTCCAGATCCATTTTCTTGGAGAAATTCTCCTCACAAATTGTTAATTACATAAATATAATAAATATAACTTAATGTTCTTAATAAGCCTAGGCTCTAATACCATTTTCGAGGATCACAAGACCATAAGGAGTAAATGTGGAAAATACAATAATATTTATAGCTTAGGTGGTAAAACACAACATCTTTAAAGTTTAGAGGGTAAACTAAAAATCAACTTTAATGATAATAGGGGTAAATCTGGAATTTAAGGCAAAGTGTAAAATATTGCAAAGTTGGGGGGGGGGGGGTAAAGTGTAACGTTTCAAAGTTCGTATAGCTAAGTGTAAAATTTCAAATAGTTTCGGGGGTTAAATGTTTTTATCCCTACTTTTAATCTGTTTTATTTTTTTTATGTAGGTTTTCCTAGGTACACGACATAGGTTATGCTTATGGAACCTATACCAAAATATTGTAAGTCGGTTCAGGAATTTGAAAGGAGACAAATGCTTCAACGATGCATTTACCAAGTGTTTATCAGGGTGCACAAATGAAGCAGAATTTCAGGACTGTTGGGAGAAAATGATTACAAAAAATGAGTTAGAAGACCATCCATGGTTTAAGAGGTTATTTGATTTAAGGGAGAAGTGGTATACCGCATTTAACAAAGACTTTTTCTCTTCTGGAATATTGTCTTCACAGCAAAGTGAAAGTACAAACTATTCCATTGGTTTTAATGCGAAGAAAACAACCAGTTTGACTGACTTTTATGGAATTTTCAAGGAAACAATTAAACGTTGGAGGAGAGAAATGAAATAAAGGATGAATTTCAGTGTTCAAGGGTGTTGGGAAATTTATTGTTTAGATTTTGATGAATGCCATGTAAAACTTAGAATAGGAAGTTGGCACCCCAATTTTTGTTGTAAAAGCAGCTTTGTAATAAATAAAAATTTGGTCAAGCCGTGAGTTAAGTCGGCTATGCCCAAACATGCAAGAAGACAATGGAGACTAGAAGGAAAGACTCCGCCGCAAGACAGTGAGTATGGCAAAGAATAGAAGACGGGAACTCGATGAAGAAGCGACTAAGATGCGGTGAGAGGAGTATCGTCAAGTCAACTCAAGATAAGCCAAGTCTCAAGTTGAAGTGAAAGAAGAGTCATCCAATGATTGGAAGTCGACTCTAAGTCACCTGGGGGAAAACAAGGAAATGCAAATCAAGTCGAGATAACTTAAAAGATCCGTTGCACGAGAAATCAAGAGAATTACTTAAACAAGTAATATCTCCATGCTACCTTTCTCGAAGTGCTCAGTCCCGAAGCGTGCAAAAGGAATAAACCAATGGGAAGCACTACACCGTGTCGAACTACGAAAAGTCAAGAACAATTCATACGAGGAAATGGCAATTCCAAGGATCGCAACAAGACAAGCCAACGACCACAAGTGACTTTCAAAAATAAGCCTATCTCTTCAAGGCGATTTTTGAAAGATCACTATAAAAGGCCGAGGAATAACTCGAGAAAAAGTTACGAGATTACGAAGGTTACCTTGACCATACAAGCAAGAAAGAAATATTTTTGTAAACTGAAATATTCTCAAGTTATTAAAAGCTCAATCCTCGAGGCCTACACTACGAAGAACATCAATCCAACACTCACCTGTGAAGGAAAGATAACTTCAATCGGTTGAAGAGGAAATTCTTGAAGAATCAAGGGGTCTACATTCCACGATGGATTGTAGGAAGGTTCAAGATCGAACCAAGTCTTGAGCTTTTGGAGGGCTTCGTGATCAAATCCAAAGAGCTTGAGCAAGTGGGTGTAGTAGCAAAGCATTTGCCCTGTGAAGAAGCCGAGTCGTCGAGAAGCTTTGAGTGATCAAGGCGTCTCGGATCGAGTCCCAAAGGATCAAGTCACCGTGTGTGATCAAGACTTGTATCTGGACATTACCACTTTGTATCTTGATCAATACCTAGTGGATTCCTCCGGGAGTTGGAGAAGAGAGGAGTAGAAGAATTACCCCATCTTGAACCTCTATAAAAACTTATCGTGTCATTTACATTTCAGACTTTAATTCTGCATCATATTTGTTTAATTCACTTGACATATTTGTTATCCATTAGATAATTTCTAAGTACTAAATCAAGCTTTAAATCTCTACTAAACCAAACTTAAGGGTGTTAAGTCTTCCGCTGAAAACAAACCACAGTTGAGCTAATTGGTCTTAACAATTTGGTGAGTTATTCTATCAACGGCTCGATCGAGTGCGTTGAGTGACTAACTCTCTTGATTAACTAAATTGGCTGTCCACCCAGACACTGTTGTGTAGTATCAACTGAACTTTTAAAAGGACTAAATCGAAAATTTGGTAAGGTTTATTCAACCCCCTTCTAAAACCTTACACTCACACCCCTTGGGACCTACAAGTGGTATCGAGCGGTTGGTTCATTGAGCCTTCCGACCGGTTCTTGAACTAGATCTCCAAACTTTTCAAAGTCCGCTTTAGTACTTAAATTTTCAAAACTTCATTTATCATTAAAATTTATTATCATGGAAGCAAATTTGACACGCATCCCTATGTTCACAATTGAAGAATTTGATGATTGGAAAATTCGTATGCAGGCTCATCTATCAAAGATTACATGATGAGATGTGGATAGTGATAGATGATGGGCCCTGCAAATCTTAAAAGTGAACACATTTGTAAGAAGAGCTGCAGGTGAAGGTGAAGAGGATGTTGCCCCTAGACCACTATGGTTGAAAAACCAAGAACTGAATGGACAAATGATGACAGAAAAAGATACAACCTGGACAATGTAGCCAAGGAAATCCTTTACAAAACCTTGGACAAAGCCATGTTCAATAAAGTCAAATCATGCAAAATGGCTAAAGAAATCTGGGACAAACTAACATTCATTTGTGAAGGCTCGAGCAAATGAAGGAAAATAAATTATCAGTGGCGTACAAAAATTTGAGAATTTCAAAATGATCGCAGGAGAAAACTTGGATCAACTGGATGCTCGGTTCACGTAAAATCACCTACGAGCTATCTCGCACTTGGAAAGGAATATACACGAGAAGGAAATGTGTATGAAGATCCTAAAAAGTCTCGGTGAATGGGAAATGAAGGTCATGGCACCGAGACATTCCATGGACCTATCGAAGACCTCCAACCATGAACTATTCTCGGATCTCAAAGCCTACTGAATTTGGAAGAAGAAAAGATCGAGGAAGAAGCTGACTCTAATTGTTAAGGATGGAAAGAGAGCCGAGGTCAAAGAAGTCATTGATCCGAGAAGAAATAGCCACGATGGTTAAAAGGTTCAACAAGTTCTTCAATAAGAACTACAAGAGAGGCAAAGGCGAAACCTCGAGAAGACACTCACTCCTCCAAGTCAAGGGAAGATAGGCTAACCAAGAGAACAGATCATCAAAAAGTCAATATCAAAGGGTGACAATCCAAGAATGGAAAGAGCCGATCAAAAGGTTGAATATCTATCTTTGGAACTGTAGACAACCAGGTCACTACGCCATTGATTGCCCATATCCTCGTAGTCAAAAATACAGGAATGAAGAAGAAAGAAAGGTCTTCCGAGAAAGAAGACAAGAAAAGAAAAAGGCAATGTTAGGCTGCGAGAGATCATTTGAGACAGCCAAGTCAAGTCAAGAGAGATAGGCTGATTCGAGAGCGGTGAAGTTGACTACTCAAGTGACTCGAAGAAGAAGCCCGATCTGTTTGATGGCCAAGGAACAAGATCAACCTGACCAAGAAGATGAGGTACACTCTAACTCATCGAACTCGGATTCTAGTGATAGTGATCGTGACACACACACTTCATCACCCACTATTCTTTATGATTCATTAGGCAAAATGATGAAAGATTTTGAACACATTAAATCCTCACACACACTACTAAATGAGGAAAACAACCTACTCAAGAGCCAAAACTCACGGTGACTAAGGAGCCGAGTACTCTAAGTCAAATAGTGATGAGAATAAAAGTTTAAAAATTTGAAAATGCCAAGCTAATAGCGAAAATAGCTGCCATAGAAAAGAGGGAGAATGACCTCAAAAATGTGATTGCCTCATTCACTAAGGCATCTAAATCATTGGATGATCTTATTATGAGTCAAAGAGAATGTGGAGACAAGACAGGCTTAGGATTTAATTCCTCTGTGCTATGTCAAACTCCAAAAGTAATTTTGGAAAAAGGATCTTCAAGCAATGAAGAGTCAAAAAAATCCAAAACTCCAAATGTTGCACACACATTCACTCCAAAGCACAATTACGAGCAAAGCGGCCTTGGTTATAAAGGAAAAGGAAAACGACCAGTTGAGTGCGCTGAAAGGACGGTGAGAAGAGATTGATCGAGTTCCTCGGCAAACTCCAACGAGAAAATACTCTGTAAAGAAGAAGAAACAGAGCTACCAAAAACCCCGAGAAAATCTATAAAAGAAATACATATGATGGGAATGGTAGAAAATATCCAAGCCAAGCTTGATTGGAATAATGTGAACTATCGGATAGACTTACATGGAATATAAGCCCAAATGGCAAAGGCCAGAACTCAGAAAGGCCATTCCAAAAGTATAAGAGCTTTCATAAGAACACATATGCACCTAGGCACTACACTCAGAGACACCACAATTACCCAAAGAAGGCGAATGCTAAAACATATACACATGCATACGACAAAAAGGCAAATTTTGTATGAACCTAAAATCCCCAAGCAATTTGCCAAGATTGATTATGATTATGGCAGCGATAGATGGCAACCCCTTAGAGTCAAATCATTTGGCTATAAGTTGATTGGATCATCTTACAATTCTAACCCCTCGGGACCTGAGACAAGTATGGGTACCAAAACTTAATTTCCTTGATTGCGGGTTCAAGGAACAACGGAGTGCCAAGGAACCTGGTACATGGATAGTGGCATTCCGGACATATGACAGAAACAAGAAAAATGTCAAAATTCAAGGAAGATAAAGGAGCAAAAGTCATATTTGGAGGAAATGAAGCTCCAGGTGAAATAAGAGGCATTGGATCCATCAAGAGGAACGGATTAGAAATCACGGATGTTGCATATGTTGAAGGACTCAACTTCAACTTGCTAAGCATCGATCAACTCATTACAAGGGCTATAATGTTGGATTTAACATGGGTATATGCCAAATCAAGGATCTTGAATCGAATGAAGTTGTGTTGCAAGGATGCGGACAAAAGAACATGTATGTAGTAGATTGGTCAACCGCTACACACAAAGACTGTCTATTAGTAAAAGCACACTCAATCAAGTTGGTTGTGGCACAAAAGCTGAGTCACCTAAATTTCAAAACGATCAACAAGCTTGCGAAGTAATCTTGTGGAAGGACTTCGGACTCGAGTATACAAGAAGGAGAGTATATGTGACGCATGTCGAGAAGGAAAACAAATCAAATCATCATTCAAAGAAAAGACACGCTTGACTTCAACAAGGATATTGCACCTACTACATATGGATCTATTTGGTCCGATTGAACTGCTAGCATAAGTGGAAAGAAATATACCTTGGTGGTAGTAGATGACTACTCAAGATATACATGGACAATATTCATGTGTAAGAAGAAAAGAAACTCTCTGAGAAACTACCCACGGTGATGAAGAGGATTCAAAATGAGAAGAGCCAAACCATTATCAAAATAAGATCAGACAGAGGAACCGAGTTTGTCAATGGTATAATAACTCAATATTGCATTGAAAATGGCATTGGTCATGAATTATCTGCGACAAGGACTCCACAGTGAGAATGGAGTTGCGAAAGAAGGAATAGAACTCTCAAAGAAGCGGCAAAGGACCATGTTAGTGAAGCGGGGTTACCAAAAAGATTTTGGTGAAGCAATTAACACGACTTGCTACACTCAAAACAGATGTATGATAAAGCAGACGGTGACAAAAGACTCCCTATGAGATTTGGGTCGGGAGAAAACCAAATGTTGCATATTTTAGAATATTTGGATGTAAATGCTTCATCCATAACAATGTCAAAGACAATCTAAAGGCTTTCGATGCTAAAGCGATGAAGGTATCTTCTTGGGATACTCAGTGAAAGCAAAGCCTCAGAGTACTCAACAAAAGGACTATGGTTGCGGAAGAATCCATTCATGTGGTATTCGATGAGCCAAATGTAAATGGAGAAGACATTGAAGAGTCAACTGATAAGTTGAATCATCCAACCATACTGAAGAGTCCCTATCTTTGGTCAAAAATTTGGAATTATAAACTCGAGATGAAGATGAGATAGTGAGTCTCATAAAATCTTTGGAAAATTTGCAGCTAAGTGATTGCGAGAGAGGTGATCAAAGCAACACACGATTGCTAGACGATCGAATCCGGCTAACTTACTTCAACCTGATGTAAGATGGTGAAAGACCATCCACGAACTTGTCATTGGAGATATAAGAGAAGGTGTCAAAACAAGATCGAGAACTCAACAAGAAGCTATGTTCACATGCTTTATCTCGCAAATAGAGCCTAAAGATGTGTTACAAGCATTGGATGACACACATTGGATTCAAAGGCTATGCAAGAAGAGTCGAATCGGTTTGAAAGAAATAAAGTATGGGAATTAGTTCAAAGACCCACCCATCAAAATGTTATTGGTACTAAATGGGTGTTCAGAAACAAGATGAACGAGGAGGGCTCTGTGGTAAGAAACAAAGCTAGACTAGTAGCCAAAGGATATTGCCAAGAAGAAGGAATAGATTTTGATGAAACATTTGCTCTGTAGCAAGATTGGAAGCTATAAGGATGTTTCTTGCCTATGCGACTCACAAGAATTTTATTGTATATCGATGGATGTAAAAAGTGCATTCCTAAATGGTTTATTGGAAGAAGAAGTGTATGTTGAACAACCTCCAGGATTTGAGCAGAAGACTCTTGGAGATAAGGTATACAAACTCAAGAAAGCTCTGTATGGATTGAAACAGGCACCCAGAGCATGGTATGATACTTTGTCACACTTCCTAAGCGAGAATGGATTCACAAAAGGAAAAGTAGATAGAACACTTTTAGAATTCAAGACAAGAAGAGCATCTTGCTTGTTCAAATATATGTGGATGACATCGTTTTGGATCCACAAACAAAGAGCTATGTGAAAAATTTTCAAACCTCATGCAAAGCAAATTTGAAATGAGCATGATGGGAGAGGCGACATTCTTCCTTGGACTCCAAGTGAAACAAGCGAAGGATGGAACCTTCATAAGTCAAACAAAATACAGAGAGATTTAATGAAGAAATTTGGTATGGAGGAGAAGTCTTCTCGTGAAAATACCAATGAATACATCGATCAAAATGGACATGGATGCGGATGGCAAGCACAGTAGATCAAACAAGATATAGAGCACTTATTGGATCATTGCTCTATCTCACAAAGCAAGCGAGCGGACATCACCTTTCTTTTGTAGGTGTATGTGCGAGATTTCAATCTGCTCCAAAAGAGAGTCATATGACAAAGAACTAAGAGAATCTTGAGATACTTGAAAGGAAGCCAAGAAGTTGGCTTATGGTATCCAAAGGAAGGTGGATTCAAGCTAATTGGCTATTCGAGACTCGACTATCTTTGGATGCGAGTTGACAGAAAAGCACCTCGGGGACATGTCAAATGCTTGGAAACAGTGATTTCTGGTTTAGCAAGAAGCAAAATTCAATAGCCACCTCTACACGGTGAAGCGGAATACATAGTCATGCGGCAAACCTCTTTGTGCCCAAATCCTACGGATGAGGCGGCGGTGAGAGACTATGAAGTTGAAGAAAAGGAAATTCCAATCATGTGTGATAACACAAGTGCAATTGCAATCACTCGAGAATCTGTGTTGCACTCAAGAACAAAGCATATCGACGCCGTCGGATATCACTTCATAAGAGATCATGTTGAAAAGAAGGACATCATATTGGAATATATCTCAAGCGATAAACAGGTTGGTGACATATTCACAAAACCATTATGTGAGTCAAGATTTGAAGAACTCAAGCATGAGTTAGGGTTAATTGGTGAGCTAACACTCAGAAGACCCAAAGAAAAGAAATGAAACAAAAAAAAAAGAAAAAAGACTGAATTCTCAAAATCAGCTAAATAAATCAGCCATGTCGGAAAGACAGCTATACCGAATTAGTTTGCGGTGAGTCACTTAAGAGAATCGTGACCAAGAAGAGTTAAATCGGCTAAGGGATAAGCCGAGTCATTTATGAGCAAAGTGACAAAAATGATCGTTTTTACTAAGTGGGAATGTTTTAAGAATGACATCGCATAATGATGATGTGTACGGACAAAAGCCGCATACCAAGCTTATGATTGGATATAAATCTTTGCCGCATTAAATTCGAAACATTAAATGCTAATCGGCGTGCAAAATCTAAGCCGTTGATTTCGATCACATTTCAAAAACCACCCGCACGTCCTTTCAGAAACCATACTTACCCCATTTTTGTCTGTTTTCTCTCACATATCACCAAAACGGTTCATTTCTATCTCAGAAGCAAAGGCAAAACTCTCTCAAAACCCTCTCAGTATTCAAATCAAATTTCTAAGTTTCTTTTAGGTGAAATCCTGAAAAATGGCATCAACCTATGATTTTCTCAAGCTAGGAAAGCAAATCCACACAGGTCGACCGTGGATTTTGAGGGCATGGTCAAACAGGGGTCCGATGACGCGCCCTTATAAAGAAAATCATTTGAAAAGCTCGAAACGTCCGGTGAAACCATTTCGACGATGGAGTTCTCGATGACCTATGTGGAAGAGGTCGCACAGTTCTACGTGAACGCCGAGATTCACGATGAAGGGATAAAATCATCATTCACGGAAAGAAGTTCACCATCTCTCGCCAAGGATTTGGTTTGAACACCGCTCACTACCGACGGAAGGAGCATCGAAATCAATGAAGTGATGTAAACCTGGGCTTTGCTTGGAAGGAAGTAGCCAAGCCCGACTATCTTTGATAAAATAGTTTACACAAAGAAACAAGAGGTTTGAAGGAGGATTACCACAAGTCGTTGGACATAGTGGCCAAATGCATAGACATCAAATTTGGCGACTTTGACCAACTATCAAAAGCAAAGTTGATCGTAATGGCATTTGCGATCATTGAATAAAAGAAAATAAACAATTTGAGTTTGTCTCACCAGACTACGCTGAGAATGTAGGGAACAAATCCTTCAAGGAAGATGGTGCATTTGGAGGATCCAGAGGATATGGCCAGTGATTGGCGGTGATGGAGGTGAAAGGAGTCCCTCTTAGACATGGAAAGGCGTTCCATGTAAACAAGAGGATGTTCGGATCAAACCTCTCTCGGCGCACTGAGAAGAGAGCCTACGCCAAGAGAGGCGACACAGTGAGGGGGAATCGGTGACCACTCAAGATACTGTTGTTTTCCTCTCCACCAAAGAAGAAAGCTGCCCCTGCAGTGACTAAGAGAATCACGCCCCGCAACAATGCTAAGAAGATTGCTCTCCGCAGCAAAGAAAAACAAACTCGCTCCCCCCTCGCAGTAGAATCACCGCCCCGCAGCCGTGTCTCCGCCCAAAGAAAGTAGCCGGTCGAGAAGGACTCTCAACTACCTTCTCCGATCATCAAAAAGAGGAGATCGATAAGCAAGACGGCCGCTCCTCGAAGAGAACACCGGCCGCCCCCGCCGCCCAAGACTCGAAGAAACTCTCTCTCGAACTTAAGTCCCTCAGTACGAACTAAGAGACGACAAAGAATCATCAAGCGATCCGAGCTTGAGAAACCTGCTGAGTTAGCCACTCATTTGGAGCAACTAAGTCCTTGAAGGCGATCCAGAGGCAAATCAAGACACAACTGTAGTTCGCGCACCGAGACACAAGAAGAAGCCGATAGAGATGATAGTGATGTGATGATCCTATCCCCACCTTACCCGGACATCCAAAATCGTCTGTGAGAGTGGAGGAAGTGGAAATTGAGTCGATCAAGGGAGCAGTTCCAATGACTGAATTTATAGAAAAGGAAGAGGAACTCGAACTTCCTTGGGTCGACCTCTCGTGATCTCAAAGATGGATGAAGAAAACGCGAGATATCTTGCAAATCTTCAATGACAAGGAGAAGGAGAGGGCAGAGGAAGGCGAGGCACGAGAGAAGGCCAAAGATCGCCCTCTCACCGGCACCACAGAACATACACATCCTCACTTCGACATTCTATCGAAAGTGATGAGGATGCGGACCTCTTCCGCCCGCGAGAAGAGTTGCAAATGCAAGAAGCAATGCATGAATCCCGAATTCTTCATGAGAAAAGCATGATGGAGGGACCAGGAGAGTCCTCCAAAACACGGTGAAATCGATCCAATGGGAGTAGTGCAAAGCAAATCGCCACCGTTGTTGCCGCCACCATTTCCCAGCTCACTCGGAAGAAGGAATTAAGGAAATGGCGATGAAACCGGGTTAGTGGGGACCCCGATCGAGCCAACCCCTAATGAAGGTGTCTTACCACCGCCCCAACGGTGAACACTCAGTAGAAAACGACCAGAGCTTGGAGACGAGTGACCCCATTCAAGTCACTCGGTGATGCACCGGTGGGGAAACTCCCTCCACGCTGCAGCAAGGTCGAGGATGTGCGAGATGACTCCACAACGAATCTAGGAGGCGAAGTGGAGAAAGTACAAACACAAAATAAACAGCAAGTTGCCATCAACGAAGCTCGGGCGATTAAAGTTGAAACTGTCTCGGTGAGTGCCAAGGTGCCAAGGCTAAAGGCTAATGACGCGTCGAGGCACATGAGGCACATGAAGGAATGCCACGGGAGTTAACACTGCAGGCGATGAAAGTGCAATCCATGGGGTTGAGACTCAATGGATGCCACCACGGAAGACCCTAAGACGGTGACACATCGAAAGGGAGGTCCAGCCTCGTGCAGATTGAGGCTGCAGGAGGTAATGAAGGCCGGGAGGTTGAGACTTCCGGGGTAAATAAGCTAAAGTAGAGAACATCCCTCCCGCTATCATTGATCCATCCGAAAAGGAGATAAGCGCGCTTCATGATTCCCAGGATAATCCTGATGTAACCTTTTTGGGATCGAAGTAGACAAAGAAGCCGAGTCATCCCCGTGACAGATCCAAAAGAGACTCGGTGAGGATGTTCCCAAAGACGAGCAAGTGTCGATCTCAAGACTACTCGTCAAACTTTGAATTTTGATGGTGAGCCACCAATGGAAATCTCATCATCATCCGATGACGCCCGATAAGGCCGAGGACCGATCTACTCAATTGGAGAAACCAAATTTGAGACCAAAAGGCTGTTGAGACAAACGAGGAGGCTCGCAAAGTCGGGTCCACTTCACAAAAGACCCCAAAGTGAAATAGAGTCCATGCGCAAGCTCCCAAGCTTGGCGAGGTTCGACTCAAAAGGAACTTCACGCGCACCTCTCATCATTGAACAAATCCCGGTTGGCCGTGATGATTCCTTTGTAGAATAATTTCCTTTCTCTCTCTAGAGGTACCCGACCTCCCGACGAGTCGAGAACGATCTCGCGCTTCCATAGACCAGATCCTGTTCTTCCATCCGACACCATCGTTCGACTTACTATGACTTTGACATTGCATGGCCGTCACGCAACGGAAGAAACAATGAAGTTCGGGAGGTGTTCAAAGCATTATTTGTTGAAATTGAACGGATGGAGAGGCACAGGCCTATGGACATGAGATCGATAACGAGAGATGCCAACCTTGGCGACTTGAGAGGCATAACAATCGTAATCGGGAATGGTGGCAACAAAGAACAAACAATGCGTGTGGAACAAGCTAGATATTTTAACATTGTTCAACAAGTTTCGGTATGGAGAGCGAGAATGTTGATGCAAAAACAAAATTGAGAGAACACATTGAGCACATGCATGAAGCTCACACTCGCCGAGATAAAGCATTGCGTGAGCAAAATAAGAGTGATCTCCGTATGGAAGAAAACATGGATAGAAAATTCAGCCTTCTCATGGTGAGATGAAGCTAATTTCAAGCCAGAGTCCAACGCTACTCGCTCGAATTTCGTGCCGCATACACCGCAGACTCGAGGCGTAACCGGCTATCGCCAGGCTCGACTTCCCGCTTGCAAGATATGTTCAGTGTTCCTCTCTCCTTTGATGATGCCAAAAAGGGAGAAGAGGAATACTTTAAAGCACTAAAGTGATCTCAAGAGGAGGAAGCGATTGTGAAGGAAAGACGGTGAGGAAGTGTCAAAACAAAAGAAAGGAAAGTCTCTGTTGAGGGGGAAGGATCGAAAGATGTGACCTTAATGATTGCACAAACCCCCAACAAGGTCTTGTCACGGTGATATTATCGTGACAAACTCCAGTGACTCGCCACTCCAACACTCTGCTATATCTATGGCCGAAAAGAGAAAGACAATTGAAGCGGGGATGGAGGAAGTGGAAGGAAGAATGGATGCCCGAGTTATGAACATCTTGAAACAACATGGAGGCATTCCAAAGAGACAGAGACACTTATGCCATCTCGATGTCGGGACAGAGCCACGATCGTTGATGAATTTAAAACGCCGCATTTGAAGGATACTTTGCAAACATGTCTATGGCTCAAGCTTGGGACTTGTCTTGGGAAAAGGGTCTCACGTTATGTGAAGAAGCCGACGGCCAGACTACGGCGATCGCTCTGCTTTGGTCACTCCGCCGTAGTCATTCAACTTTGGGAAAGAAGAAGACCCCAAAGACAATACACGCCGTAAGTAGAGGAAGAAGCGGTGGTGGAGGAAGAGGTTTGGACCAGGCCTCGCCCCAAAAACATTGAGTACGTAGATCCGGCAAGAAAGGAGGGATCTCTCGGGCTGGGTCTTGACCAAGTAGCCAATTTGCAAGTGGCTAAAAGCAATGCCGAGTATGCGAAAAGAATAGAAGAAGAAAATAAGAGACAAACTCGGCTATGGGAGGAAAGACAAGAGAGATTAAGAAGAGATGAAGTCATTGCCAGGAAAGCATATGAAAAGAAGAAAAAGTACTGGAGATGAGAAAAGAGAAGAAGACCGTAAGAAGATGTGAATCGAGGAAGATGAAAGAAGGAGGCAACGAAGGAGATGAAGTGTTGTTTGTCCACCCCTTCATGTATTTTACTATGTAAATACATACTATGTAAGTCTTACGCAATAAAGTCAGTAAATTCTTTATTTTTTTGTAGACAAATGTTTGCTCGATACACCTTGTAAAACAGTTGTGTAAAAGAATAAGAATGTTATGATCAATAAAAGGATTGATTCTACGCATACATTCTATGTGAATGCACTATCTCGTATGTATCTTTGCTATTTATATGTTGAATGTTTTAAGTTTTGGCATCATCAAAAGGGGGAAATTGTTGGGAAATTTATTGTTTAGATTTTGATGAATGCCATGTAAAACTTAGAATAGGAAGTTGGCACCCCAATTTTGTTGTAAAGCGCATTGTAATAAATAAAATGGTCAATTTGAGTTAAGTCGCCTATGCCCAAACATGCAAGAAGACAACTGGAGACTAGAAGGAAGACTCTGCTGCAAGACAATTTGAGTATGGCAAAGAAGAGAAGACGGAACTCGATCAAGAAGAAAGCACTAAGATGCGGTGAGAGGAGTATCGGTCAAGTCAACTCAAGATAAGCCAAGTCTCAAGTTGAAGTGACGGAAGAGTCATCCAATGATTGGAAGTCGACTCTAAGTCACCTGGGAAAACAAGGAAATGCAATCAAGTCGAGATAATCAAAAAGATCCGTTTAAATCAAGAGAATTACTTAAACAAGTAATATCTCCATGCTACCTTTCTCGAAGTGCTTAGTCCGAAAGCGTGCAAAAGGAATAAACCAATGGGAAGCACTACACCGTGTCGAACTCCGAAAAAGTCAAGAACAATTCATACGAGGAAATGGCAATTCCAAGGATCGCAACAAGACAAGCCAACGACCACAAGTGACTTTCAAAAATAAGCATATCTCTTCAACGGCGATTTTTGAAAGATCACTATAAAAGGCCGAGGAATAACTCGAGAAAAAGTTACGTAGATTACGAAGGTTACCTTGACCATACAAGCAAGAAAGAAATATTTTTGTAACCTGAAATATTCTCAAGTTATTAAAAGCTCAATCCTCAGGCCTACACTACGAAGAACATCAATCCAACACTCACCTGTGAAGGAAAGATAACTTCAATCAGTTGAAGAGGAAATTACTGAAGAATCAAGGGGTCTATATTCCACGAAGGATTGTAGGAAGGTTCAAGGTCGAACCAAGTCTTGAGCTTTTGGAGAGCTTCGTGATGAAATCCAAAGAGCTTGAGCAAGTGGGCTGTAGTAGCAAGGCAGCCTGCCCTGAAGAAGAAGCTGAGTCGACGAGAAGCCGGTGAGTGATCAAGGCGTCTCTGATCGAGTCCCAAAGGATCAAGTCACTGTGTGATCAAGACTTGTATCCGGACTATTACCACTTTGTATACTTGATCAATACCTAGTGATTCCTCCAGGAGTTGGAGAAGAGAGGAGTAGAAGAATTACCCCATCTTCGAACCTCTATAAAAACTTATCGTGTCATTTACATTTCAAAGACTTTAATTCTGCATCATATTTGTTTAATTCTGTGACATATTTGCTATCCATTAGATAATTTCTAAGTACTAAATCAAGCTTTAAATCTCTACTAAACCAAACTTAAGGGTGTTAAGTCTTCCAAAAAAACAAACCACAGTTGAGCTAATTCGGTCTTAACAATTGAGTTATTCTATCAACAGCTCAATCGAGTCATTTGAGTGACTAACTCTTGATTAACTAAATTGGTCTGTCCACCAGAGACACGCTGTGTAGTATCAACTCGAACTTTTAAAAGGATTAAATCGAAAATTTGGTAAGGTTTATTCAACCCCCCCTTCTAAACCTTACACTCACACCCCTTGGGACCTACAAAGGGCGGCTCGTATATCTGTATTGCCATTGACTGGACTATTGAAGAATGCTTCTGAGGTATATACAATGAAACTTTTTAAAGATTTTGAAGATGAATTTTTGAAGTCAATTTCCACTTCTTGTACAGTGTTCCATTTTGAGAGCGATATTATGTTTTATAATGTTTGAATGATGATGGAGTTGGTTCACATGCAGTAACATTTTGTACTGCAACTAAGTTTATAAGTTGTTCTTGCAAGAGATTTGAAGAATGTATTTTATTTTGTCATCATTCGTTACGGTTCTTTAATGTGAATTCGGTGACCGAAATACAAAATTGTTATATCAAAAGAAGATGGACAAAGTTTGCAGAAAAGGATTTAGGGGATAAATTAGATAGAGGAATTGGACATAGAAACAAGCATAAGGATTGCATTCTTTTGCGTCATGAAATGGCGCGCAAGTATTGTAATCTGGTATTGAAATGCCAAGAAAATGAGGAAGCAAGAAGAATCCTTAAAGATGGTTATAAATGGGATTCTATGGCAGTTGATGATTGATGGCTGCTACAATGAATTCTGCAGCTGAAACTGAGATTTCTTGTTCTTCTACTAATATCTTAGATCCTACTCATTCAGTTACAAAGAGCGGAAAACAAAGAACGAAAGGGCATTTTGAAAATAAACAAGAAGAAGAAAAGTGCTGACACATCATACACACATACATCAAAGGAGTTCGGGTCGAAAACTCCTAATCCTAAACTGTTTTAGGATGGTTGATTATTTGAACTTAATTCTGATTATTCTTTACAATTCACTTTCCTGTCAATACATTGTAACATATTTGCTAATACTTGTCAATGTATTTGCTATTACATTTTAACGTATCTGCTGATACATTCCTATTTTGTGTGAGAATTCATAACTTATGTTTTATTATTAGTTGTATTGATTATTTCGATGTGTTTCAACATACAATTATTTTGTGAGTGAATTCATATCTCATGTTTTATTCTTTACACTTTTCTGATTATTCTTTACACTTTTCTGGGGGATTAGTACATTGTAACATATTTGCTAATACTTGTTAATGTATATACTGATACATTTCTTATTTTGTATGTGAATTCATATCTCATGTTTTATTGTTCTAGGATTATTTATTATTTGAACTTAATTCTGGCGCAGAGGATTAATGCATTATAAAAGCATTTCTAATACTTGTTAATTGTTAAAAACATTGATTGTTAATTGTTCAAGGATACATACATGAACCTATAATACTTGCAACTGCTTGTAAAAAGCCTCACCAAGTAGTCTGCATAAATACATTACTTGTTTATAATACTTTTATGTTTCACATCTAACACTTTTCTGTTCAACAACTAATACATTTCTTAAGGAACTAATAATTTTGCAAGATACTCACATGAAAAAAACTAACACTTTTCTGAAATTGGTATAATTTTGCAAGATACTCACATGAAAAAACTAACACTTTTCTGGACTCAAGTAGACTTTCCTAATAAAATTTTCCATGTGGTGCATTAAAAATACACCACAATCCACATTGTTGGCATTGTCTGGCCAGCTGAATGGAACATTTTTCTAAGGAAAACGTTCAACCTCTTGAGCTCGTGGATGACTTAATTCTATCGCCAAAACAGAAAAATTCTTTTGTTGGAATAAGTGAAAAGGCAATCAAAGTATTAATTAATATTTCTGATACTTTTACAAAAATAGTCTAAAGTAGCAAAATGTTTAGTTTACAACAATAGTCCCGAGCTTGTTGTAGTTTTCAACAACAGCTTCATGGTGGACTATATTGTTTAGATATTACACCTTGCTGGCATCAAAATTGATTACAACAGCTACAAAATGCTCTTTGAAGCAAATTGGGGAAAAAATCTACAGTTTCAACAAAAAAAGAATATTAACTAATACGTTGCAGTATAACAACTAATAACTTACAGTGTAACAACTAATACCTTACAATGTAACAACTAATACTTTACAGTGTAATAGCTAATACATATAAGTATAATAAGTAAACTTTTCATTATAAATAAAAATGATTTCTTACCAAGTCAAATCCACTCAAATCCATCACTTCTACTGATTTCATCTACGTTCCCCAACAATCTCTCAGATTGGTTGCCCAATATCTAGCAGTGTTTTCTTCAACAATGTTTGATAAATATATAGCTGTTGCAAATAACACAATATTAATATATCATTACTTAGTGTAAAGCATGACAATACATGAAAAAAAAAACGTTGTTTGCTTACAGAATATTGAGCTTGGAAATAAAAGCATTACCTCCTCTTTGCATCCACTGTTCTTTTGTTGAGGTGCATTGCCCATGTATCAATTATGCTTATGTGGATCAAACTTTCATCATTCAACGTGGACATATCAACAAGCGAAATGTAAAAAGCACCAGCATGTGCAAAAATTGGTTCAGCTTGACTGAAAAAAATAACTTACAAAAGCTAATAATGAAAAAAGTATTATTCAAACAATATAATCAAAAAATAACTTACAGTTCAAACATTACTTACTCTTTCTTTCGTTTGAGATTGAAAAAACAGTAGTCAGTCACATCCTTTTCCTTCCTTGACAACACAACTCCACTAAAATTTTTGCTGTGTTTTTTCATGAATGAACACCTAAAGGCTTTTTTCTCACGGATGGGCCACCGTTCAACTATTTGCACAAAACAATAGTCAACTAATAGTAACAACTAATACCTTACAGTGTAACAACTAATACCTTCTAGTGTAACAACTAATAATTTACAGTGTAACAACTAATACCTTACAATATAACAACTAATACCTTACAATGTAACAACTAATACTTTACAGTGTAACAAATAATACTTTACAGTGTAACAAATAATACCTGACTCAGCAACTGCTACTTCTTCCTTTTTCATCATCCTCTTCATCATCCTTCTCAAGTGATGCAACACATTCATCAGCTGCTTTTTCATCCACATCATCCACTGCCAATTCTTCCTTTTCACCAGGTATTACTTCCTCCTACGGAGTCAGAATATCGAAACGGGGCATTGAAGGGTCAATGAATTTCTTCATTCTCTGAAATTTACTCACCACCTCATCAACATACTCATGAAGCTTTGCACTAGAAAAAAACTGTTGAGTCTCAGACAACTCAGTTGGAGATGATGAAGTTTCTTTTTCGATCAATTTTGCCTGGAACTTCCTCACTCTCCATGTGCGCATTAAAAATAACGTTCATGTCCCTTCTCAGCAACATGGATAATTCAGTCATACCCTGCAAACAAAACAACAAAAACATTAGAAAAATACTCATACTTTTGCAGTAAATAATAATACATGTAAGAACATTTATCTTACATCCTTTGCCAATTTGTGGATATCCTCATGCACCATCTCTCCCTTTGGCAGTTTATAATTGATCAGTTCAAGAAACTCGTCGTTCTCACTGTCATCATCCTTATGAGCTTTCTTTCTCTCATCCATTTCACCTTTCTTTCCCTCCCCTTTCTGATTTTTCACTTCCTCAAAAATATATTCATCACCACTATTTTTCTTCAGATTCTTCCCCTTCCTACAAGACGCTGGATATGTGTCTGTCAAACACTCTCCCTGGCCAAATTCCCTAGCCGCAATTTCTTCAGCAACCCTATTCTTGATTTTATCGGTATAACAATGTTGTATCAAGGGTAGGGTTGTGGCTTCCGCACGACCTTGCCTTTTCAATCTATGAAAGTACAAGATTTGCAGAACGAACACACAACCACTCACATTCTTAACATTCCCCTTTTTGTACTTATCACAACCACACACAGCCTATTCAGAACATGCGTGTACCAATCCAACTTGCTTATTTTGTCAACCTCAACCACTGACCTCAAAACACCAAAGTCTACATTCCTGTTAGCACTTGATGTTAAGAAAGAAGACAATGAAAATAACCCAAAAAATCGGTTAAAGTCATCACCACCATCAACCATCCTCTTCATCACAGACCGAAAAAACTTCAGGCTAACTTCCCCCTTAAAATTGTACCTATCAGCCCATTCAACTATTAGACCCAAACTCTCAGTATTCCTTAACACATCACATCCTTCATTCCTAGGTAGAAGGAAACAGTCGCAAATATCATCAGCCGTCACCATAAAACTCATAATGCAGTGCATCTTAAGTAGGTGGGCTTGTACCATTAAAATTTCTAATCAACCACTTCAATTTTTTTGTGGGGATTGCAATCACCCAGGCATTTTTAATAGCCCTCTGAAACCAATATCTTCAATGTCGTTCTTTTGTGGATCAGTCAATTTGGATACCACTTCACACAGACCACGTGGTCTACATGCGTCACAAAATCACTGCAAAAATGCACAAAAAACATGGTCAGTGCTAATACTTTACATTGCAGAACTAATACTATTAATAGAGTGTAGTAATACATTTCCAGTCGTCTTCTTTTCACTACAACATCTTTCTCTTTTGCTTCCTTATTCCTCTTTGGGGGCACATATTTCTCACTTGAGGATCGATCCTCATATGGAACCAAAGCCAATGGGGAATATCATCATGTTTGACTTCTTTGTCAGGTTCTTAGTACGCATTTTGTTACTGCACACACAAAAATACCAAACACCAACCACATAAAAACACAGAAATCGTTACTAATAATCTATAGGGTAAAAACTAACACTATTCAGACTAACTAGGATTTCAAACTCCAGAATTCACAGAACAACTAATAATATCTCATAAAAACGCATTGAATAACTAATAATTTTCAGTGTAATAACTATTACTATTGAGAGTAAGTATTAATACAAAATACCAAACACCACCAACATAAAAACAGAGAGATCATTACTAACACTTTACATGATAACAACTAATACTATTCAAACTAACTACTAATAAATTTAAAAAAAAGATTATCAAAACAGAAAATATTTTGGTAAAGAAAACCACAGAACTAACAAAAAAAACAAAGAAACAACAGAAGTAGTAAACAACAGCACAAAACAACTATAACAGACGAAAACTAGGGTTTCAGACTAATACTTTTCAGTGTAACAACTTATACTATTAAGAGTAACTAGTAATACAAAACTACAAAAACCACCAACATAAAAAATAGAGCTAACAACTTAACAACACATAAAAACAGAGAGATCATTACTAATACTTTACATAATAACAATTAATACTATTCGAACTAACTACTAATACATTTGAAAAAAGAATATCAAACACAGAAAAACACAGAAACAACATAAATAAACAAAAAACCTACAGAAAAACCAGAAACTAGGGTTTCGAAATCGAGAATTCCAAACAAACCAGCACAAACTTTAAACCCTAGATATGAAAACTCGACGAAACTACTGTTTTAAAAGTCCAAAAATCTTAAAAATCCTAGCATGAAGCAAAAATTACCTTTTGAAGGCACACGAAGACCTCTGATCTTTTGAAAGAATAAGAACACGCCAAACTGTGAACTTTGAAAAACTCTCGAACGAACTTCTCCGAAAAATGAACTTTGATTTCGCACAAATCTTCTGCGAAAATGTCGAGAAAAAAACGTCCGAAAGAGAAAATTTTCGAAATGAACTGTAATGTGAGAGAAAACCACGTTTGAGAATGACGGTTCAGTTTGAAAAGGGGAGTGATAAGAGTTGCTACCAAAAAACCCGCTGAAATTGAAAAGCCAAATATAAAATTACAAAACTGCCACTTGAAAATTACAAAAATACCTACTAGGCAAAAATTACAAAACTGCCATCCGGATCGCGGGTAAGATCCGTTAGAAGGTCTGACGGGAGTTTTTGTCCGGAAAGAAAGTACCAAACAAATTGGGCTACAAATTTTGGGACCCATTGCAGAAAAACACAAATTAGCAGATATCTGATCATTTTTGGATAAATGCTACCCAATACCAGAAGGGTTGGGAAAAGATTATTTGTCAGTGGAACCTGCATGTCCAACATGCTTAGAGAAAAGAAAAGATAGGGTTTCTCTCAATATATTGAATTAGTGGCTGAACTTTATGGTATGCCTAAAAATATCTAGACCAACGGCAGCGGAACAAGATTGAGTAATTTCTTTTAAATTAATTCCGCTTTTCCTTGTAAAATATATTTATTTTTAACGTATTAAAATAAGAAAATTATTTTAAAAAGAATACAATAATTTATATTTAAAATATCATGCTACTTAAAATAATGATATGTGTGGCACAGTGATTTCAATAGTGATGTTTAATATTTAACTTTTTTATTTAATGATTTTATCACTATTCGGCCTATACAAATTAATATTCAAGCGAACCCGTTATAAAAGCCCCATGAGGCCCAGATCGCTCTAATAGGCCCATACGACCCACTATCCTAGATATAAATAGCTCATCTTTAATTAATTCATCACTAAATATAATTATTGACTTAAGTATCGAAGGGTTTACCCGGGACAAACCTGGGACCCTTTCTAACCTGTTTGTGTGTTGCAGACCGATTCCCTCCTCGTGGATTATTCATTAGACTGGAGTCAAATACCTCATTTTGAAATACCTCGTCTCAGAGTGAGTTGTATGAACTTTGCCAGCATCAATTAGTGATAGTTAAATTTTATATGAAATTAGCACCTTCTTAAAGTTCATATAAAATTAAGTGTTGAGCCAAATTATATCATAAAAGTGGAGCAAAGGGGTGATATTTTAACTAAGGAATCCCGGTTATCTCATCTCGTGGAGTGATGTTGACAAGAAGGTACCGGTAACCAAGTTTCAAAACCTATGGAGCTTTTTAATACACCTATTTTAAATTAACAAAAAGGCAAAACTTGCGTGAGACGGTCTCACGGATTTTAAATTCGTGTGACGAAGTCCTTACACAAAGTTTTAAATATTTTTTTTTCAGATTTTATTTTTCTTAGGGTTTATATTTGTTTTTTTAGGGTTTATTTTGTTTCTTGGGTTTATTTTTAATTGAATTGGGTTTTTAGGATTTTTAGTTTTTTTTAGGTTTATTTTTTATTTTTTGGGTTTATTTTTGTTTTTCGGGTTTATTCTTCATGGTTCATGTTTTTAGGGTTTATTTTTGTTTTTTCATAGTTCATTATTATTTTTAAATTTATTTTCATGGTTCATGTTCTCAAGACGGAGCCCTTAGGAGGTCCGTCTCACGGATTTAGATCCGTGAGACCGTCTCACAAGAGACATGCTCTAACAAAAAAAAAAATCTAAATATTTAATAATATGATATTATCTTGAAACAAAAATTAAGAAATAAATTTATTACATAAAATAAATAGTAACTTGAGCCTTGACTTCCATATATCCCCTTTTCTAATCTGCCATGCACCAAAAGCAATCATTTCACATCTAAAAAATAAATAAATAAAATTTAATGATTCAGATTTTTTTGACAACACTAATTCAGATCTTTTTATTGAAGTTGACAATCACTTAAAATAATTCTTACAATGAGCAGGACCTAAAAATGTACGATTTTTTCTGAAAGAATTGCAAAACCAGTGTGAAGTCCATCAAAATGTCACTTGTTTACATAATTCACTTATGCTTCACGTGCAGGGCTGATCCTATCATTCTTTTGGCTTGAGTCGAACTTTTAAAATTGGGCCTTTTTTATTTGTACAAACTAAAAAACAATATAAACTAATAAAAAAAAAGAATATCATGCAATATATAGAACAATTCGAATATAGTTAAACTAATATGACATATATCTTCAAAAATCCAAATAGTTATTTAGATATAACCCACCTTATAGTTTAGCCGCAAAGTATTAATCAAATTAGTATAATCAAGTTATTTAACAATTCATTTTCTCAATCGATAACTTAGCTAACTCATTCAATCTTTCTTGTGACATTGTTGACCAGATAAACTTGTTTTCTTTTTCATGGAAGGATAACCTGCTTCTTGATTTTGTTTCCACCTTTCCAACAATTTTAGGCTTCCTTTTTTTTTAATTTGCCTTTTAAAATTTAAATTGAGAAAATTTAATATTGGGCCATTAAAAAACATTAAAATTGATAATTGTTAAAACCTAACAAGGCTCAAAGTTACAGGGCCAAAGCAAAATGTGCCTTTCATTCTTGGTGAGTAGGGATGAGCTTTTAAACTTTTTTTTTTTATCTAAATCACAAAATAAGAAAAAAAAAAGAAAGAAAATAAATTCTGCACCATCCTGGATTCGAACCCAGGCGATTTTGCAAAGTTAATCAAATTAGTATAATTAAGTTATTTAACAATTCATTTTCTCAATCGATAACATAGCTAACTCATTCAATCTTTCTTGTGACATGGTTGATCAGATAAACTTGTTTTCTTTTTCATGGACGGATAACCTGCTTCTTGATTTTGTTTCCACCTTTCCAACAATTTTAGCCTTCCTTTTTTTTTAATTTGCCTTTTAAAATTTAAATTGAGAAAATTTAATGTTGGGCATTAAAAAACATTAAAATTGATAATTGTTAAAACCTAACAAGGCTCAAAGTTACAAGGCCAAAGCAAAATGTGCCTTTCATTCTTGGTGAGTAGGGAGGGAGCTTTTAAACTTTTTTTTTTTTTATCTAAATCACAAAATAGGAAAAAAAAAAAAGAAAATAAATTCAAGTTACTCAAATCAGAAGCAATGTAACCGCTGGGCTGCAAACATACTTTGTTTTGGAGTGTACTTATTTTATATATGTCTATATGTGAAAGCTATACCAAAAAATTGGGCCCCTAAATTTTGTAATTTTTTCGGGGCCGAGTCGACCGACTCGCTCGACTAACGGTAGAAGCGGCCCTGTTCACGTGTGATTTCCATTGAATTAAATTAATCTTACAACATTTATTAGCCGGATAGAGATTGGAAACTTTATTGATGATCAATATCAAGATGAATCTTTTCTCCAAAAAAAAAAAAAATATCAAGATGAATAAAAAAATATGTATATTTATATATATATATATATATGCAAGAAAAATATATAAATTTATATATATATATATGCCTATTTTTCTGAATATCAGTATATCACCCCTAACTTTCACCTTATACTTTATAACTGTAGTAAATTAAACTTAAAATCTTCATCTGGACAAAAAAAATACCAAAAATGCAAAAAAGAAAATAGAAATTCCGGTGGCTATGCAAGCCGTATCCAAATCCCTCTCTCTCCTCTGTTTTCTCTCTCTACGCTGTTCCTTCATCTTCAAGAACCTCTCATAAATATCTCTCTCCGTTTTGCTGTCACTTTTCCGGCGCTGCTCCGCCATGGCCGCCTCCAAAACACCCAAACCGTCCATCCCATTCAGTATCTTCCCCTCCATACTCTCCACCTGCATGCTCACCTCCCTCACGCGCACCTGCCCGCCTTCCTCCCCACGACAACTGACCACCACCCCACACTCCACCATCTCTCCGGCGCCACCGGCCGCCACCACGACGGCGAACCGGAGTTGCATGTCCGCCGTCAGCCAGTGCTGACGCGCCTCCACAGCCTTCCGGCTCGCCACGTTAACCGCCCGTCTCCTCACCGGGTCGATCAGAATCCAGCTCACTCTCAGTCTTTCCTCGGCGCGTGCCTCCACGCGCCGCCGCCGGAGAATTCCATCGGCGTGGCCACGGTTTCTTTCGGGTCCAGAAGGTCAAGCCTGAGAGGCGTGCAGAGAAACCAGGGTGAAAGCGTCTCTGTTACCAAGACCTTGGAGTATATTAGCTCGTCGTCGTAGTAAATATCCACGGCGGAGATTAATTCCGGCGTGTCCCACGCGCGGCGGCGGTGGTGAGATTCGCTACCGCGGAGAGCGGGGAAGGCGTCGGAGTAGAAGGAGCGGTGGCCAGAGGGAAAGGCGGAGATGGCGGCGCGTACGAGTGGGTGGGTGGTGGACGGCCAGGTGGAGTTGCAGATGTCCTTCCAGAGATAATCGTGTTTGCATAGAGAGAGTAATTGAGCGGAGGCGCAGCTGGTGGAGGCCAGAGTGGGCCCGTCGAGCCTGTTCAGGATGTGGGATTGAATTATGTCCGGATGGATGGCGGAGATGGGCGTTCCGCCTCCGCCGTGATCGGTGGTGGAGATGAGAGAAGACGACATATATAGATATTGTATTGGTTCTAGTTTGGTTGTTTGTAGTGGCAACGTTGTGGATTGGGTATGATTGATAAAGGGAAAAAACAGGGGTATTTATATAGCAGGGGATTTGGTCCGGGATTGCGACTAGGACTATTTGATTGATAAAGATGGTGATAAAAAGTTCTTAGAATCACTAATTAAATTTTAAACTTATAAGGTAAGCAAAATTATAGGTTGTTATTTATCTTTTCATTCCATTCATTTTCCTTTTTTTGAGTGAATATTGATGATTTCTTTTTTTTTTTAAAGTGATAATACGACGTGTAGAGAAAAATTATTAATTGTATTGATATGATGGAAGAATTTTTAGATTGTTTGTGGAATTTTTTTATAAAATAATAGTGTAAAATATAATATAATTCAAGAAAACTGAATTAAAGATGAAAAATTCAACAAAAAATAGGCAATATGGATCTCAGTTTATACCTTTTTGTTATCAAGTAAAAGAAAAATAATAAAAATGGTGATAAATCATAAAAATTATCGGAGTTCTTTATACGAATAGGAGGGAAAGAGAGAAATAATATGGTTGAGTACTGAGAAGTGTGAGAGATGAAGAGAAAAATGAGAACTTTTTTAGAAAATTAGATTTTGTTTAAAAAGTAAATTTATTTTTTCCACAAACAATCACAAATCTCATAAATTTTTCCTCAAAAATGAAAATTTGTGGGGAAAAATTCACAAACAACCGCAAATCTGAAATAGGATATCCTTAAAAACTAAAAGATAAGACCAAATGTATAGTTTTTAAAAAGTTAGTGGTGCTAAACTGCATTCTTGAAATATAGAAGATTAAAAGTATATTCCGGCCAATTTAAAAGATGAAAAGAGCAATTTTTCCATTATTTATGTAGTGAATGAGTTATATTTATTGTAAAAGAATTTCTAAATTAAATTATTATTCAGATTCAATTAATGCTTTTGCCATGTTAAATTGGTGAATTGACTTTGAATATTCTCATTTCAGAAATTTTATTTCAATTCAATATTTTGTTTTTGAGGAAAGTAGGTTAATATTAATTAGGAGATCATCTCCGAAACAACTCGGTCCGCCACATGATCGGGAATAGTTCCGATCACAGGCTCCGTACAATAAATAGAAAAAGCATGACGCGCTAACAGGTGGACAATAGTGTTTCCCGACCTTTTGACTAGACTCAGACAAACAAAATCAAACACACTAAAAAGTTCGGAAATCTCAGAAACTAAATTCCCAAAATAAAAAAATCATCAGCTTTTCGTGTTAATTTGCGAAACAGGTTGTTGTTGTCTGTCTCCATAATGACGTTCATCAAGCCCAAATCTCTCGTGAAGGTGAGTCCGTCCGGACAAGCATTGGCTTCCGCTACGTCAACCTCATATCATAAACATTTGGAAAGAATGGGAATAAAGATTGATAAACTTTGCCACGACTATCTTGAATAACCACGCCAATACCCGTTCCATGTTCCTCCCGAATCGATGCGTCTGTATTCATCTTGTACTATCCCGGCTCCGGGGGGCACCAACTGTCATTTATGTGCAGCGTGCTATTAGTAGGTTTCACCATGCCTGCAAGTTTGTGCTCCTCTAACCTCAAATGCACTGTTGGAATACTTCTTGATGCTCGATCATTTTCCATTAAATACTAGTTGATTTCTAGCCCACCACATACACCATAACAACATTGAGAAGATTGTGGCTCCATCCAATCCGTCATCCCTCATTTGTTTTCTAGCGCTGGAAGTCGAACTCGTAACGGTGACGCTGCCCAAATTTTTTTGACCAATTGCAATCCCTCAAGGCATGCTCCAACGTTTCAATTTCCAGCCCACATCTTACACATATACCATCAATATCAACACCTCTTATCCGTAGGCTCATTCTTGTTGGTAGAATACTTTGAAAGCACCCCCACACAAAAACCTTCACTTTCATTAGTATATCCATCGCCCATAACCACTTCCATAGCCCTCTACTCCTTGAAGAAGATGATGAAGTATGCCCATCGTATTCTTTATTGTACATTGCAATTTTGTATCCTGATTTTACTTGATATTTTCGGTCTTTCGAGTAATGGTAAGACAGCCTATCATCTTTTTTATTCGAACGTAAAGGGATTGATTGGATAGTGCGTACCTCCGCTATGCTCAAAATACATCTGAATAGTCGTCATATCCCATCTATGCTCGATGATCAATTCATTAACTCATAGATTCTCCAACCCCACCGGTGGTTTCGAAAGATGACGGAAACAAGGTAAGTACGGGAGCCACGGGTCTGTCCAAACTTTAATGTTCTCTCCATCCCCGACATTCCATCTAATACCCCCTTGAAGTACCTTTCTACTAGCTACAATGCTTCTCCAAGTAAATGATGGATTTAAGCCAATTGTAGCTTCCCAAAAAGAGCTTCTAGGGTAGTATTTAACAAGTAGCACTTTGGATAGAAGGGAGTTCTCATTCTGAATAAGTCTCCAGCCTTGCTTCGCAAGCATAGCTTGGTTGAAATAATGTAAATCCCTAAAACCCAATCCCCCTTCGTGTTTAGAATGACACAGCTTATCCCAAGATCACTAATGAATTCTTTTTTCTTCTTTTTTTTGTCCCCGCCAAAAATTACTTATAATCGAATTAATCCGATTACATATGTTTAAAGGGAAGAGAAAACAACTCATAAGGTATGTTGGGATAGCTTGAGCAACCGATTGGATGAGAATAATTTTTTTGGCTGCCGATAAAAATCTTATTTTCCAATCCTTTAAATTTTCCCGGACTCTGTCAACAACCAAAGAAAAATTCTCCTATTTCGATTTACCCAACACTGCCGGAATTCCAAGATACATTGCATGTTTATCAACCAAGCTAACCCCCAGCTTCCGAGCCAATTCAATCTTTTTGTCCAGTTGAACCCCTTTGCTAAACGAGATCTCTGATTTGTCCAAATTAATTCTCTCACCCGATGCCCTCTCATAAGTTGTGATGATTTCTTTAGTGCATTATATTTCCCGATCATTTGCCCTTTCGAAGATGATACTATCATCAACAAAAAATAGATGTGATACCTCCGGCTCCCTTCGACATATCCTGATACCATGCAACCTTCCCTCGAATATCCTGCACAAAACAAAAATAGATAGGGGGATAGCGGGTCTTCCTGTTGGAGCCCCCGTGTAGGGTAAAATGTTTCGCCCGACTGACCATTAAGGAGAATCCAAAAGGACACAGAGTTAACATACCGCATAATCAAACTCACAAAATGATCAAGAATACCCAATTTTAGCATAACACTTTGAAGAAATAACCACTCAACTCTATCATATGCTTTTGACACATCTAGTTTAAGCGCAAATGGGCCTCTTTTTTTTGTTGGATTATTTTTCATGCAATGGAATATTTCAAAAGCAAGTAGCGCATTATCAGTAATGAGTCTACCTGGCACAAATGTGTACTGGGTGTGATGGATCAAGCTAGGGAGTACTAATTTTAGACTATTAGCAATTATTTTTGTAATCAATTTAAAAATCACATTACAAAGGCTAACAGGTCTATAATCAGTAACTAGTTCAGGGCGTTTCTTTTTTGGGATGAGGACAATAAACGTGTTATTAAGCTGCGATGGGCTCGACTCCCCATTGAGAATATTCAAGACAATAGATCAGTTTTAATCAAAGGCCAGAATTTTTGGTAAAAAAGAGAGGGCATACCGTCTGGTCCAGGGGCTTTTGTAGGGTGCATTTGTGAAAGGGTTGTCACTATTTCCTCTTCCATGAAGGGTTGCGCTAGGATTCCAGTCGAGTTCGGCGTCATTTTGCAATCTACAGCGTCAATCGCCTGACCCATATCCAAGGTATCTTCACCCCAAAACATGTTTTGATAATATTCCAGAAAGATTTTTCAATTTCATTCTCCTGATATACCCACACACCACTCGCATCCTTTATTCGATCCACCGAATTTCTCGCCCGTTGACCATTTGCGATTTTATGAAAGAACAACGTATTTCTGTCCCCATCTCTAATCCAATTAGCCCGAGATCGTTGGTGCCATATTTTTCCTTGCTTGATATAAAGTTCATTCAAATGAAGATCAAGTCGTCGTCTCTCTCCCTCTTCTGTCCACATAAAATTGGTGGAATTTTTAGATTGATTATTCTGTTAGATAAATATTTTTATCTAGATTTTGATGATTTTGTTTAAATGTAATTTTACACCAAAATAATATTTTTAAATGTTGTCCAAATATTCTCAAATGATTTAAAATATTTTTACTAATTTTTTGAAGTATTTCTTGAAGTTTATGTTTGACAAAAATCGGACAACACTTTTGTTTTGAGGTCAACTGATCGCCCTAGAGAGCAACCTGTGTCTGAAGTTGATTTTTGAAACAGAAACGAGACGTTTGAAAATCCCCAAGAGGCCGATCGATCGAACAAGAGGTCAACCGGTATCTGAAAAGAATGAAAACTGAAACATGATGCACTGCTTTGAAAAAAATAGGGAGGCCAACCGGTCCACCCCAGGGCTGACCGGTCGGACCCTATGGCAATCGGGCGGACCCCCTAGACCGGTCGCCCTCCCCGTCATATTGTGTCTGAATCTCTGATTTACTTTTTCAATGTTCGAAATTTCTACATAGCGACCGGTCGACCTATGTTATTTTTGACAGCAGATTCAAACCGTTGAACATCCATTACAACAAGATTTACTTTATCAATTTTGTACATTATTTCTACATCTTGTGATCTTCTTTTTATAGAAAAAAGTGAAGATGGAGGAGCCTAATTTTGTGATCAAATCTTGAAGGCTCTCCTATAAATAGAACAAGATTTTGAAGACACAATACAATAACACAAGCAAATAACACAACAAGAAAATCTGTAAATTTCTCTAAGCTTTCATTTTCAACATTCTTGGTGTAATAGCCTAAGGTCTTTCACTTTTACATCTTGAGGTCTAGGCTTGATTCTTGATTACACTTGCACTTCAAAGTTGTATATTTCATTACCGAGTTGTAATATTGAATTTTTGTTCGTCATTCAAACACAAGATATCCTTGTGAGTGTTCTTGTGGTAAGAGCACACTTGGGTGATCTTTGGTGTTGAAGAGTGTGGTACTCTTCATAGGTGAAGAAGATTGTGGTAATCTTCTTGTTGGAGAGTTTGGTGCTCTTATTGTAAGAAAAGTGTAGTGTTGTTTAAGGTGATGTTGTAATAGTTTTGGTAACTATTAATAAAATTCTTTTTCTTTTTGAAATTCATCCCGCAGATACTGGGGTGGTAGATGATTAGGCCCTAGGTAGGTTGAACCTCTATAAATCGACGTGTGTTGTTTACTTCCCGTACTTCCATTCTTGTCTTTGCTTATTACACTTGAAAAAGAGGGCATAATCGACAAAAAGAGGGCATATTCTTCACAATCCTTTATCTGACGTCCCACATGGCCAAAGTGAGAAGCTTCCCATCTTTTTAAGTTATCCCCACATCTTTGAATTTTGTCCTTCAGGCAATCCATGTCATTCCGTCCCGTACCCGAATTCCACGCATTGTTTTGCACGACTCATCTAAAAGCCACATCGACTCAAAGCGAAATATTTTCCTTTTAATTTCTTTTACCTCTCCCCCTCCCGTTCGACCGCTTCATAGCCCATTCAATAAGGATCGGACAATGGTCCGAAGCAACTCGAGGAAAATGTTGAACCTTATACTATGGAAATTTTTCAATCCACTCTTGAGTTCCCAAAAATCTATCCAGCCTTTCTTGTATATTTTCCGTGTCCTGTTTTCCATTCGACCACGTAAAGGAGAAACCATCATATCCTAAATCCTCTAATTTCGTATCCACTAGAGCTTTGTGGAAGGCCTCCATTTTCGTATCTTCTTTTGGACGCCCCCCGATTTCTTTGAAATTATAAAGGATTTCATTAAAATCTCCAGACATAGCCATTGTGATTCTCGACTCGACACCAACTCTCGCATAAGATCCCAAGTAAGGTGTTTTGATCCATCTTCCGTCCAACCATAAATACTCGTAAGCTTCCATGTGCTTTCCCCGCCTTCACAACTCTGTCAATGTGGTGCAACGAGTCAGCTAAAACCTGATAATCGTAAGAGCTACTCCAAAACATGCACAACCCGCCTTTTCGTCCCCCTGTCGATCTATCACAGTCAACTACAAAATAAATCTCGAATCCAAATTTTTCAGCTAACCCTTCCGCTTCTGATTTAATCAGTTTGGTCTCCATCAAGAAGACAAATTTGGGATCTTTATCACAGATATATCTTTATTTTATATTCCATCCTAAATATATATGTGAAGTGTATATTTCCATTACATGGTTTTTCCTAATTATCACTAAAATATATTTCAACAATTCAAAATAAAATCTTATTTTTTGATAAAATATTTGTTCTCTAAAAAATAGTTTGCGACCCCAATAATTCACAAAGAGCAAAATTATAATTATATGTAAACAAGTACTTAAAGCCTGGTACCAAATCAAATAAATACATAATAGTGGTTGAGTCTTATGTTGCAAGGGCAATTGACCCGAGCTCGATTCTATCAGGGCCGGTCTTGTGGTTTTCAAAGTCCAAGGTGACACATAAATTTGGTGCACTGGTCGTAGTAGCGTGGCACAATGAAGTTTTTTAACGTACTGCTAATTATTATTACTTGTAAAAAATCACATATATGAGTCAACTGATGAGTGTAAAATATACGTGCATTTGAGGGTTTAAAATGATATATATTTGATGCATTTGCACGCATATTCAGTGTGTTTTGATTGGTTTCCTTTGTTGGGCGTGATACTGCGTTTCTTATAACGTTTTACAGGAAATGGAGCTAAATTGGATAAAAAGAGATATCACGTTCCAAAGTATAGGTCAAGAGCTAAACACGAGCAAATATGTGAAGGAGAGAAGCATGGACGATCGAACAAAAGGAAATTTCCTTCAAAAATGTCCAAATGAGCTAACAGTTTCCAACACTGGCAGGGTTTAGTATTGTGGCCATAACTTTCTCTACAAAATTGCTATTAAGGTTATTCGAGTGGTTATGGAAAGCTAAGAGAAAGGGCTACAATCTTTATGAATACCCCAGGAGCAAATCCGGACAAAAACATGGACAAAAACACATCACACGGCCGGACCGTGTGGTGTCACATGGCCGTGTGGAATGACACAACCCTATGAAGTGGGGAAAAACAGGGGATGGAACCAGGCCCGCATGGCCAGACCATATGAACTCACACATTCGTGTGGGAAAGGGCAACACATCACACCACCAGGCTGTGTGAACCCACACAACCGTGTGGAAAAGGGCTGTGCAAAAATCCACACAACCGTGTGGTGCCACACAACCAGGCTGTGTGGGACTCTGCCAAACGCATTTTTTGGAGTTCCTTTCCCGTTTCGACTCTACAAGTGACCTCTCCAAACACTTATATAAAGGGGACAAAGGCTTGAACGAATTTTCATCATCATGCATCATCCAAAATTACTTCATACAGAGAAAACACATCAAATTACGCAGGATCGCAAGAATTGAAGGTCTTCTGAGAGAGGAAGGCTAGGTCGCGAAGAACACCACAAGGCCTTTCACATCTACGGGAGCACAAGAGCTTCGAAGGCTTAGGAGGGGAATCCATCCTGACAAGAAGGGGTTTTCTTTCTATGTCTAGATCTCTTGTTTGTGCTTAAATAATGTCATAATGTTGATTTCGAATTTGTCTATGAATTTGTTATCAATGTTTGGCTTATCTTTCAGATCTTAGGGGCATAATCAAAATTGTGGATTCGTATTAAATCTTGACTAATTACTTTCTTAATTGATTCATGCTTTCTATTTTATGTATTCGAGTGCTTATTTATAATTGTTTTTTATTTGCCGGGAATAATTTTCATGTTATATTTGTTATTGAGAAATTCAAAAGAGGAGTTCTAACAAAGACGAAAATCGAATTCAGACATAAACGGGTGAATCAAGTCGGGAGACCTACAAATGTTTGTGGGGAGTCATTCAATTCATAAATCTTTTGAGAGTTAATAATAGTTATATCGAGTCGGGAGACCTACAATTGTTATTAATATACTGTTTATGCGCCGCCCGGGAGGGAGAATAAACTATTTTAGGAATTGAACCCATAGAATTGCACGGATTAGTTTTTTAAACTTTAATTGCATTTAATATTGAGGAAATATTTTGAGATTATGTGCCTAAGGTTGCTCCTGTAGTTGTTGAAAATACTTGTGGGGTTTGAAATTTTTTTTTTTGATGTTATTTTCGTTTTTAACTTAAACTCAATATTCAGTCATTTCAATAAAATTAGAATACGATGTTATTATAGCCTAAGTGTTTCACATATCAATCCCTGAGGAATACGACATTGCTTGTCATTATTCTATAAACTACACTGTACACTTGCAGTTGTATGATCCAAATATTTTTGGCGAACATCAACAATGTCACATTCATATAAATCGACAAGACCAACAAACAAATTTATATAAATTGACTGAGTCACAATTATATAAGCCAACAAAGAAAAATTCATATAATCCAACAAAAAAAATATTAATATATTTTGTTTGATTTTTAATTAGTGCATTTTCCTTTCATTGTTGTTTTTTATTTGAGCTCCAAACCCTTTCATAGTACCTAAGTTAATTGGGATGTGATATAATACACGCGACATTCAATATATTATTTGTTGGATGTTTAATTATTTTACAAGGAAAAAAAAGTATTCATATATTTAATAATGTATCAAATATAACATCTGATACTGTTGAGTGTTGACGCATATGTTAAGTCAAATATGGGTTCGGCGGACTACGTCAGCTTTGTGGCTACATTACTTTGGAAGTTGCCACTATCCACTAGCGTTCTTATCCTAACATAGATGTTTCAATTGGTTCTTCCAATATTTTTATTTCACCTTTTCTACTTCATTTATTCGAAGAGACTTTCTTACACTGAATTAATTTTATTATTTCTCCTCGACTTTAATTGGTGGAGTAAAGAATTTGCACCATCGAAGCAAAACTTGTCTCCGGTGATTACTCTACCGATATGCCTGCAAAATGAAAAAAGGGTTGGAGGATTTTTCCCAGTGTACCCTTTCCACCGCTCAAGTTAGATCAAATTTTTTAGGAGGAAATATATATATGGAAATAGTATAAGCGCAGAGTCTAACCTTAAACATAATTTGATAAGGGATATTTATAGATGCTTAGGAATTCGAGTTTTCAAGAAATTCCAGATTTGTTATGAAATCTAGGATTTCTATAACAGAATTCCATTTAATGAGTTAGCTTTATCCATCTGAGCTCGGTTTATAAGATTTTTATTATTTTCATAACAGAATCCATTTCGATGATTGGATGATATACCTTGAACATTCCCATATATCGGCAATCCAATTTACCTCGGTATTACCTTTAGCCCCTTATAACCTAGTTTTGGATCCTCGAGATTATCTCTTCACATAACTAACCCAATCATCATGTCAGTTCTACTTTAGGCAAACCAAAGTCACCATTATTTGGACCATTTTGTCATTGATTCAGCTTTGCTATAACCTCGGCCTTAATTTTACCCTAGCTAACAAATTGGGAAGACTGCTTCAAGAGAAGTAGCTCGATATTATGTATAGATCATTAGTTCGACCTAATTTAGTCCTTATGGACCGTATAATTACTATTTGAATAATATCTCATTGACATATCTCACACTCCAGATTGATCAAATTCTTTTAAGTTGCGTAAATTGTTAATTCTGAATTATAATTGGAAAATGATGTTCTATTTTTTTCCCCAGATCACGCTAAATCAAGGATTCTGAATTAGTCAGAGTCTTCTTTTCCCAAAATTGAAAATCTTCCTTACTAGGAATTCGCCTGCAACATGAGAAAACATTAGACAGGCCCTGAGGTTATCCCAGGGAGGACCCTCCGACGCTCAAGTCTGCTTAAGCCTGAGAAGCTTCCGGTCCAGTAGGTCCGTAAAACTCGCTAGGATAAACGGTATTATTGAACCAGATAAACTAAATACGCTTGAAAGGTCAAGCACCAAAAACTTGAGCCCTCATTCCCCAAGTCTAATTGAAGGAGCTGAGAGCTAAGCTAATCGAAGTGCGAGCCTGTTCAATAGCCCAAATATAGCCATGTGCCTTGCACACAGGCCTGCACCCAGGTCTTCCCCAACCGAGCCAGATTTTAACTCCTACCTTTCGAAAAAAGGGGAGTTTCACTTCGATTGGCTTTGTGCAAAGCCGACTTTATGGAATATCATGCTACAAGCGACAATACGTGAATGAGAGAAAATTCGGAGCAAAAAGACAACAGTAAAGAGTAATTAATTGTGAATTCACTTACAAATGAGATGGAGAGACCTTTATATACATGGGTTTGTGAGCCGCGTAGGATAAAGCGGCGCATGGGCCGAATGTAGGCCTCGTAAACCGGAAAGTTTTATCTGTAGTCCAAAAATTTAAAGATAATATTGGATACTTAATGAGATTAAATAAATGCGTATAATAAATAAAAATAATAATTATGAAAAGATTATTTTGCCCACAATAGAAAATAATTAAGAAAAAAAATTCTTTTGATTTTCAAAGTAAAGTAGAAAATTTATTAGACTTCATTTGAATGGATGAATTTGAAGTTGAGGATTTCTAATCCATAATAATAATTTTTTTTTTAACTATTTTGGATATAGTGAATATCAAATCCTTAAACTCATATTTTGAGCTATTTTTGGAATCATTAGATATTATTATGATGATTGCCAATTAATGGCGGAGCTGGGGGCATAATTCAACCCCTGTGTTATTCTTTTCAACTAATTTCAAGTTTTGGGTCAACCTACTATGACCAATTTAACTTGTCTAACTTGTTTGTGAATTTAAAAGAAACCAAGTAAATAATTAATTTTAAGAAAAAAATAAAACAAGACATGTTCTTAAAATTTATATGTTAAAACCTCCTTATGTAAGTTATTATTATTTTGCATGTTTTTTTTGTATGTTGTCCTAAAAATATGATTAGTATACTATGTAAGTTATGCAATTATGCTATTTTTTTGTATATTGTAAATTGTGATATTTTTTATTGATCGATAAAGTGTCATGGTAGGTGGTCGATCCCAAAATTGAAGCGCTCTCTAAAACTATCTTCCGACCGATCTCCACCATCGACCTCCACAAAAGGGGGACCGGAGGTTTGCTCTGGCGTGCCCTCTCCAATGTTTAAGTCAGAAGAGAATTCAACAAGAAAGAAGCAAAAATATAAAAGTGAATAAGAAATGTGCTTAGGGTAAGAATGAACCTGGACATGAGTTTTATAACTTTGCCCTAATTAGGGTTTACGGAAAATCCTGAGTTTGTTATGATTTGGTAACAGAATCATAATTAAGATAAGATCGAATCTTCTGACCCTAATTTAATGACCAGGTCGGCAGGTTGGCCCAACTACAAGAGTTCTTCAGATCCACCCATAAGGTCATCTAATGTTGACCCTCATCACAGATCTCTCACAGCTCAGCCCATTAGCAGAGCTTTCACAGCTCAACCCAACAGCAGAGCTCTTCAGCTCAGCCCATCAGCAGAGCTCCTCAGCTCTTCAGCTCGGCCCATTAGTAGAGCTCATCAGCTCTTCCCATTAGCAGATCTCATCAGCTCTTCAGGTTGGCCCATTAGCAGAGCTCGTCAACTCTTCAGGTTGGCCCATTAGCAGAGCTCATCAACTCTTCAGGTCGGCCCATTAGCAGGGCTTTTTCAGTTTGGCCCATGAGGTCAGCCTAAATGGACCCTCATCAATTGCTCCCCCCAACTATGGATGGAAGGATTAAACATTTCAGCCATAGTTTCTTCATGCCGAACTGAATTGCCTTTAGGGTTTTGTCTCTTCAAATTCCTACATCTATGCCATGTTCTTTTAAATCATGTTACTATGACACGACTGACAATTCCGACCTTAAGGCTGAGCTCAACGACCTTCCGATATAATGTACCACTAATGTGGATAAGGCTCGAATTGAAGGCATAGAGATCGGACATCGGGATTTTCTATTATCCGCGGAGGGCTCTTCTGTCATTCAATCAGATCAGGAGCGTGTCAAGAAAATCTTCCACAACTCTATCGATTTGTTTTAGGAAGCTGGCACGAGCCGAGCTCATTGCCTTGTCCTCGTGGCTCCAAGTATTTGTATTCTAGTTCAAGCTGAGGTCCAAATACTTGTCAATTTTTTTAGGGAAGCTAGCTCGAGCCGAGCTCCTTGCCTTGGCCTCATGGCCCCAAGTATTTAGAATATAGCTCGAGTAGAGCTCCAAATACTTTTCACATTCTTCAAGGGAAGTTGGCTTGAGCCGAGCTCCTTGCCTTGGCCTCGTGGCCCCAAGTATTTGAGTCTAGCTCGAGCGGAGCTCCAAATACTTGTCACATTCTTCAAAGAAAACTGGCTTGAGCTGAGCTCCTTGCATTGGCCTCGTGGCCCCAAGTATTTGGAGTCTAGCTCGAGCTGAGCTCCAAATACTTGTCACATTCTTCAAAGGTAGCTGGCTCGAGCCAAACTCCTTGCATTGGCCTCCTGACCCCAAGTATTTGGAGTCTAGCTCGAGCTGAGCTCCAAATACTTGTCAATTTCTTCAAAGGTAGCTGGCTTGAGCTGAACTCCTTGCACTGGCCTCGTGGCCCCAAGTATTTGGAGTCTAGCTCGGGCTGAGCTCCAAATACTTGTCAATTTTCTTCCGAACTTATTTCTGAACACATAATTTTGGGAAGTAGATCAATTTCATTGAAATCACCAAACATCTCTTCATTACAATAGATATCTTTAATCCTACGAGTAATATTTTCTTTAAATTGTTGTTATTCCATGCCCGCGGGAGTTATCGCCCATTTTGTTCTTCCGGCTCATCCGATAAACCTTTCCGGCCTTAGTGACCTTATCGGGGTCTCCGACTAGCTCTACAAACATGAGTTCATCCTTTGGTTGCACATGCTCAATCGGCTTATCTTCGAGCTTAATAATCTTATCAATATTCTTATCATCATCAAAAATACTCCCCTCTCAACTTTTTAAAGTGCTATCTACATACAATTTCCTTGACATATATTGATCCCCATCGACCTCACCGACATCCGCTCCCACCGGGAATTTGATTTTCAAATGATACCACGAAACCACGATCTGGAAAGCATTTAACAATGGCCTACCCAACATTGCATTATACGAAGAGGGTGCATCAACTAATAAAAACCTTATCATTCTCGTTTTACGGCTAGGTTCCTTATCTAGAGAGACATGTAAAGTGATCATACCTATGGGTTGGATGGTTCCTCCCGCAAATCCAACCAACAATATATCCACCAACTCCAAGCCGACCTGGAGGTCCATCTTCCTGTAGCACTCATAGAACAAGATATCCTCTGAACTCCCCGTATCGACAAATACTCACTGAACATCATAATTAGAAATTGTGGTTGTGATCACAAGAGCATCGCTTTGGGGAGTTATGACACCCTTGCTATCACTCGGTCGAACTGGATATTTGGCCCTAGTCCGTCCTGCTCCACCTTCATCTGCTCCTGCACCCGATTTGGAGCTGCTGCTCGGATATAGCTTTTCCGAGCTTTTCTTGAATCCCCCTCTACTAATCCTCCAACTATCATTTGGATCACCGCCCGCCGTGGTGGAGGTGGGGTAGGTCCTCCCTTTTCTCTGCCCGCTTCTCCTTCCACCTATCCACGTAAACAAATTCCTTTAAGTGCCCTGCTTTGATTAACCTCTCGATCTCATCCCTAAGGTACGTACACCGCTCCGTTGTATGCCCGTACTCATTATGGAACCTGTAATATTCCTTGCACTTTGCTTTCGTTGGTGCTTCTGCATGTGCCTTTGGCCATCTCAGGTCGGTATGCCTTTCAATAGCTATGAGCACCTCGGCTCGAGATAGGGCCAACGGTGTGTATTTATCGTACATCGATCATCCACCCATTGCCTCGGGCTTAGGCTTCTTCTGTGGTGCCTTATCCTCCCAATCTTCTTTCCTTTCTATCCTCTTCTCCCCTTCTTCCTGCTTTATTTTTCTTGCCTCCTCCAAGTTAATTTACCTTTCCACCCGAGCTAACATCTCATCAAATGTTTTGGCTGGTTCTATTGCCAGAGATTCAAAAACTCACCATCCTTCAGCCCTTGAGCTAGGGCATTGGCTAATATTTCTGGACTAGCCGAGGGCACCTCCAACTTTGCAGCCGTGAACCGCTGTATATAACTCCGAAGACCCTTCCCTTCCCTCTGTTTAATGATAAACAAAGTCAAGAGTGCCTTTTGGTATTTGCGACAACTCGTAAACTGATTGAGGAACGCCAAGCTGAAGTCATCAAAGTTTTTTATAGAGCCCAATGGTAGCTGGTTGAACCACTGCTGAGGCGATTTCATCAATGTATTAGGGAAAACTCTATACATCACGCCGTCCGTGAACCTGTGTAGAATGGCAGCATTTTCAAAATGGCTCAAGTGGTCCCACGGGTCCGTGGTACCATCGTATTCAAAATTTAGAGCCCAGTAGGTGGACGGGAACTTATCCGCCATTACTTCATCTGGAAAAGGAGTTCCTTGATGCACCCGAACTGAAGCCCCTCCCAGCGCTCCCGTGACCCTCTGACAAATATCCCGCACCTCGCGATGGAGGTCATCCATTCGCTCCGAACAATCCGGATCTTCAATTGACGTATGCTCCGTCATCCTAGACGAATGCACCTCCTCCAATGTTGTAAAAAGCGCTAGGCGCTCGCTAGGTGGCAGATTGGGGCCTAGCGCCTAGGCGGAGCCTAGGTGGGGTTAGGCGGGACCTGGGCGGGATTAGGCGGGCCTAATCGGAAAAAATATCGTAGGCGGACAAGGGGGCCTAGCACCTAGGCGGGGATTAATCGGGGCTAGGCGGGGATTTTTACAACAGATCCTCTACCGCGACATTCCGCCGACCTGTTCTTGCCGACCTCCCAGGCATCCTCGGCCACATTCTCTCCCACCGTAGGGGCCACATGTGGTGGCAAAACTAGATCTCCCAGCCTTTTCTCCACCGCTTGCTCCACGGCTTTAGTAATGAAACCACCCAATTGCTCAAAGAACATAGGGCCCAAACCAACACCTCCTCCAGGCATAGTTGTTTGCTCCTCTGCCCCTGTCCTCAGAATCTTTTGCCCTTCGCCGTCCACCACGGCGGCGGTGGTGGAGGCCTAGTATTTCCATGCGTAACTCCACCCGGGGTATCACCTAGCGGTGTGCGATTCAGATCTTCCACCAAGTTCCTCCTTAAGTCCTCCATAACTAACGTAAGGTCATCTAATGTTGACCTCATCACGAGCTCTCACAGCTCAGCCCATCAGCAGAGCTACTCAGCTCTTCAGGTCGGCCCATTAGTAGAGCTCATAAGCACTTCCCATTAGCAGAGCTCATCAGCTCTTCAGGTTGACCCATTAGCAGAGCTTGTCGTCTCTTCAGTCGGCCCATTAGCGAGCTCGTCCGACTTCAGGTCGGCCCATTAGCGAGGACTTCTTGATTCGGCCCATGAGGTCGATCTAAATGGACCCTCATCAGTAGGTGATTATAAAAAAAATAAATTTATTTAGTTGAGTTTATAAAATGTATATAAAAATAGTTTTAATAGATGGGTTAAAAAGGTCGAGTCCAGGTTACACGTGAAATGAACAGGTCGAGTTCGGGCTCAAGATTCAAACATGAATAATTAAACAGGTGGGGTCTAGAGTGGCTGATTCTGACCCGTGAATCCGTAAACCCAGACCCAACCCAAATTGACACCACTAGAAAATGCCATGGACAAGATATATGTGAAATTAGCTACCGTTGGTTCTGAAAATTATCATGCCGCTTTTCCAGTGTTTTGACATAAAAACATTATTAAAAAAAACAAAAATTACTAAATAGTTGGTATCAATGGATATCTCTTGTTCTATTTTAGCATTTCATCTTTTATTCAGTTTCATAAATGCAACTCATGTATATGTAATAAATGTATATCTAAGGAATATTTATGCACTTTGATGGTCAAAAATACGATATATTATATCATGTATGGTGAAAATCCACCCCAACATCAGATAAGTGTACTTTTATGATGTATAAATAAAATGTAGAAAATTACAACTCATAAAATATTAGGGGAAAAAAAACCCTCCACTTTTGGGGAAATTACAAAATAAAATTAGAGAAGTTTCAAAGCTACAAAAGCGTGGCCCTCGAAGTTTGATTCTATTTTATATTTTTACCCCACATAATTAGTTGAATTGATAGAATTTGTTGACTTCATAAAATATATTAGAGTTACATCCCTCATATTTTCTAAATATTACAAATAGCTCAAACTTTTCATCTTCATTTTACAATAACATCCGTCTATCAATTTGTCTAAGGGCTCATTTAATTCGTTTGATGGGATAATGAACGACTGATTAAATATACGATGAGATTTTGAATTAAGATTAAATTGTCTTACTAATTTAATGTGTATTTTATATGATTACTTGAATGATATATTAATTATTTTTTATCAAACATGTACTTTGATTGATAATGTCTAATTTATTTATACTTAACAAAAATTCTAATAAATTAATATTGATTTAAATTATAATATAATGTACAAAATACACACAAGAAAACAATCAAATTCCAATGAAATAGAAAATTATTGGAATTTTTAAAATTTAGAGTCCAGTAGGTGGACGGGAACTTATCCGCCATTAGTAGAGCTCATCAGCTCTTCCCATTAGCAGATCTCATCAGCTCTTCAGGTTGGCCCATTAGCAGAGCTCGTCAACTCTTCAGGTTGGCCCATTAGCAGAGCTCATCAACTCTTGGTCGGCCCATTAGCGGGGCTTTTTCAGTTTGGCCCATGAGGTCGGCTAAATGGACCCTCATCAATTGCTCCCCCAACTATGGATGGAAGGATTAAGCATTTACCATAGTTTCTTCATGCCGAATCGAATTGCCTTTAGGGTTTTGTCTCTTCAAATTCCTACATCTATGCCATGTTCTTTTAAATCATGTTACTATGACACGACTGACAATTCCGACCTTAAGGCTGAGCTCAACGACCTTCCGATATAATGTACCACTAATGTGGATAAGGCTCGAATTGAAGGCATAGAGATCGGACATCGGGATTTTCTATTATCCGCGGAGGGCTCTTCTGTCATTCAATCAGATCAGGAGCGTGTCAAGCAAATCTTCCACAACTCTATCGATTTTTTTTTAGGAAGCTGGCGCAAGCCGAGCTCATTGCCTTGCCCTCGTGGCTCCAAGTATTTGTATTCTAGTTCGAGCTGAGGTCCAAATACTTGTCAATTTTTTTAGGGAAGCTAGCTTGAGCCGAGCTCCTTGCCTTGGCCTCATGGCCCCAAGTATTTAGAATATAGCTCGAGTAGAGCTCCAAATACTTTTCACATTCTTCAAGGGAAGTTGGCTTGAGCCGAGCTCCTTGCCTTGGCCTCGTGGCCCCAAGTATTTGAGTCTAGCTCGAGCGGAGCTCCAAATACTTGTCACATTCTTCAAAGCGGCGGCTTGAGTGAGCTCCTTGCATTGGCCTCGTGGCCCCAAGTATTTGGAGTCTAGCTCGGTGAGCTCCAAATACTTGTCACATTCTTCAAAGGTAGGCGGCTCGAGCCAAACTCCTTGCATTGGCCTCGACCCCAAGTATTTGGAGTCTAGCTCATTGAGCTCCAAATACTTGTCAATTTCTTCAAAGGTATTCGGCTTGAGTGAACTCCTTCGTGACGGCCTCGTGGCCCCAAGTATTTGGAGTCTAGCTCGGGCTGAGCTCCAAATACTTGTCAATTTTCTTCCGAACTTATTTCTGAACACATAATTTTGGGAAGTAGATCAATTTCATTGAAATCACCAAACATCTCTTCATTACAATAGATATCTTTAATCCTACGAGTAATATTTTCTTTAAATTGTTGTTATTCCATGCCCGCGGGAGTTATCGCCCATTTTGTTCTTCCAGCTCATCTGATAAACCTTTCCCGGCCTTAGTGACCTTATCAGGGTCTCCCGGTACTAGCTCTACAAACATGAGTTCATCCTTTGGTTGCACATGCTCAACTGGCTTATCTTCGAGCTTAATAATCTTATCAATATTCTTATCATCATCAAAAATACTCCCCCTCTCAACTTTCTGAGTGCTATCTACATACAATTTCCTTGACATATATTGATCCCCATCGACCTCACCGACATCTGCTCCCACTGGGAATTTGATTTTCAAATGATACACAGAAACCACAGTCTGGAAAGCATTTAACAATGGCCTACCCAACATTGCATTATACGAAGAGGGTGCATCAACTAATAAAAACCTTATCATTCTCGTTTTACGGCTAGGTTCCTTATCTAGAGAGACATGTAAAGTGATCATACCTATGGGTTGGATGGTTCCTCCCGCAAATCCAACCAACAATATATCCACCAACTCCAAGCCGACCTGGAGGTCCATCTTCCTGTAGCACTCATAGAACAAGATATCCTCTGAACTCCCCGTATCGACAAATACTCACTGAACATCATAATTAGAAATTGTGGTTGTGATCACAAGAGCATCGCTTTGGGGAGTTATGACACCCTTGCTATCACTCGGTCGAACTGGATATTTGGCCCTAGTCCGTCCTGCTCCACCTTCATCTGCTCCTGCACCTGATTTGGAGCTGTTGCTCGGATATAGCTTTTCCGAGCTTTTCTTGAATCCCCCTCTACTAATCCTCCAACTATCATTTGGATCACCGCCCGCCGTGGTGGAGGTGGGGTAGGTCCTCCCTTTTCTCTGCCCGCTTCTCCTTCCACCTATCCACGTAAACAAATTCCTTTAAGTGCCCTGCTTTGATTAACCTCTCGGTCTCATCCCTAAGGTACGTACACCGCTCCGTTGTATGCCCGTACTCATTATGGAACCTGCAATATTCCTTGCACTTTGCTTTCGTTGGTGCTTCCGCATGTGCCTTTGGCAATCTCAGGTCGGTATGCCTTTCAATAGCTATGAGCACCTCGGCTCGAGATAGGCCAGCGGTGTGTATTTATCGTACATCGATCATCCACCCATTGCCTCGGGCCAGCTTCTTTCGTGGTGCCTTATCCTCCCAATCTTCTTTCCTTTCTATCCTCTTCTCCCCTTCTTCCTGCTTTATTTTTCTTGCCTCCTCCAAGTTAATTTACCTTTCCACCCGAGCTAACATCTCATCAAATGTTTTGGCTGGTTCTATTGCCAGAGATTCAAAAACTCACCATCCTTCAGCCCTTGAGCTAGGGCATTGGCTAATATTTCGGACTAGCCGAGGGCACCTCCAACTTTGCGGTAGTGAACCGTTGTATATAACTCAAGAAGACCCTTCCCTTCCCTCTCGTTTAATGATAAACAAAGTCAAGAGTGCCTTTTGGTATTTGCGACAACTCGTAAACCGATTGAGGAACGCAAGTCAAGTCATCAAAGTTTTTTATAGAGCCCAATGGTAGTTGGTTGAACCATTCGCCGAGGCGATTTCATCAATGTATTAGGAAAACTCTATACATCACGCCGTCCGTGAACTTTGTGTAGAATGGCAGCATTTTCAAAATGGCTCAAGTGGTCCCACGGGTCCGTGGTACCATCGTATTCAAAATTTAGAGCCCAGTAGGTGGACGGGAACTTATCCGCCATTACTTCATCTGAAAAGGGAGTTCCTTGATGCACCCGAACTGAAGCCCCTCCCAGCGCTCCCGTGACCCTCTGACAAATATCCCGCACCTCGCGATGGAGGTCATCCATTCGCTCCGAACAATCCGGATCTTCAATTGACGTATGCTCCGTCATCCTAGACGAATGCACCTCCTCCAATGTTGTAAAAAGCGCTAGGCGCTCGCTAGGTGGCAGATTGGGGCCTAGCGCCTAGGCGGAGCCTAGGTGGGGTTAGGCGGGACCTGGGCGGGATTAGGCGGGCCTAATCGGAAAAAATATCGTAGGCGGACAAGGGGGCCTAGCACCTAGGCGGGGATTAATCGGGGCTAGGCGGGGATTTTTACAACAGATCCTCTACCGCGACATTCCGCCGACCTCTGTTGCCGACCTCCGGCATCCTGGCCACATTCTCTCCCACCGTAGGGGCCACATGTGGTGGCAAAACTAGATCTCCCAGCCTTTTCTCCACCGCCTGCTCCACGACTTTAGTGATGAAACCATCCAATTGCTCAAAGAACATAGGGCCCAAACCAACACCTCCTCCAGGCATAGGTGTTTGCTCCTCTGCCCCTGTCCTCGGAATCCTTTGCCCTTCGCCGTCCACCACAGGCGGCGGTGGTGGAGGCCTAGTATTTCCATGCGTAACTCCACCCGGGGTATCACCTAGCGGTGTGCGATTCAGATCTTCCACCAAGTTCCTCCTTAAGTCCTCCATAACTAACGTAAGGTCATCTAATGTTGACCCTCATCACAGAGCTCTCACAGCTCAGCCCATCAGCAGAGCTACTCAGCTCTTCAGGTTGGCCCATTAGTAGAGCTCATCAGCGCTTCCCATTAGCAGAGTTCATCAGCTCTTTAGGTCGACCCATTAGCAGAGCTTGTCGGCTCTTCAGGTCGGCCCATTAGCAGAGCTCGTCAGCACTTCAGGTCGGCCCATTAGCAGGACTTCTTCAGTTCGGCCCATGAGGTCAGTCTAAATGGACCCTCATCAGTAGGTGATTATAAAAAAAATAAATTTATTTAGTTGAGTTTATAAAATGTATATAAAAATAGTTTTAATAGATGGGTTAAAAAGGTCGAGTCCAGGTTACACGTGAAATGAACAGGTCGAGTTCGGGCTCAAGATTCAAACATGAATAATTAAACAGGTGGGGTCTAGAGTGGCTGATTCTGACCCGTGAATCCGTAAACCCAGACCCAACCCAAATTGACACCACTAGAAAATGCCATGGACAAGATATATGTGAAATTAGCTACCGTTGGTTCTGAAAATTATCATGCCGCTTTTCCAGTGTTTTGACATAAAAACATTATTAAAAAAAACAAAAATTACTAAATAGTTGGTATCAATGGATATCTCTTGTTCTATTTTAGCATTTCATCTTTTATTCAGTTTCATAAATGCAACTCATGTATATGTAATAAATGTATATCTAAGGAATATTTATGCACTTTGATGGTCAAAAATACGATATATTATATCATGTATGGTGAAAATCCACCCCAACATCGATAAGTGTACTTTTATGATGTATAAATAAAATGTAGAAAATTACAACTCATAAAATATTAGGGGAAAAAAACCCTCCACTTTTGGGAAATTACAAAATAAAATTAGAGAAGTTTCAAAGCTACAAAAGCGTGGCCCTCGAAGTTTGATTCTATTTTATATTTTTACCCCACATAATTAGTTGAATTGATAGAATTTGTTGACTTCATAAAATATATTAGAGTTACATCCCTCATATTTTCTAAATATTACAAATAGCTCAAACTTTTCATCTTCATTTTACAATAACATCCGTCTATCAATTTCTCTAAGGGCTCATTTAATTCGTTTGATGGGATAATGAACGACTGATTAAATATACGATGAGATTTTGAATTAAGATTAAATTGTCTTACTAATTTAATGTGTATTTTATATGATTACTTGAATGATATATTAATTATTTTTTATCAAACATGTACTTTGATTGATAATGTCTAATTTATTTATACTTAACAAAAATTCTAATAAATTAATATTGATTTAAATTATAATATAATGTACAAAATACACACAAGAAAACAATCAAATTCCAATGAAATAGAAAATTATTGGAATTTTTAAAATTTAGAGTCCAGTAGGTGGACGGGAACTTATCCGCCATTACTTCATCTGAAAAGGGAGTTCCTTGACGCACCCGAACTGAAGCCCCTCTCAGCGCTCCCGTGACCCTCCGACAAATATCCCGCACTTCGCGATGGAGGTCATCCATTCGCTCCGAACAATTCGGATCTTCAATTGACGTATGCTCCGTCATCCTAGACGAATGCACTTCCTCTACGGATGTTGTAAAAAGCGCTAGGCGCTCGCTAGGCGGCAGATTGGGGCCTAGCGCCTAGGCGGAGCCTAGGCGGGGTTAGACGGGACCTGGGAGGGATTAGGCGGGCCTAATCGGAAAAAAAATCGTAGGCGGACAAGGGGGGCCTAGCGCCTAGGCGGGGATTAATCGGGGCTAGGCGGGGATTTTTACAACAGATCCTCTACCGCGACATTCCGCCGACCTCTGTTGCCGACCTTCGGCATCCTGGCCACATTCTCTCCCACCGGAGGGGCAACATGTGGTGGCGAAACTAGATCTCCCAGCCTTTTCTCCACCGCCTGCTCCACATCTTTAGTGATGAAACCACCCAATTGCTCAAAGAACATAGGGCCCAAACCAACACCTCCTCCAGGCATAGCTGTTTGCTCCTCTGACCCTGTCCTCGGAATCCTTTGCCCTTCGCCGTCCACCACAAGCGGCGGTGGTGGAGGCCTAGTATTTTCATGCGTAACTCCACCCGGGGTATCACCTAGTGGTGTGCGATTCAGATCTTCCACCAAGTTCCTCCTTAAGTCCTCCATAACTAACGTAAGGTCATCTAATGTTGACCCTCATCACAGAGCTCTCACAGCTCAGCGCAAAGCTCTCACAGCTCAGCCCATCAGCAGAGCTACTCAGCTCTTCAGGTCGGCCCATTAGTAGAGCTCATCAGCACTTCCCACTAGCAGAGCTCATCAGCTCTTCAGGTTGACCCATTAGCAGAGCTTGTCTGCTCTTCAGGTCGGCCCATTAGCAGAGCTCGTCCGCACTTCAGGTCGGCCCATTAGCAGGACTTTTTCAGTTCGGCCCATGAGGTCAGTCTAAATGGACCCTCATCAGTAGGTGATTATAAAAAAAATAAATTTGTTTAGTTGAGTTTATAAAATGTATATAAAAATAGTTTTAATAGATGGGATAAAAAGGTCAAGGTTACACGTGAAATGAACAGGTCGAGTCCGGGCTCAAGATTCAAACATGAATAATTAAACAGGTGGGGTCTAGAGTGGCTGATTCTGACTCGTGAATCCGTAAACCCGGACCCAACCCAAATTGACACCACTAGAAAATGCCATGGACAAGATAACTGTGAAATTAGCTACCGTTGGTTCTGAAAATTATCATGCCGCTTTTCCAGTGTTTTGACATAAAAACATTATTAAAAAAAACAAAAATTACTAAATAGTTGGTATCAATGGATATCTTTTGTTCTATTTTAGCATTTCATCTTGTATTCAGTTTCATAAATGCAACTCATGTATATGTAATAAATGTATATCTAAGGAATATTTATGCACTTTGATGGTAAAAAATACGATACATTATATCATGTATGGTGAAAATCCACCCCAACATCAGATAAGTGTACTTTTATGATGTATAAATAAAATGTAGAAAATTACAACTCATAAAAAATTAGGGGAAAAACAACCCTCCACTTTTGGGGTAATTACAAAATAAAATTAGAGAAGTTTCAAAGCTACAAAAGCGTGGCCCTCGAAGTTTGATTCTATTTTATATTTTTACCCCACATAATTAGTTGAATTGATGGAATTTGTTGACTTCATAAAATATATTAGAGTTACATCTTCATTTTACAATGACATCCGTCTATCAATTTGTCTAAGGGCTCATTTAATTCGTTTGATGGGATAATGAACGACTGATTAAATATACGATGAGATTTTGAATTAAGATTAAATTGTCTTACTAATTTAATGTGTATTTTATATGATTACTTGAATGATACATTAATTAGTTTTTATCAAACATGTACTTTGATTGATAATGTCTAATTTATTTATACTTAACAAAAATTCTAATAAATTAATATTGATTTAAATTATAATATAATGTACAAAATACACACAAGAAAACAATCAAATTCCAACGAAATAGAAAATTATTGGAATTTTTAAAATTCCAACGAAAATTCAAATGCTACATTATACCTTTGGAAAATTCTAATAAAATTTCCAACGGTAGACAAAACGTTGGTATAAAATGTTGGAATTCCTGTTGGAATTTAAAATTTCAACGGAAATTCCAACACCACAACAAATCGTTGAAAAATTCCAACAGTGATTACAACAGTAATAATAAACCATTGGAAATACTATTGGAAGTTTAAAAATTCCAACAGAAATTTCATCGCTAAAACATATCATTGGAAAATTCCAACAAAAATTCTAACGGTAAACCAAATGTTGGAATTAATCGTTGGAATTTTTGTTGGAGTTTTTAAAATTCCAATGGAAATTCTAATGGTACAACATGCTGGATAATTCCATTGGAAATTCCAATACCATTGGAAAATTTCAATAGGGGTTAAAATATTTGATAGTATTATTCATATCAATAAAATATATCTTCTCTTCTGGAGTCAATCATATTGAAACTACATAGTTAAATGTACTTGACTTGGGACAAATTAATGATGGGTGACCTACTGAAAAGTTAAATATATTAGATAATGAGATGAACTGATTGAATATTCCAACTGATATATACCATTGGACAAAATTCCAATAGTATAACTCCATTGGAATAATTGTTGGAGTTTTTTCCAATGTTATATATATTCCAATGGTATAACTTTGTTGGAATTAGTGTTGGAAAAAATGTTAGATTTTTTTTTCCAACGGTTGTATATTCCAATGGATAAATAACGTTGGAAATACAATTGGAATATTTTTCCATTGGAAATTCTATTGGAATTTTGCCATTCCAACGACCATTTTACCAATAATGCATTTTATGTTGGAAATTAATTTTCGTTGGAATCGATAATTCTAACGGTAATTGGCCAAATTCCAACAGATTTTTCGTGTTGGAATTTCCTTGTTTTCTTGTAGTGATAATGGTCTCATAATAAAAATATGTTCGAAAAATTTTAATTGAAAGAGCGGGATTGTTTGTCCCACCTATGACATGGGATGAGTTATCCAACAATAATCCCGCACCATGGCGGACTTGCGGTTTTATTATAAGCTTTCATCATTAAAAGTAAACATGTATGTGACTAGATTGGATATTTTCATTTATCCAAGCTAATCAAATGAAGTAACCAAGCCCTAAATATTATAAATAAACAGATAAAATGTTGGGATTATTTGTAATATTTTGAAAATTCGAGGGATACGATTGGAAAATATTTAATGACATCGGCAAATTTTGTTAGGTCAACTAACATTTGGGACAAAATGTAAGACGAACTCAAATCTCAACGGGTTTATGTAATTTTGAAACTTCTCTAGGTTTCTTCAATTACCCCACACCTAAATAAAATGAATTATCCCAAAAAAATTATGAAATTAAACACTGAATTTTATTTTAGAACACATGAAAAACTGAATTTTGATTACTAATAAACAACCTCAATTAATGCATCCAAATAGTTTGAATTGGGCAATTTGCCGCGTGGGGTGGGGACACAGCACAAAATCAATGAATAAGGTGGATTATGTGATCCACTAGTTACCCAGTTAACCAGATGTTAAATACTTCTTAAATTACAATTAAATTAAATTCATTACACATTTAGGAGATTTATACTTTACGTAACAGTTCAATCTAGCTAAATTAAGAATGATCATGCACGCTGTGTGGATGTGAACAATGATACGTCAAATTTGTCCCATGCCTTTAAACTATAAGATATATATAGACTGTTGTTTGATAATATGGTGGATATATAACTATTCAGTATTTCACACCAAAGCCAGGAAAAAGGGCCGGCCAAACCCAATTATCATCTTTTTTTCTTTTTTCTTTTTGGCAAAATTTTTCTTAAAAATATTTTTGGTCCAACATGCCGTTGCTTGAAAATTGAATATTTTCAATATACACTATTTGCTCATTCTCATTTTTTTAATCATTAGTCATATCAAATCATTTATCATTATCAACTATCATCATTACAAAATATATCACAAATATATTATTCACTCTCTCTTATTTTCTAAATTATCAGTCAGAGACAACCACTATTTTACTTAAACAATCATCACATTTTTATTCTACATCCGATCACACTTCCAAAAGATTCGGAATTTTTTAAAATCAATTTTTCACCACTATTCACTGAAAAAATAAAATGGACAAAATAAAAAGGCCATCCAATCGCATTCTATTATATATTGATTAAGAACACACAATTTCGAGTCAAACATGTTACCGTTTAAAGTTGTAAGACATATATATATATATATATATATATATATATATATAGGTTAGAGCAAAGAGTTTAGACAAACAAATTCAAGTCGAATATACTAATATTAAATTTGTTTATGTTTTTATAAGTTTCAAATAAAAAAGTTTGTAATTAAACTCGACTTATTTATTAATTGAAGACATTGAACAAACTTTAATTGAGTCAAATACGAATCTAGTTCAATTAGCTTAAATTTTTCACATATATTTTATCTCTTTTTTAACTAATCGAATTAAACTTGAAATCTTACTGAAGGCAAAAATGTATTCAACCTAATTCATTAAATTAAAGAACGAGTTCATATTAGCTTTAAATGATCGTTTTTGAATCGAGTATTAACTTAAATGGATCTTTCATTTAATGTAGGCCAGGCTACAATTTATCACACACCCAATAGAAGTTAGAATATGAAATATAATATATATGCAGTTAAGATTATATCAATTTTTGTATGATTACGGCCAAATTTCCATTAATCGTTTATGTTTGGTTGAGAGATATGAAGCATTTAAATAAATAGTCGGCACTTGGTCCAACCCGTTGCTTAATTTTGATGTTGACACTAAACAACGACATAGGCAACATTGACTATTGAGGAGCCTGTGCCGCATGATCCACGTTTTTTGTAATATTAGTATTTTATTGTAATATCCCTCATTTTACATATTTAATTTATTCAATACTAATAGGATAAAATATATAGATTTAATTATATTGCACAATAAAGATTCAGATTGCATTCAATAGAAGGAGATTCCGGAACGCAACGTAACCGGCATATAATCCAGGAAGGTAGGATGACGTGATCCAGATTTTATCCAGTTAAATTAGATAATAAATACTCCTTAAATTACAATTATATAAAATAATTTAGAGATTAATATATTATGTAACACTTCAACCTAGCTAATCAAGAATGATGTTTATGAACTTTGTATGATGATTATGCACTTTGTGTGGATGGTCCAGGATGGGAACAATGATATGTCAATTCGTGATTAAGTATTTAAGTTCACATAAAGCCTCTCACAGTTTAAGACCGTCAGTTTTGATCTTATAATCAGCCGATTTGGCTAATTAATCGTCAAAATCTTGTAATTAAACTACAAGTGTACTTTGTAGCTAGCAGATAACAACGAGTAAGGTCGTATTCCTCAGAGATTGAATACGAAAAACTTAAAGTACATTAATCTCGTACTCCAGTTTTACTGAAGCTATCAAAAATCGAGATGTTGTTTATCTAAACTAAACATAAGACTATCAAATTAAATATCTAGAAATTATTAAAGACCCGAGCTTCACAAGATTTCAACAAATACAAAAGCAATCATAGGAATAAAATATCAACATGCTATATCAATATTAATTCCAATTAATGTTTCACCAAAACCAATTTCTGTGTATCTATGGGTTCAATTCCTAAATTTGTTTATTCTCTCTCCCGAGTGGCACATAAACTGTTGATTAATAAGAATTGCAGGTATCCCTACTCAACAATCAATATTAACTCCCAAAAGCTCTTAGAATTGAAGTAAACCCCCACAAACAATTATAGGTCTCCCGACTCAATCCCCATTTATGTTATGAATTCATTTTTTCCGTAAGTTAGATCTCATCTCCCGAATTTTGAACTAACAATAAATAAACAGAACACAAGAAACCAATTAAGATGAAACAATCAAATTAGAATTAACATGAATCCACAATTTTGATCATGCCCTAGGATCAAGAAGTTTAGCCTAACATATTCGAAAATAAATTCATAGACAAACTTGAAATCAAAAAGTTTGACATCGAATTAAGTACATAACAAAAGATCTAAACTATGATGATATTATCCTTCTTGTCAGGATGGATCCTTTTTCAAAGTCTTGAAGTCTTGCACCTTTGTAGATGCGAAAGGTCTTGTGTCATTCTTCGTTGTGTTGTATATTTTGCCCTAGAAGTGTGTAAAATTTTGTATATTGAGGTATAAAATCGTGTGTCTTCACCTTAGGGCGTGGTCTTCATTTTATACATGCTTTAAGAGATCCCTGGTAGAGTCCCGATGAAATTTGGATACAAAATCAACCGACGGACAAAGTACACGACCGTGTATTGTGTTTTGTTCTCTGTTTTTCTGAAGCAAAGTACACAACTGGGTATTAATACACGGGTGGGTCGTGTATTCCGTCTCTGAAATTCTTCCCTCGAACAAGTCGCATGAACGTGTAAAATAACACGGGTACATAATACACGACCGTGTACTATTACACGAGTGGACTATGTTTATGTTCCTCATCGTTTTCTTCGCGTATTTAATCGTCTCTTTGCATTTGGTATTTTTATATGGGTTGTCCTGCTGATATCTTTGCAAATAAAGCCCTGTTTCATGTCAAAATCACAAGAATACGCAGTTTCACCCCTAACTAAAGAAACCAACTAAAACACTAAATATACATGTAAATGTATCAAATATGTACCAAAATAAGCCCCTAAATGCACTTATATTTTACAAGTATCAAATCCCCCCAAACTTAAACCATTGCTCGTCCTCGAGCAAACTAAGAAAAATAACTGCAAGCAATGGGGTAGATGAAACAACACAAGAACACTACAAACACATAATCTCAATCAAATCAACACTTTAGTAAATATGCAACTCATCATCAAAAGCCATCCATTGCAAATTCGGCATAATCAATTCTCGGGTATTCGACATCGCGGCTCACAAGATAAAGTGTATCACTCAATTCTCAAAGTAAATGAGAAGTGTATACTCTCAAATCATTTCAATGAAGTAGAACTACCATTATGCATACAATTTGTCTAACATCTCTACCGCTCAAGTGTGCACAATTCAAAAATAAAAAAAGACTTCTTGTTTGTTTGTAACATATGCTCTTTGGTTAGGGTAGGAAAAATATGGATTAAGTGACTTGACTTGAGCAAATAGAATCTAAGTCTACAGACTTTCAAACCACCAATCCAATTTCATCTCAACAAGCATTCGTTTATTGTTTTCTCTTTCAACTAACACTTTTATTCCACCATTTTTCTTCTTCTTTTTTTTTTTCCAATCTTAGGTCATTGCCTTTTTCTCTTTTGCCTTAAGCTATCAATTTTCTCATGAATTTTTAAGAATTTTTTTTTCTTAGTGTTCGAATTTTTCTTGTTCTTTTTCATTCAATTTTTTTCGAGCTTTATTATTCACCTATTCACACTCATTCCTCTTTTTATCGATATCATTTTCAAAGTTACACCGCATCTCCCTTGAAATCATACATCTCTATAAGCTCATGTTTTGGGATAAGGATATATCTAGTTAAAAGCTTAAAATGTGGGTAACAATAAAAAGGCTAAGGATCAAATTGACTAAATAGGGAATCATGAGTTTATAGGTAGGCTTTTTAGGCTAGGTAGGCTTCAACAAAAAGATGGCCTTAGATCATCTTCAAAAATTGCACACACATGTGGTTTCAATAAAGATATCATTGCAAGTTTTAGAGTTCTAACAACATGAATGACACACAACAAAACAAAAAGGATGCATATGATAAAAGTTGTTATAGGCACAAATGCTCACAAGCATATTTTCCGCAACATGCTCAAGTACAAAATTTTCTCAATCAACTAAACAAGCAAAATACATCTTTTCAAAAATTCATCACATATTCATCAAGTATTTCATTTGATGAAATCAAGTGTTTATAATAAAATCGTACGAAGACTTCCTATACTAATTCATACTTCTAAATCTAACTCACACAAAAGCAATAACCGTGCTAAAGCAATAAACATGCTAAAAAAATTGAAAAGTTTAACTTTTATATTTTTAAAGAAAAAAGAGTTTTATGCAATTTTTATATGCTTCTACATGCAACCTAAATGCAATGTAAATATGCAACAGTACAAAATCCCGCATTCTTGACAACCCCCCAAACATAAATCATGTTTCGTCCCAAACACATAAGAAAGTTATCAAAAGAAAGAGAAATGTGTGATAAGTACTTACGTGAATCACTATGGTGGAGGAGGCGGAGGATAGTGGCCTTGCTGGATATGTCACTGTTTCATACGAGAAATCATCTCGTACATATGTTGTTGTTGTTGGGTGATTGTACCAAAGTGCTGCAAGTATTCAGTGTGATACTCGTCAACAGTAGCATACAATTGGTGTGCATCAACCATCAAACATGGACCTCCAACTGCTCAATCTTATCACTCAAATACCCATGTCGCCTACCTCATTGCCTAGAAAATTTCGGCCTATCCGTCTCAACTGTGGCTCATCTTGTGTGGCAGTAGCTTGTTCTCCCCTCATAGCCCAATTACTCCTATCACGAATTGAGGTAGCATCCGGATTTGGGAGTTTAATTTTAGTCCTATCCACAAATTTGTTTCTTCCTCAATAACTGCGGGCTCTTTCGAAATCGCTTGCTGGATTGCATTCAGTTTCATATTTAGCACGGACACTTGCTCTGTGAGCATGGCAATCTTATCCTCATCCTGGACCTCCGCCTCACATTTGACATTGGATCTCTTAGATGGCCACTAGTAAATATTATTTGCCATGTCCTCAAGTAATTCTAGTGCTTTCTCCGGATACTTCACTAGCAGAGCACCCCAGATGCAACATATGTAATCCTTCTCGTGTTTCTACTCAAAACATTATAGAAATATTGTACCTGTTGGTAGTCGATATCCATGTTGAGGGCACTTTATTAACAACTCCTTAAACCTGTCATATGCCTCATACAATGGCTCTGTTAAACTGCCTAAACTGAGCGATCTCACTTTTTAACTGCAGTGTCTCACTTTGGGAAAGTATTTAGTAAGAAATCTCTGACTTAGTTCAGCCCAATCTGTTGCGGGTGGTGTTAATGAAGATAACAATTCCTTAGCCTTCTAGCATCGAGAGAATGCAAAAAGACTACATCGAATGATATCCTTAGAAGCACTACTCATCTTTACTGTATCTCAGATTTCTAAAAGTTGCTCCAGATGCAAATTTGGATTCTGTACGACTCTCCCCCCGAACTGGTTTTGTGACACTACCTAGATCAACACATGTTTTAGTTCAAAACTATTTGCATTAGTCGGTAGACGGACCACTGTTAAGTTGGTTTTATACCAATGTATTGAGTATTCTAGACGAGGATTTTGCGTTGTTTTCGGGTATTTTAGTGTCGTTTGAGTCGAGTTTGTGTCATTACTTGTTGTTCGAGAATCGGGACTGATCTTGATAGTCGAAATTGGTTAAAAATGATGAAAAACGTGTTTGGATGGTGAAGATCACTTTTTAAAAGCTGAAAAACGGAAAATTATCGACGGAGCACGCGCGCCCCCGCGCCAGGGGTAGAAAATGGTACAGTACGCACAGCACGGATGGGCGCTGCAACCCCCATACACAAGGGCTGCAGCCAGCCAAGCGGGCAAGCTGAGAAGCGTTCGGTAAATAGGGAGCGTTGCGGCCCGCCAAGTAAGCTGCGGCAGCGGGGATGGCGGTATGCAGGGAACGACACACAACATCGGCAAAGATAGCTGCAGCGCATGGGCGTAGTCTTTGCGGCAGCGCGTCAAACGGACAAAGGCGGCGAAAGCGCGATCAGAAAGAAAGGACAAGCGAATAGCGCAAGCAACAAAGAAATAGGGCGATGGCGATGGGCATCTTTGCGACCCGCCATTTGCAAAGATCGCAACGCGCGGTGAGCAGCAGCAAAATAATGAGCAGCCTTGGCTAACTGCTGGCGCGCGAGGAAGGATCAAGCCCAGCGTCCGCGCGGAATGGACCTGAACGTACGCTGAGTAATTTTATTCGACCTTTTGACGCGATTTCAAGGTTTCGAGCCTATAAATATGAGAAGTGACGTACAAACTAGGGGTCGGACATTATTTTGAGCACAACGCAAGGCAAGAGACATGAAACAAGGGTTCGGGATGGCAATTGGAGGCACTTCTCGTCTGGACACAGAGATATTTCCTTCTCTTTTCTTCTCAATTCTTTCTTTGCTTTTCTTTGTCAATTTTTCGAGATGTATAATTACTTCTTTACGAATTTTTGTACATCCATTGTGAGCTAAACCCATCTTTCTAGGGGATTGATGTAACTTACGTTTGAACCTACGTTTTGATTTCCAGTTTATGAAATTCGCATGTTTATTAATCTATTTGTGCTATTTGATTTGATTGCATCTGGATTATCTGATCAATAATTTAGATTGTTTGGCGTGTTTGATTTGACGCTCGAGAGAGGTAATTGAACGCCTGGCCATAGAATAGCACAACCTAGGGTTTCATAGAACCGAGAGGTTTATGAATCTTTTGAAGCATGTGATAGAATATTCATTGAGCGCATTAGGGTTTAATTTATGATTTTATAGAGATATCAAAATCAGAAATTGGAACCTAGAATCACTTGGCACTCGAGAGAGAAAGTGATAAACGGTAGGAATATTGGCTTATAGATTAATAACTTGTGATTAATAAACTGGATTGAAACCATAGGGGATAACTAGGTGAAATCAACCCTCTAGAATTCATCTTCTACGTGTTTGATTAATTGTCTGAATCATTTATTTGCTTATTTTTAGATTTCTTTCTAGTTTAATAAATTCTCATCTCTTTTCGATTTCTAGATAGAATTAAGCTATTTTAATTATAGTACTTAGTATAAAATTTGATAACAATCCATGTGGAGACGATAACCCTACTTTCAAAACCTATACTAAAACTTGACACCGTACGCTTGCGGTAAGATTTTCGCGATGAAGTTTTTGGCGCCATTGCTGGGGATTGTTTTATCTTATTTTAAACTAATACTATTACCATGTAGTCTTAATTCTAATCTAGACTAGTTTAGGAATTTTAATTTCGTTTTTCTCATTGATTTATTTGTTTATGCGAGATTCTGAAAATACTAATTTGATTCCTTTTGATCCAGAGATTGAAAGGACACTTCGAGCAATCAGAGTAGCAAAGCGAGCACATAATCGAGCAATGGCAGAAGACGGGGACAATGAGAATAACGGAAATCGGGTCGTGAATGTGCCTCCACAGCCTGAGGCACCAGAAAGGGCAATCCGGGATTACTTTCGCCGACCGTGAACGTAATTACTAATTGTGCGCCAGCCCATAAATGCGAATAATTTTGAATTGAAACCAGGCCTCATAAGCATGGTTCAACAGAATCAGTTTGAGGGGAGTCCAGTGGATGATCCGAATACACATCTAGCCACATTCTTGGAAGTTTGCGACACCATCAAGATGAATGGTGTGACTGATGAGACCATTCGATTGAGGCTTTTCCCGTTTTCACTTCGGGATAAGGCCAGGCAGTGGTTACAGACGTTCGCCCCTGGGAGTATTACGAGCTGGGATGATCTGACTCAAAAATTCTTAGCAAATTCTTCCCTCCCAGCAAGACCCTCCAACTAAAGAGCGAGATAGTCCAGTTCCAACAGATTGATTTTGAGCCGTTATACGAAGCATGGATATGTGGGCGAGAGGTTCAAGATATTTTCTGACATGGATATGATATGTAGCGCGAGAGGGTTGATATTTCTACAACGGGTGAATGGGCATACGAGACGATACTAGATGCGGCATCAGGAGATACATTGATGGCTAAAACACCGACTGAGGCCATACTTCTACTTGAAGAAATGGCCACAAACATCTATCAATGGCCCTCCGAGAGATCAGCACCGAAGCCAATTGCCGGTGTTCTTGAGTTGGATACAATGTCAGCTTTGGCAGCTCAAATCTCGCGTCTGACAAAGCAATTGGCAATCATGAATACTGGCAACACACCACAGCAAGCCGCACTCCCACCCGCCACCGTTCACACAGCCGCCACTCACGAGGCCGAGCAAGTCAATTATGTGAATAACCGGGATTTTAATAACAGGGGTAATCAATTACCAACTCACTACCGCCCGGGACTTCACAATCACGAGAATCTCTCTTATAGCAACAACAGGAACATATTGAATCCACCTCCGGGTTATCCAAACCCATCCAGATCCAATGCACTTGGAGGTGAAAAGAAGCAGTCGCTAGAGGAGATGCTCGGCTCATTCATCGGAGAGACCAGGAATCGAATGAATAGGAATGAGGCGCAGATTGATGGTCTGAATACTAAGATGAGCACAATGGAGATGCACATTAGGTCGATCGAGACACAAAAGGTCGTTAGCTCTGGTAGTGAATTCATTGCGAAATAGGAAAGTTCCCAAGTGATACATAGGTTAATCCAAGAGAACATTGCAATGCAGTTTACGTGAAAAATGAAGCAAAAATTCAGCCTGGCCCCAAAGACTCACCTATTTATGCGAAACCAGTGGAATCCAAGAAAATGAGTTGGAAGATTTTGAGACTGTCTATTTGACAGAGGAATGTAGTGCAATAGTCCAGAGTAAACTACCTCAGAAAATGAAGGACCCAGGGAGTTTTACTATTCCTTGTACTATTGGAGGAGTTTCTTTGAGAAACCACTTTGTGATCTTGGGTCCAGTGTGAATCTGATATCTCTTTCTGATGTGACGGAGTTTGGGCTCGGGGAGGTGAAGCCGTCCAATATCACTCTGATTGATCTATCGCCTATCCGTGGGGAATCATTGAAGGCGTATTGGTAAGAATAAATAAATTTGTTTTTCCTGTGGATTTTGTAGTGTTGGACGCGAACGAGGAGAATAAAATACCTATCATCTTTGGGCGACCGTTTTTAGCTACAACTCGGGCTTTGATCGATGTAGAAACGGGAGAGCTAACATTGCGGGCAAATCAGGAGAAAGTTGTATTCACCATCCATCCAACCAACAGGCTAAAATTTGAATTAAAAGATGGTAAGCTGATGGTTGAAAATATAGCCGAAGACATTGGAGGTTGGGAAGTTTCTAAGTGCAATGTGGATAACATGCCAATTGGAGCCCCAACTTGAGGATAAACTGACATAGTCTGGCTGAAGACTGTAAACTTAGCGCTTATTGGGAGGCAACCCAAGCCCCTTTTATTGCTTTCTTAGTTTTAATTTAGTTTAGTAGTTGTTTTTGTTTTTTTTTTTGAATTTTTTTTTTTGCATTTTTAGGAGTAGTAAGTTGCATCATGCCCCACCCCTCTTATTTGTGCAACCCCCACATATTCCACTCCATCTTCACAAAGGAGCATTATAACACCACACACACCATATTCATCTCATCCATTCACTATTTGGTAAGTTTGCAACTTCCAAACCCCACCCCATGGTTTTCCCAATTTTGTGATTTTCGGTGTGATTGGATTGTAGTAGTGCTCATATAATTGTTATTGATTTGTGGATTGTGGACTGTTTGCTCATGCTAAACTTAGGCTTGGTGTTGATTTTTGGGATTGAATTGAGATATTCATTGCATTAACTATCTTTGCCCAAATTCATGCATATGAGGTGTTTGATAAAATGCCCCAATGACAATTTCACATTGTTTAGTGCTATCTTGCATATCTATGCTTATTTTTTTGACATGGCACTATATTTTTTTACTTGGGTGCTGTTGGGAAATTTATTTTTAGATTTTGATGAATGCCATGTAAAACTTAGACTAGAAAGTTGGCACCCCATTTTCTTTGTAATTTGCATTGTGATAGATAGGGCTGTTCGAGCTGAGTCAAGTCAGCTATGCCTAAATATGCAAGAAGTCAACTGGAGACTAGAATGAAGACTCCACTGTGAGGCAGCTGAGTATGGCAAGGAAGAGAAGACAGGAACTCGACTGGAGAAGTATCAGCTGAGATGCAGTTGTGTGAAGTGTCAGTCAAGTCAACCCAAGATAGCCAAGTCTCAAGTTGAAGTGACAGATGAGTCATCCAATGATTGGGAGCTGACTCGAAGTCATCTGGGAAGTTAAGGAACTGCAGTCAAGTCAAGACAATTGAAAAGGATCCGTTGCACAGAAGTCAAGAAAGTTACTTAAACAAGTAATACTTCCATGCTGCCTCTCTTAAAGTGCTCAGTCCCAGAAGCGTGCAAAAGGAATAAACCAATGGGAAGCACTGCACCTGTGTCAGAACTCTGAAAAGCTGAAGGTTCATTCAATACAAGGAAATGTCAATTTCAAGGACTGCAACAAGACAAGCCAACGACCACGAGTGTCTTTTGAAAATTAGCCTATCTCTTCAATGGGCAGATTTTCAAAAGAACACTTTAAAAGGCTGAGGAATCAATTTGAGAAAATGTTACCTTGCATACCTGGAACACAAGCTTTTAAGCCATTATTCAAACTGTAACCAGAAAAATTCTCAAGTCATTCAAGCCTAATCCTCAAGCCAGAACTTCGAAGGAAATCAATCCAACACTTACTTGTGAAGGAAAGACGACTTCAATCAGTTGAAGAGGAAACATTTGAAGAATCAAAGGGGTCTACATTCCACAGAGGATTGTAGAAAGATTCAAGGTCGAACCAGTCTTAATTTCTTGGAGGGCTTCGTGATCAAATCCAAGAAGCTTGAGCAAGTGAGCTATAGTAGCAAGGAAGCTGTCTTGTGAAGAAGCTGAGTCGGACGAGAAGCCAGCTGTGTGACCAAGGCATCTCCAGACTGAGTCCCAAAGGATCAAGTCAGCTGTGTGATCAAAACTTGCATCTGGACTGATAACCACTTTGTACTCTGATCAATACTTAGTGGATTCCTCCAGGAGTTGGAGAAGAGAGGATTAGAAGAATTACCCCATCTTCGAACCTCTATAAAATTTATTGTGTCATTTACATTTTAGCATTTACTTAATGCATATTATTTAATATCTGCTGATAATTTGCCATCCAATTGATATTTAACTAAGTGCTAAAACCAAGTGTTAAAACAACTTAAACCAAATTCAAGGGAGTTAAGTCTTCCGCTGAAAACATATCACAGTCGAGTTAAGCTTTAGACTAAGTAGCTGAGTTATTCTATCAACAGCTCAGTCGAGTGTGGTGAGTGGCTAACTCTGCTGGTTAACTAACTTAGCTGTCCATCAAGGACTTAGCTGTGAAGAATTAACTCTGAACTTATTTAAAAAGGACTAAATCGAAAAGTTGGTAAGGTTTATTCAACCCCCCCTTCTAAACCTTACACTCACACCCCTTGGGACCTACAAGTGGTATCAGAGTGGTTGGTTCATTGAGCCTTCCGCACTGGTTACTGAACTAGATCTCCAATCTTTCAAAGCTTGCTTTAGCACTTGATCTTTCAAAACTCTTTTATTCAGCAAAGTTACTATCATGGAAGCAAATTTTACAGGCATCCCTATGTTCACAATTGAGGAATTTGATGATTGGAAAATTCGTATGCGTGTGCTCATGTATCGGATTACACGATGAAATGTGGATAGTAATAGAAGATGGGCCACTACAAATTTTAAAAGTGAACACAGTGCAAGGAGAGGCTGCTGCAAGGAAGAAGAAGAGGATGTGCTCCCGGACCGGCTATGGTTGAAAAACCCAGAGTGAATGGACAAATGATGATAGAAAATGATGCAACCTAGACAACGTGGCCAAGGACATTCTTTACAAGACTTTGGACAAAGCCATGTTCAATAAAGTCAAATCATGCAAGACGGCTAAAGAAATCTGGGATAAGCTAACCTTGATTTGTGAAGGCTCTGAAGAAATCAAGGAAAATAAGCTATTTGTTGCTGTACAAAAATTTGAAAATTTTAAAATGCTTGCAGGAGAAACCTTGGATCAACTAGATGCTCGATTCACAGAAATTACCAATGAGCTATCTGCACTTGGAAAAGAATATACACAGAAGGAAATATATATGAAGATTCTAAGAAATCTTCCAGCTGAGTGGGAAATGAAGGTCATGGCCCTGAGACATTCCATGGACCTATCAAAAACATCCAACCATGAGCTATTCTCATATCTCAAAGCCTACAAATTTGAACTGAGAAGAAAAGACCAAGAAGAGACAGCTATGCCCAAAACAGCTGCTCTAATAGTTAAGGATGGGAAAAGAGTTGAAGGCAAAGAAGTCATCGATCAGGAAAAGATTGCCTTGATGGTTAAAAGATTTAACAAGTTCTTCAACAACAATTACAAGAGAGGCAAAGGTGAATCCTCCAGAAGACACTCAGCTCCGTCCAAGTCAAGGGAAGATAGGGCACCTAAGAAGCGAGCATCAAAAGATTGAGTATCAAAGAGCTGACAATCCAAGAATGGAAAGAGCTGACCAAAAAGTTGAGAATCTATGTTGGAACTGCAGACAACCCGGTCACTATGCCATTGATTGCCCATATCTTGTAGTCAACAAATATAGGAATGAAGAGGAAAGAAGAGTCTTCAAGGAAAGAAGACAAGAAAAGAAAAAGGCAATGTTGAGTGTTAAAGCGCTAAGACATGCAAGCCAAAAAACACAGCAGACTCGGAGAGTAGTGAAGCTGACTACTCAAGTGACTCTGAAGAAGAAGCCTTGATCTGTTTAATGGCCAAAGAACAAGACCAACCTGACCAAGAAGATGAGGTACACTCTAACTCATCTCACTCAGATTCTAGTGATAGTGATTGTGACACACACACTTCATCACCCACTAATCTTTATGATTCATTAGGCAAAATGATGAAAGACTTTGAGCGCATTAAATCCTCGCACACACTACTGAATGAGGAAAACAGCCTTCTCAAAAGCCAAAACTCACAGCTGACTAAGGAGCTGAGTACTCTGAGTCACATAGCTGATGAGAATAAAGAACTAAAGGCTGAAAATGCTAAGTTAATAGCAGAGATAGCTGCTATAGAAAAGAGGGAAAATAACCTCAAAAATGTGATTGCCTCATTCACTAAGGCATCTAAATCTCTGGATGATCTTATTATGAGCCAAAGAGGATGTGGAGATAAGACTGACTTAGGATTTAATTCCTCTATGCTAAGTCAAGCTCCCAAAGTGATTTTGGAAAAAGGATCTTCAAGTAATGAAGCATCTTAAAAATCCAAAACTCCAAATGGTGCACACACATTCATTCCAAAGCACAACCACAACCAAACTGGCCTTGGTTATAAAGGAAAAGGAAAATAGCTAGTTGAGTATGCAGAGAGGACAACTGAGAAGAAATCCAGCAGAGTTCCTCAGCAAATTTCAAACAGGAAGTACTCTGTAAAGAAGAAACAGAGTTACCAAAAGCCCCAGAAGTTCTATAAGAGGAACACATATGATGGGAATGGGAGAAACTACCCAAGCCAAGCTGATTGGTATAATGTAAAAAATCAGCAAAGATCTATGGAATACAAGCTTAAATGGCAAAGACCTAGAACTCAGCAAAAGTTATTCCAAAGGCAACAGAGCTATTATCAGCACACATATGCACCCAAGCACTACACTCAGAGATATCACAATTACCCAAAGAAGGCAATTGCTAAAACACACACCGGCATACAGACAAAAGAGACAACTGTATGAACCTAAATCCCCCAAGCAATTTGCCAAAGTGAATTATGATTATGGCACAGATAGATGGCAACCCCTTAGAGTCAAATCATTTGGCTATAGGTTGGTTGGATCATCTTACAACACTAACCCCTCAGGACCCAGGCAAGTATGGGTACCTAAAAACTAATTTCCTTGATTGCGGGTTCAAGGAGAAGTGAGTGCCAAGGAACTGGTACATGGATAGTGGTACATTCCGGACACATGATAGGAAACAAGAAAAATCTATCAAAATTCAAGGAGGTTAGAGGTGCAAAAGTCATATTTGGAGGAAATGAAGCTCCAGGAGAAATAAGAGGCATTGGGTCCATCAAGAAAAATGGATTAGAAATCACAGATGTTGCATATGTTGAAGGACTCAACTTCAATCTGCTAAGTATCAGTCAACTCTGTGACAAGGGCTATAATGTCGGATTCAACATGGGTGTATGCCAAATCAAGGACACTGAATCTAATGAAGTAGTGTTACAAGGATGCAGACAAAAGAGCATGTATGTGGTAGATTGGTCAACTGCAACACCAAGCACTTGTCTATTAGCAAAGAGTACAGTAGAATCAAGTTGGTGGTGCAAGAAGCTCGATCCTGAATTTCAAGACAATTAACAAACTTGCAAGGAGTAATCTTGTAGAAGGACTCCCAGACTCAGTATACAAGAAGGAAAGTATATGTGATGCATGCCAGATGGGAAAGCAGATCAAATCATCATTCAAAGAAAAGACATGTCCATCTTCAACAAGAATATTGCACCTGTTACATATGGATCTATTTGGTCCAGTTGTACCAGCTAGCATAAGTGGAAAGAAATACACCTTGGTGGTAGTAGATGATTATTCAAGATATACATGGACAATCTTCATGTGTAAGAAGAAGGAAACTTTGCAGAAATTACCCCAACTGATGAAAAGGGTTCAAAATAAGAAGAGTCAAACCATTATAAAGATAATAACTGATAGAGGAATTGAGTTTGTCAATGGAATAATAACTCAGTATTGTATTGAAAATGTTATTGCTCATGAACCATCTGCAGCAAGGACTCCACAGCAGAATGGAGTTGCAGAAAGAAGGAACAAAACTCTTAAAGAAGCAACAAAGGACCTTGTTAGTAAGCGGTCGCTAAAAGATTTTGGGCTGAAGCAATAAACACAGCATGTTATACTCAAAATAGATGCATGATAAATAGACAGCTGACAAAAACTCCCTATGAGATTTGGACAGGGAGGAAGCCAAATGTTGCATATTTTAGAATATTTGGATGCAAATGCTTCATCCATAATAATGGCAAAGACAATTTAAAGGCTTTTGATGCTAAAGCTGATGAAGGTATCTTCTTGGGATACTCAGCTGAGAGCAAAGCCTATAGAGTGCTCAACAAGAGGACAATGGTTACAGAGGAGTTCATCCATGTGGTGTTTGATGAACCCAAGGTAAATGGAGAAGACATTGAAGAGTCAGCAGACAAACTGAATCAGCCAACCATGCAGAAGAGTCCCTATGTTGAAGCTGAAGCTGGAGTCGTAAACCCAGATGAAGATGAGATAGTTGAATCTCAAAGACAGTTGGAAAACTTGCAGCTAAGTGATGATGAGAGAGTTGATCAAAATAACACAGCTGCAAGACGACTGAATCCAGCTAACTTACTCCAATCGGATGTAAGATGGCTAAGAGACCATCCGCCAGAACTAGTCATTGGAGATGTAAGAGAAGGTATAAGAACCAGATCCAGAGCTCAACAAGAAGTAATGTTCACTTGTTTTATCTCTCAAATAGAACCAAAAGATGTGTCACAAGCATTGGATGACACACATTAGATTGAAGCCATGCAAGAAGAGCTGAATCAGTTTGAAAGGAACAAAGTGTGGGAATTGGTTCAAAGACCAACCCATCAAAATGTTAGTGGCACAAAATGGGTGTTCATAAACAAGATGAATGAGGAAGGTTCTGTGGTAAGAAACAAAGCAAGATTGGTAGCCAAACGATACTGCCAAGAAGAAGGGATAGATTTTGATGAAACATTTGCTCATGTGGCAAGACTAGAAGCCATATGGATGTTTCTTGCCTATGCTGCACACAAGAACTTCATTGTATACCAAATAGATGTAAAAAGTGCATTCTTGAATGGATTATTGGAAGAAGAAGTCTATGTTGAACAACCTCCAGGATTTGAGTAGAAGACTCTTGGAGAAAAAGTGTACAAACTCAAGAAAGCTCTATATGGATTGAAACAGGCACCAAGAGCATGGTATGATACATTATCACAATTCCTGACTGAGAACGGATTCACAAAAGGCAAAGTAGATAGAACACTCTTCAGAGTTCAAGATGGGAAGAGTATATTACTTGTTCAAATATATGTGGATGATATCATCTTTGGATCCACAAACAAAGAGCTGTGTGATAAATTCTCAAATCTCATGCAAAGCAAATTTGAAATGAGCATGATGGGAGAGCTGACATTCTTCCTAGGACTCCAAGTAAAACAGTGAAGGATGGAACCTTCATAAGTCGGACAAAGTACACCGGAGAATTAATGAAGAAATTTGGTATGGAAGAGAAGTCCTCTCGTGAAAATACCAATGAATACATCAGTCAAAATGGATATGGATGCAGATGGGAAGCCTGTGGATCAAACAAGATACAGAGCACTTATTGGATCACTGCTCTATCTCACAACAAGTAGGCCATACATCACCTTTGCAGTAGGTGTATGTGCAAGATTTCAATCTACTCCAAAAGAGAGCCACATGACTGCAGCCAAGAAAATCTTAAGATACTTGAAGGGAAGCCAAGAAGTTGGCTTATGGTATCCAAAGGAAGGTGGATTCAAGCTAATTGGTTATTCAGATTATGACTATGCTGGATGTAGAGTTGATAGGAAGAGTACTTCAGGTACATGTCAAATGCTTGGAAATAGGTTAATTTCCTGGTTTAGCAAGAAGAAAAATTCAATTGCCACATCCATGGTGAGCGAGAATACATAGGCTGCGGTATTTGTTGTCACCAAGTTTTATGGATGAGACAAAGGTGAGAGACTATAAAGTTGAAGAAAAGGAAATTCCAATTATGTGTGATAACACAAGTGCAATTGCAATCACTCAGAATCCTGTGTTGCATTCAAGAACAAAGCACATTGATGTCAGATACCATTTCATAAGAGACCATGTTGAAAAGAAGGACATCACCTTGGAATACATCTCAACTCATAAGCAGTTAGCTGATATATTCACAAAACCTTTATGTGAATCAAGATTTGAAGAACTCAAGCATGGATTAGGGTTAATTGAGCTGAGTTGACACTCAGAAGACTCAGAGAAAAGAGATGGAGCATGAAAAGATGGAAAAAGAGCGGAGCTCTTTTGAAACAAACTAAGTGAATCACCAGATCGGAAAGTTAGGACGAGTTAGGCGACGGTGAGTCACGATGTGAATAGAGAGAAGAAGAGTTGAATCAGCTAAGAAGCAAGCTGAGTCATTTATGAGCAAAGTGACAAAAACGCAGTCGTTCTTACTAAGCGAGAATGTTTTTAAGAATGACGTCGGCGTAATTATGACGTGTCTGATCAAAAGTCAGTATACCAAGCTTAGGATTGGATATAAATCTTTGCCGCATTAAATGCGAGAAATTAAATGTTAATCGGCGTGCAAAATCTGAGCCGTTGATCTCGATCAAATTTCAAAAACCGTCCGCACGTCCTTTCATAACCCATACATATACTATTTCGTCTGTTTTTCTCTCACTTTACACAAACTGTTCATCTCTCTCAAAAGCAAAGAAAGAAAATTTCTCTCTCGAAACCCTACAAACTTTCAAAACATATTTTCAAAGTTCCGTTAGGTAAATCTTCAAGAAATGGCATCTACTTACGATTTTGTTAAGTTGGGAAAACAAATCCACACTGGTTCTACCGTGGATTTTGAAGGAATGATCAAACAGGGGTTCGACGAAACCCTTGTGAAGAAAATAGCTGAGAAAGTGGAGAAGTCTGGGCTGAAACCCTTTCTCACAATGGAGTTTCAATATGACCTACGTGGAGGAGGTCGCGCAGTTCTATGTGAACGCTGAAGTTCATGACGAGGGCATCAAGTCCTCTGTTCACGGGAAAGAATTCACAATCACTGCCAAGGATTTGGCGAGAACACTGCTTGTTTGCTACGGTGGAAGGAGTGCGAGGAGATATGAAGGTGATGTAAACTGGCCGCTTTGCATGGAAGGAAGTGGCCAAAACCTCGGTATCTTCGAAGGTTGTCTACGGTGACAAGAAGGCTCTTTGAAGGAAGATTACCACAAGTTCTTTGGACATTGTTGCCAAGTGTGTGGACATCAAATTTGGAAGCTTTAATCGGCTGTCCAAAACCAAGATGATCGTGATGGCTGCGATCATGGAGGAGAAGAAAAGTAAAGCAACCGGAAATTTGAGTTTGTATACGGAGACTCGCCAAAAATATGGGAATAAGTCCTTCAAGGAAGATGGATCGTTCGGAGGATCTTTGGGGTATGGAGGTGAAAGGTGTTCTCTCCAACATGGAAAGGCGTTCCATGTTAACAAAAAGATGTTCCGATCAAATCTCTCCGGAGCACAAAAGAGAGCTTATGCCAAGAGAGCGGACACAAGTGAGGGGGAATCGGTGACCACTGAAGAAACAACTGTCTCCTCCCCTCCCAAGAAGCTGCCCTGCGGTACTGCAAAGAAATCGCTTGCCCCCTGCAAAGAAAGAAAAAGAAAACCGCACTTTTTGCCCTGCGGTAGGAGTCACCGCCCCTGCGGCCATGTCTCCGCCCCTGCGCCGCAATGAAGAAGGAACCGTTAATCCCTTCTCCAGTGATTAAGAAGAAGAGGACTGCAACAATAAGGAAGGCAGCTGCCTCTAAGACAATCTGCGAAGGCATTTACCTTCGATTTAAGGCTGGAGGAAGTGGAACCAGATATTCCTCTTGTGAAAACAAAAAAGAAGAAGAATCTTCAAGCGCTCGAGCTTGAGAAAATAGTTAGTGCCACTCGGCTAGAGCAGTCTTGAGGCAGGGAGAAGTAGAGTCTCCGAAATTATAGATGAAACAGCCAAGTCTGTTGAGGCCGATCAGCAGAGGCAAGTTGAAGACCCAATCAGAGAAGAACAAGCGAGGAACAAGGAGTATCCGAGAAAGCCGAATCTCCTGTTGACGGGGTTGTGTCCCCTCTGCGACGACCCACTGGTGAGTGTGAAGAAAAAGAAGCCATGTTACCCTCCATTCCTGAGACTGGAGGACAACGCGAAGATAACAATGATGATTTGATGATTCAATCCCCACCATATCTAGACATCCAAAATCGTCTGTGAGAATGGAGAAAGTGGAAGTTGAGTCACTCTAGGGTGCAGTTTGAACACCCAGAGTTTATTGAGGAGGAAGAGGAACTCTTCAGGTTCCTTGAAGTTGATCTGATGTTGCAAGCCCTTGATGAGGATAAGCTGCATCAACATGTTGCAAATTCGAAAAAGAAAACGAAGCAGGCTAAAGCAGAGAGCGAAGCTCGTGAGAAAGCCAATATATGTCCTCTAACTGGAACCATCGATCATACTCATCCACATCTTGACATGATTTCAAAGAGCGATGAAAATATGGACCCTGCTGCTGCGACTGAAGAATTGGATATGCAGCAAGCCATGCGGGAATCTAGAATCCTACATGAGCAACAGCTGATGGAAGGCCCTGGAGAGTCTTCCAAATCACAACTGGAGATTGATCCTATGGTAGTGGTGTTAGACAGATTGCAATCTGTTGTTGCTACGACCACTTCCCGACTCACTCGATGAAGGCATTAACGGAGGCTGGCGATGAAACTAGGAACTTGGGGACCCAAGTCGAGTCAACCCCTACTGAAGGTGTCTTACCACCTGCCCCAACGTCTGACAACTCACAGGAAACAGCCGGGAGTCTGGAGAAGAGTGACCCATTCCAATTCACTCACTCGGTGGTGTGCCGTGAGGTGAAACTCCCTCCTGCGGCTAGGTCGGAGAATTTGCGGTGACTCCACAACGAATCTAGGAGGCGAAGTGGAGAAGGAAAAAGAAACAGATACACAACAAGTTGTCACTAACGAGGCTTAGGCGGTTGAGACTGTCTCGGTGAAAGTGCCAACCGCTCCGCAGCCAATGACGCCGCTTGGGCGTGAGAGGCACAGATGGATCTCGCCCGGGAGTTAACACTGCGGGCAATGAAAGTGCAACTCACGTAGTTTAGACTCTGTGGATTCCACTGTAGAAGACCCCAAGACAGTTGAGTCTGTCAAAGGGAATGTCCAAGGCCTTGCTGCAGTTGAGACTGCAGGAGGTAGTGAAGGCCTACGGGAGGTTGAGACTTCCCGAGGTAAAGAGGCGGAAACACAGAACATCCCTCCTACTATCATTGATGAATCTGAGAAGGAGATAAGTGCCCTTCATGATTCCCAAGACAATCCTGATGTAACATTTCAGGGATCTGAAGGTGAAGAAGAGGCTGAGTCATCTCTTGTTGCAAGTCCAAACGACTCAGCTGAGGATGTTCTTCCCAGCACGAGTAAGCCAGAATTCAAGGCTGCTCATCAAAGGTTCAATTTTGATGATGAGCCACCCCAACCAATCTCATCATCGTCCGATGACGCTACTGATACGGCCGAGGACCAGGCAACTAAAATGGAAAAACCAGCTGAGACCAACGGTGTTAAGACACCGAGGCTCGGCCACCGGGTCCATTCCATTTTAAAGACCACGGTGAATCACGATACCAAGCGTGTAAGCTCCCAAAGCTGCAGCAGAATCGACTCAACAGGGCACATCACGGCCACGAGTTACCATTGAACAGATTCCCTATGTCCATGATGATGCGTTTGAAGAAACGTTCCTCTTCTCACTAGAGCTGTCTGCTCTTGATGAAGAATCAGCTAGAGATCAACAATGTTTCCATAGACCTGATCCAGTCATTCCCACAGATACCATCGTCCCAGCAGATTTTGACTTTGATGCTGCTTGGCCGCCAGCTGAGACAGAGGTGACCGCTAAGGTTCGAGAAGTCTTCAAAGCAATATTTGCGGAGATAGAGAAGATGGAAAGGCACCAGGCCTCATTAGATATGCGGCTGGATAACAGAGATGCTAATCTTATGGCCAATCTGCGTGGAATTATAGTCAGGATCCGGGAATGGTGGCAACAACAACAAACAATGCGTGTAGAATAGGTTCGATACTTCAAAGCATTGTACAATAAGATGCTAATTTGGAGCGCTGATAACGCTGATATGAAGAGAAGAATGCAAGAAAACATTGATAGAATGCATGAATCTCATACCACGGAAATGGAACTGCTGCGCGAATTTCATCGAAAAGAACTTCTGCGAGTGGAAGAAAACATGAATGCAAAATTCAGCCTTCTTATGGCTGAAATGAAGTTGGTGATAGCCGAATCGAAAGCCACCCGCTCGAATTTGCGTGAGAATCCAAGCGAACTCGGCTATCGGCCGTCTAGATTTCATGCTTGCTGGCATGTTTCCAGGGGTTCCTCTCTCCTTTGATGATGCCAAAAAGGGCGAAGAGGAATACCTAAAGACGTTGAAAGGATCCGTAGTCGAGAAGAAGGACGCATATGTAAAGGCAAAAACAGCTGAAGAACATAGAAGAGAAAAGAAGGAAAAATCTGTTGAGGGGGAAGGTTCGAAAGACATGACTTTGATGATTGCTAAAACCCCTCAACAAGGACTTGTCACAGCTGACATCATCAGCAAACTTCCAGTGACTCTGCCGCTCCAACACTCTGCTGTGCCCATGGCTAAAAAGAGGAAGATAGTAGAAGCAGGGATGAAGGAGGTGGAAGGAAAAATGGATGCCTGAGTGATGGATATATTGAAACAATATGGAGACATTCCAACAGGCAGAGACACTGATGCCATTTCAGACGTCGGAAGCGAGCCGAGATAAGTTGATGAATTCAAAACGCTCGAATCTGAGGGATACTTCGAGAATATGTCCATGGCCCAAGCCTGGGACTTGTATTGGGAAAAAGGCCTCAAGCTATGCGAAGAAGGCGACAGCGACAGACTCTGGGCGATCCTCTCATCGATCACTCTGCTTTGGTCACTCATTTGGGAAGAAGAAGGCCCAAAAGACAATACACACCGGAGGTAGAGGAAGAAGAAAGTGGAGTAAGAGGTTTGGACCTAGACCTCTACCCAAAAATATAGAATACATAGATCCGGGGAAGAAATGAGGGATCTATTGGGTGGATATGACGTAGTAGCCAATATGGAAGTGGCGGAAAAATCTTTGAATATGTAAAGAGAATCGAAGAAGAAAATAAAAGACAAACTCATTTGTGGGAAGAGAGACAAGAAAGAAAAAGAAAAGATGAAGCTGTGTAGGTCCCAAAGGGGTGTAAGTGTAAGGTTTAGAAGGGGGGGTTGAATAAACCTTACCAGATTTTCGATTTAGTCCTTTTAAATATACAGAGTTGATACTACACAGCTGTGTCCTTGATGGATAGTCAATTTAGTCACTCGGTAGAGTTAATCTCTCAACAGAGACTCAACCGAGCTGTTGATGGAGTAACTCATTTGTTGGCTCTCTAAATTAACTCGACTGTGGTTTTGTTTTTTGGAAGACTTAACACCCTTAAGTTTGATTGAGCAAGAATTTAGTGATTGGTTTAGTACTTATAAGTTATTAAGTGGATAGCAAATTTATCAGCAGATATACGCAGTTAAAAATGCAAGAATTAAGGTGCTGAAAAGTAAATGACGCAATGAAGTTTTTATAGAGGTTCGAAGATGGGGTAATTCTTCTACTCCTCTCTTCTCCAACTCCTGGAGGAATCCACTAGGTAATGATCAGTTTACAAAGTGGTAATGATCCGGATACAAGTCTTGATCACACACCGACTTGATCCTTTGGGACTCGATCCGGAGACGCCTTGATCACTCGGTGGCTTCTCGTACGACTCGCCTTCTTCATAGGGCAATTTGCCTTGCTACTACTGACTCACTTGCTCAAGCTCTTTGGATTTGATCACGAAGCCCTCCACAAGCTTAAGACTTGGTTCAACCTTGAACCTTCCTACAATCCTTCCTGGAATGTAGACCCCTTGTTTTTGAGTATTTTCCTCTTCAACTGATTGAAGTTATCTTTCCTTCACAAGTGAGTGTTGGATTGATGTTCTTCGTAATGTAGGCTTGAGGATTGAGAATGTTTGATTTTTCTAATGTGCTTGTATATCTCACATGTGTGTCATTCTTCTCAAACAAACTCCTCGGCCTTTTATAGTGAACTTTCAAAAATTTGCCCGTTGAAGAGATAGGCTTATTTTTGAAAGTCACTTGCGATCGTTGGCTTGTCTTGTTGCGATTCTTGGAATTGCCATTTCCTCGTATGAATTGTTCTTTCACCTTTTCGAGTTCGACACGGTGTGGTGCTTCCCATTGGTTCATTCCTTTTGCACGCTTCCTCGGGGTCGAGCACTCGAGAAAGGTGGTGTGGAGATATTACTTATTTAAGTAAATCTCTTGATTTACGGCAACGGTTCTTTTTACGATTATCTCGACTTGATCGCATTTCCTTGCTTTCCCAGGTGACTTAGAGTCGCCTTCCAATCATGGATGACTCTTTACATTACTTCAACTTGAGACTTGGCTTTTCTTGAGTTGACTTGACTGATGCTTTACTGGTGCATCTCACCGCTTCTACAAAAGAGAGTTCTGTCTACTCTTCTTTGCCATACTCACTGTCTCACAAATGAGTCTTCCTTCAAGTCTTGATTTGTCTTCTTGCATGTTAGGGCGTAGTGACTTAACTTAGCTTAGCCACTCTATTTATTACAATGCATTTTACAACAAGAATTGGGGTGCCAACTTTCTATTCTAAGTTTTACATGGCATTCATCAAAATCTAAACAATAAAATTCCTAACAATTTCCCCCTTTTTGATGATGCCAAAACTTAAGCCATTCAAAAATGCAAACAAAGAAAGATACATACGAGATAGTGTATTGACATAGAATGTATGTGCGAGAATCAATTCTTTTATTGATCATATCATTCTTGTTCCTTAACACAATGTTTACAACGTGTATCGTGAGCACATAATTGTCTTCACAAAAAAAATAAAGAATTTATAGCTTTATTACGTAAGACTTACATTGTATGTATTTACATAATAAAATACACGAAGGGTGAAAAAGAACACTTCATCTCCCTTCATTGTCTCTCCTTCTTTCATCTTGATCGGCATCTTCTTCTCTTCTTCTCTTTTTTCGTCATCACCGCCTTCTTTTTCTTTTCATATGCCTTCTCGGCAGCGGCTTCATCTTTTCTTATTCTTTCTGTCTCTCCTCCCATAGCTGAGTTTGTCTCTTGTTTTCTTCTTCTATTCTTTTTGCATACTCGAGTTAGTTTTAGCCACTTGCAAATTTGCCACTTGGTCAAGCCCACCCAAAGAGATCCCTCCTTTCTTTCCCCTGGATCTACGTATTCAATATTCATGGGCGAGGCCTCAGTCCAAGCTTCTTCCTCCACTCGCTTCTTCCTCTACCTCGGGCGTATCTTTGTCGGGGTCTTCTTCTTTCCGGTGAGTGTCCAGCAGAGTGACGGTAGTAGTCTGTTGCTGTCGCCTTCTTCACATAACTTGAGACCCTTTTCCCAAGACAAGTCCCAAGCTTGAGCCATAGACATATTTGCAAAGTATCCCTCAGATTCGAGCGTTTTAAATTCATCAATTGATCGTGTCTCTGTCCGACATCCGAGATGGCATAAGTGTCTCTGTCTCTTTGGAATGGCTCCGTGTTCTTTCAAGATGTTCATAACTCGGGCATCCATTCTTCCTTCCACTTCCTTCATCCCCGCTTCAATTGTTTTTCTCTTTTCACCCATGGATGTAGCAGAGTGTTGGAGTGGCGAGTCACAGGAGTTTGCCGCTTATAATGTCATTTGTGTGAGGACCTTGTTGGGGGTTTGTGCAATCATCAAAGTCACATCCGTCGACCCTTCCCCTCAACAAGCTTTCCTTTCTTTTGTTTTAAGACTTCCTCGGTGATTTTCCCTTCTCACCGCTCCTTTCTTCTCGCCAGATTTTAGCGCTTTAAGGTATTCCTCTTCCCCCTTTTTGGCATCATCAAAGGATAGAGGAACCCCGGGAACATATCTTGGCAAGCATGAAGTCGAGTCTTCGATGGTCGAGTTACATTTGAGTCTGCTGCGTTGTATGCGACGGAATTCGGATCGAGTAAGCGTTGGATTCTCGAAATCGGCTTCATCTCGGCCATGAGAAGGCTGAATTTTCTTGTCATGTGTTCTTCCAAACGTTGTAGATCATTTGTATTTTGCTCACGCAGCAGTGACTTTATCTCGGCGTGTGTGAGCTTATGCATATGCTCAATATGTTCTCTCGGCTTTGTTTTTGCATCGGCATTTTCAGCTCTCCATACCAGCCGGCTTGTTGAACAATGTCCTGAAGAATCGACTTGTTCCACACGCATTGTTTTTGATGTTGCCACCATTCCCTTATTCTCGATTGTTATGCCTCTCAAGTCGGCCGTAAGGTTGGCATCTGTTGTCGATCGCATGTCCAAAGAGGCTCGATGCCTCTCCATCCGTTCAACCTCGGCAAATAGTGCCTTGAACACTTCTCGAACTTGGTGATTCTTCATTGCGGTGATGGCCATACAAAGATCAAAGTCATAAGCGGTACTGGAACAATGGTATCTCAAGAGAAAAAGGTGATGTCCGTGATAGCGTGCGCGTTCATTCTCTCGACTCTTCACGGAGTTCGGGTACCTCCAGGGAAAAAGGAAAAGATTCTATAAAGATTCATCACCGCCAACCGGGATCCATTCGATGATGAGCGGTGCGCGTGAAGTTCTTTTGGGAATCGATCCTGCTGCAGCCTTGAGGAGCGCAGATGGTCTCTTGTTGAGCGGGTCTTGTTGTGAAGTGGACCCGGCTTGCCGAGCCTCAATGTCTCAACGGCCTTCGTTGGTCTCGGTGATTTTTCCATTGAGTAGACTGGTCCTCACCTTATCGAAGCGTCATCGGACGATGATGAGATTTCCATTGGTGGCTCATCATCAAAGTTAAAAGTTTGACGAGTAGTCTTGGGATCGAATTGCTCGTGCTTGGAACATCCGCGGTGAGTCTTTTGGATTTGGCACGGGGATGACTCGACTTCTTCTTCATCGCTTCCCGATCCCGTAAAGGTTACATCGGGATTATCTTGGGAATCATGAAGTGCGCTTATCTCCTTCTCGAGATGGGTCGATGATAGCGGGAGGATGTTCTCTACATCGGCTTCTTTTGCCCCGGGAAGTCTCAACCTCCCGTGGGCCTTCATTACTGCGGCATAGCCTCTCTCTTTGTAGGCGAGGCCTTAGTCCTCCCTTTCGACATGTCAACTGTCTTAGGGTCTTTACTGATGGCATCCATTGGAGTCTCAACCCCATGGATTGCACTTTCATCGCCTGCAGTGTTAACTCCCGGTATTCCTTCCCGTGCCTCGACCGCATCAATGGCGTCATTTGCCTTGAGCGGTTGGCACCTCAAATTGAAAACATCTCAACATCCGAGCCGTTGATGGTAACTTAACATTCTTCTTGTGTTTGTAATTTCTCTCCTTCGCCTCCTTGATTCGTTGTGGAGTCATCCGCAGCATCCTCCGACCTAGGCGCGGTGGGGAGTTTCCCACTCGGCGCACGCACCGGTGAGTGACTTGGAATGGGGTCACTCGTCTCCAAACTCCTGGCCGCATTTCGATTGAATGTTCAGCCGTTGGGGCAAGTGGTAAAACACCTTCAATAGGGGTTGGCTCGATTGGGGTCTCCATTGTCCCGATTTTCATCGCCATCTCCCTTATTGCCTTCTTCCGAGTGAGTGGGAAGTGGTGGCAGCAACAACAAGTGGCTATTTGAACCACTCCCATTGGATCGATTTCAATGTGTGTTCGAGGACTCTCCTGGTCCCTCCATCAATCTTTGCTCGTGAAGGATTCTCGATTCTCGCAATGCTTGCTGCATTTGCAACTCTTCTTGCGGGCGAAAGCATTCTGCGGATCCTCACCTTTGTCCGAGAAGACATCAAGGAGAGGATGTGTGTGTTCGCGGGTGCGGAGATAGGGCGGATGCTTGCCTTCTCACGTGCCTCGGCTTCCTCGGCCTTGCTTTTTCTCTCTCCTTTTCCTTGAAAATGCTGGGGATGTCTAAGCGATTGTCTTCATCAAGTCTTTGGGAGCACGCGATTTTTAGTCCAAGGAAATTTAGCAGTTCCTCTTCTTCTTCTATAAACTCAAAGCCGTTGGAACTGTTCCCTCGACTTACTCAACTTCCATTTCCTCCACTCACGCAGACGATTTTGGATGTCCGGGTAAGGTGGGGATAGGATCATTACATCACTATCTGCTCAGCGAGGTGTTCTTTTGTGTTTCAAATTTGTGTGAACTACGGTGTGTCTTGAGTTGCCTGCCTCTCCGATCGCCTTCAGCAGACTTGGTGTTTCATCAACTACATCCGGAGACTCTACTTCTCCGGTAGTCTCCGGTATTTGCTCTAGCTGAGTAATCGACTCACCTGGTTTCTCCGATTGATCGCTTGATGATTCTTCTTCGTCTCCTAGTTTGTACCGGAGGGATTTTGGTTCGAGACGGTGTCCTCTCGAGTCTTGGGCGGCGGGGGCGTCTGGCCGGTGTCTTTTTTCGAGAGGAGCGGGCCATCGTGGCTTCTCGGTTCTCCTTTTTGACGATCGGAGAAGGTATTTGTGAGTCCTTCTCGACCGCCGCAGGGGCGGGAGACACCGAGGGGGGTGATTCTCTGCTGCAGGGCGGGAGCATGTTTGTTTTCTTTCTTTGCATGGGCAGTGATCTTCTTAGTAATCGACTCTCTTCTTGGGTGGAGAGGAAACAATTTGTATCTTGGTCACTGATTCCCCTCACGGTGTCGCTCTCTTGGCGTAAGCTCTCTTCGTGCGCCGAGAGGTTTGCTCGAACATCCTCTTGTTAACATGGAATGCCTTCCCATGTCTAAGAGGACTCCTTTCACCTCCATTAGCCGGCCAATCACTAGGCCATATCCTAGGGATCCTCCAAATGTGCCATCTTCTTTGAAGGATTTGTTCCCACGTTCGGGCAGAGTCCTTTGTAGACAAACTTCAAATTGAGCTTTATCTTCTTTTCTTCGATGATTGCGGCCATTACAATCGGCTTTGCCTTTGTGATTGGTCAAAGCCGCCAAACTTGATGTCGATACATTTGGCAACTATGTCCAATAGCTTGTGATAATCCTCCTTGTGATCTCTTGTTTGTTGTATACACTATTTTATCAAGAAAGTCGGGCTTGGCTATTTCATTCCAAGCATCACCAGGTTTACATCGCCCGTTAATCTCGATGCTCCTTCTGGCCGGTAGTGAGCGGTGGTCACCAAATCCTTCGCGAGAGATAGTCACCGCTTTCCGGTACGCAGATGACTTGATTCCTTCATCGTGAATCTCAGCATTCACGTAGAATTGTGCGACCTCCTCCACATAGGTCATCGGATATTCTAACGTTAGAAACGGTTTTAGCCCGGTCGTTTCCAACTTTTCAGCGATTTTCTTCACTAGGGTGTCGTCGGACCCCTGTTTTACCATTCCGTCGAAATCCACCGTAGAGCCGGTGTGGATTTGCTTTCCTAACTTGGTAAAGTCATAAGTTGGTGCCATTTTTCAGGATTATATCAAGGAAAAACTTGGAGATTGACTTGGAGATAGATAGGGCTTCGAGAGTATTTTGCCTTTGCTTTTGAGAGAAAGAGATGAAAGCAGTTTTAGAAGTGTGAGAGAGAAACGGATGAAAATGGTTTAAATATGGTTTATGAAAGGACGTGCGGGTGGTTTTTGAAATGTGATCGAAATCAACGGCTTGGATTTTGCACGCCTATTGAGCATTTAATGTCTCGTATTTAATGCGGCAGCATTTATATCCAATCATAAGCTTGGTGTGCAGCTTTATGTCTGTACACATCATCATTATGCTGACGTATTCCTTAAAACATTCCCGCTTAGTCAAACGATGCGTTTTGTCACTTTGCTCATAAGTTATTCAGCTTATCCCTTAGCCGATTTATCTCTACTTCTCATAGTTCTCTTAGTGACTCAATTTATCACCGACTCGGTAGTTGTCTTTTCCGATCTGGTGATTCTTGAGCCGATTTACTTTTTCGACTCTTTTTCACCCCTTTTCTGTTCCATTTCTCTTCTTTGATTCGTCCCCGAGTGTCCACCAATTAGTCCCAACTCATGCTTGAGTTCTTCAAATCTTGACTCACATAATGGTTTTGTGAAGATGTCGGCTAGTTGTTTATCGGTTGAGATATATTCCAGGATGATGTCCTTCTTTTCAACATGATCTCTTATGAAGTGATATCGACATCAATATGCTTTGTTCTTGAATGCAACACGGATTTTGAGTGATTGCAATTGCACTTGTGTTATCACACATGATTGGAATTTCTTTTTCCTCAACTTCATAGTCTCTCATTCTTTGTCTCATCCATAGGACTTGGGTACTTGTTTGCCCTTGCCTATGTATTCTCGCCTCATTGTAGAGGTGGCTATTGAGTTTTGTTTCTTGCTAAACCAGGAAATCACTGTTTCCTAGCATTTGACATGTGCACGAAGTGCTCTTCCTATCAACTCGCATCCAAAGATAGTCGAATCTGAATAGCCAATTAGCTTGAATCTACCTTCCTTTGGATACCATAGCCTACTTCTTGGCTTCCTTTCAAGTATCTCAATATTCTCTTACTTTGTCATATGGCTCTCTTTTGGAGCAGATTGAAATCTTGCACATACACCTACAAACAAAGGTGATATCGGCCCGCTTGGTGTGAGATAAAGCGATGATCCAATAAGTGCTCAGATCTTGTTTGATCTACAGGCTTGCCATCCGCATCCATGTCCATTTTAATCGATGTGTTCATTGGTATTTTTACGAGAAGACTTCTCTTCCATACCAAACTTCTTCATTAAATCTCGGTATATTTTGTTTGACTTATGAAGGTTCCATCCTTCATTGTTTCACTTGGAGTCCAAGGAAGAATGTCGGCTCTCTCATCATGCTCATTTCAAATTTACTTTGCATGAGGTTTGAAAATTTTTCACAGACTCTTTGTTAGTGGATCCAAAAATGATGTCATCCACATATACTTGAACAAGCAAAGATACTCTTTTTGTCTTGAATTACGAAAAGTGTTCTATCTACTTTTCCTTTTGTGAATCCATTTTCGATTAGGAATTGTGACAAGGTATCATACCATGCTCTTGGTGTCTGCTTCAATCCATACGGGGCTTTCTTGAGTTTGTATACCTTATCTCCAAGAGTCTTCTCGCTCAAATCCTGGAGGTTGTTCAACATACACTTCTTCTTCCAATAAACCATTTAGGAATGCACTTTTTACATCCATCGATATACAATGAAATCCTTGTGAGCAAAGATAGGCAAGAAACATCCTTATAGCTTCCAATCTTGCTACGAGGGCAAATGTTTCATCAAAATCTATCACTTCTTCTTGGCAATATCCTTTGGCTACTAGTCTTGCTTTGTTTCTTACCACGTAACCTTCTTCGTTCATTTTATTTCGAACACCCATTTGGTGCCAATAACATTTTGATGTATGGGTCTTTGCACTAATTCCCATACTTTATTTCTTTCAAACCGATTGACTCTTCTTGCATAGCTTGAATCCAATGTGTGTCGTCCAAAGCTTGTGACACGTCTTTGGGTTCTATTTGCGAGATGAAGCATGTGAACATGGCTTTTTGTTGAGTTGGATCTTGTTTTGACATCTTCTCTTATATCTCCAATGACAAGTTCGTGGATGGTCTCTCGGCCATCTTACATCAAAGTTGGAGTAAGTTTAGATTGATTCGAATGATTTGTGTTGGTGTTGTCACTCTCTCGTTATCACTTAGCTGCAAATTTTCCACTGTTTTTGAGATTCAGCTATCTCATCTTCTTCGAATTGATAATTCCACTTCAAACAAAGATAGGGACTCTTCTCGTATGGTTGGATGATTCAAACTTATCGGTGACTCTTCAATGTCTTCTCCATTTACATTTGGCTCATCGAATACTACATGAATGGATTCCTCGTAACCATAGTTCTTTTGTTGAGTATCCTGTAGGCCTTGCTTTCACGGTGAGTATCCTAAGAAGATACCTTCATCGACTTTAGCATCAAAAGTCTTTAGGTTGTCTTTGCCATTGTTGTGGATGAAGCATTTACATCCAAATATTTCAAATATGCAACATTTGGTTTTCTTCCAGTCCGGATCTCATAGGAGTCTTTGTCATTTGTCTGTTTATCATACATCTGTTTTGGGTGTAGCAAGTTGTGTTGATTGCTTCAGCCCAAAATCTTTTGGTAACCCCTTGACTAACATGGTCCTTCCGCTTCTTTGAGGGTTCTATTCTTCTTTCTCGCAACTCCATTCTCTTTGTGGAGTTCTTTCGCCGATAGTTCATGACCAATACCATTTTCAACACAAATCTTGAGTAATTATTCCATTTACAAATTCGGTTCCTCTGCCCGATCTTATTTTGATAATGGTTTGACTCTTCTCGTTTTGAATCCTCTTCATCATTTTGTGGTAGTTTTTGTAGAGTTTCTTTCTTCTTACACATGAATATTGTCCATGTATATCTTGAGTAGTCATCTACTACCACCAAGGTGTATTTCTTTCCACTTATGCATTTGGTTCCACTTTGGGCCAAATAGATCCATATGAAGCGGATGCAATATTCTTGTTGAGGATGGGCATGTCTTTTCTTTGAATGACGACTTGATTTGTTTTCCCTTCGACATGCGTCACATATACTCTCCTTTTTGTATATCGAGTCTGGTAATCCTTCCACAAGATGACGTCTTGCCGACTTGTTAATTGTTTTGAAATTGGGTGACTCGGCTTTTTGTGCCATGACCAACTTGATTCATTTTGTGCTCTTTGCTAGTAGCAGTCTTTTGGGTGTTGCGGTTGACCAATCCACTACATACATATTTTTTCTGTCTACATCCTTGCAAAGACAACTTCATTTGATTCAATATCTTTGATTTGGCATATTCCCATGTTGAATCCAACGTTGTAGCCCTTGTCACGAGTTGGATCGATGCTTAGCAAGGTTGAAGTTGAGTCTTTCAACATATGCAACGTCTGTGATTTCTAATCCATTCCTCTTGATGGATCCAATGCCTCTTATTTCACCAGGAGCTTCATTTCCACCAAATATGACTTTTGCTCCTTTAACTTCCTTGAATTTTGACAGATTTTTCTTGTTTCTGTCGTCATGTGTCCGGAATAGCCACTATCCATGTACCAGGTTCCTTGGCACTTTCGATTGTTCCTTGAACTCGCAATCAAGGAATTTAAGTTTTAGGTACCCATACTTGTGCGGGTCTGAGGGGTTAGAATTGTAAGATGATCCAACCAACTTATAGCCAAATGATTTGACTCTAAGGGGTTGCCATCTATCGATGCCATAATCATAATTAATCCTGGCAAATTGCTTGGTGATTCTAGGTTCATACAAATTGTCTCTTTTGTCTCGTATGCCTGCATATGTGTCTTAGCAATTGCCTTTCTTGGGTAGTTGTGGTGTCTTTGAGTGTGATGCCTAGGTGCATAGGTGTCTTTGATGAAAGCTCTTATACTTTTGGAATGGCCTTTCTTTGAGTTCTTGGCCTTTGCCATTTGGGCTTATATTCCATAAGTCTATCCGATAGTTCACATTATTCCAATCAGCTTGGCTTGGATATTTTCTACCATTCCCATCATATGTATTTCTTTTATGGATTTTCTCGGGGATTTTTGGTAGCTCGCTTCTTCTTTGCAGTATTTTTCATTAGGAGTTTCTTTGAGGACTCGGTGAATCTCTTCTCAATTGTCCTTTCAAAGACACTCAACTCGGTCAATTTTTTTTCCTTTTCCTTTGTAACCAAGGCCAGTTTGCTTGTTATTGTGCTTTGGAGTGAATGTGTGTGCAACATTTAGAGTTTTGGATTTTTCGGACTCTTCATGACTTGAAGATCCTTTTTCCAAAATTACTTTTGAGGTTTGACATAGCACAGAGGAATTAAATCCTAAGCCCTGTCTTGTCTCCATATTCTCTTTGACTCATAATAAGATCATCCAATGATTTAGATGCCTTAGTGAATGAGGCAATAACATTCTTGAGGTCATTCTCCTCTTTTCTATAGCAGCAATTTCGCTATTAATTTAGCATTTTCACCTTTAAACTTTCATTCTCATCACTATTTGACTTAGAGTACTCACCTTCTTAGTCGGCTTTGAGTTTTGACTTTTGAGTAGTCGTTTTCCTCATTTAATAGTGTGTGTGAGGATTTAATGTATTCAAAATCTTTCATCATTTTGCCTAATGAATCATAAAGATCAGTGGGTGATGAAGTGTGTGTGTCTGACCCACTATCACTAGTGTACGAGTTTGTTGAGTTAGATTGTACCTCATCTTCTTGGTCGAGTTGATCTTGTTCTTTGGCCATCAAGCGGATCAGGGCTTCTTCTTCGTAATCACTTGAGTAGTCACCTTCATCGTTCTCGAATCATTTGTCTCTCTTGACTTTTTGTTTAAATGATCTCTGCGACCATCATTGCCTTTTTCCTTTCTTGTCTTCTTTCTCTCGAAGACTTTCCTTTCTTCCTCATCCCCGTATTTGTTGACTACAGGATATGGATACGATCAATGGCATAGTGACCTGGTTGTCTGATTCAAAGATAGATATTCAACCTTTTGATCAGCTCTTTCCATTCTTGGATTGTCGCCCTTTGATACTCAACTTTTTGATGATCGTTCTCTTGGTTGGCCTATCTTCCCTTGATTTGGAGGGAGCCGAGTGTCTTCGGAAGATTCACCCTTTCCTCTCTTGTAGTTCTTAGTAAAGAACTTGTTGAATCTTTTAACCATCGGGCTATTTCTTCCGGGTCAATGACTTCTTTGACCTCGGCTCTCTTCACATCTTTAACAATTAGAGCAATTTGTTTTGGGTACAATTGTCTCTTCCTGGTCTTTTCTTCTCGGCTCAAACTCGTATGCTTTGAGGTCCGAGAATAACTCATGGTTGGATGTCTTTGATAGGTCCATGGAATGTCTCGGTGCCATGACCTTCATTTCCCATTCATTTGGAAGACTTTTAGGATCTTCATACACATTTTCTTCTCGTGTATATTCCTTTCCAAGTGCGCATGACTCATTTGTGATTTACGTGAATCGAGCGTCTAGTTGATCCAGGTTCTCTCCCGAGATCATTTTGAAGTTGTCAAATTTCATCATGACCACCGATAATTTGTTTTCTTTGATTTGTTTCCGAGCCTTCACAAATCAATGTCACTTGTCCCATTTCTTTAGCCGTTTTGCATGATTTGAATTTATTGAACATGGCTTTGTCCAAGGTTTTGTAAAGGATGTCCTTGGCTACATTGTCCAGGTTGTATCTTTTTCGTCATCATTTGTCCACTCAGCTTCTTGGTTTTTCAACCATGGTAGTCCGGGAGCAACATCTTCTTCTCCTTCACCGCAACTCTTCGCATAGTTTGTGTTCACCTTTAAGATTTGCAGAGGCCCATCTTCTATCACTATCCACATTTCATCATGTAATGCCGATAGATGAGGCGCATACGAATTTTCCAATCATCAAATTCTTCAATAGTGAACATAGGGATGCGTGTCAAATTTGCTTCCATGATAATAACTTTTAATAATAAAAAGAGTTTTGAAGATTTAAGTACTAAAGCAGACTTTGAAAAGTTTGGAGATCTAGTTCAAGAACGGTGCGGAGGGTTCAATGAACCAACCGCTCGATACCACTTGTAGGTCCCAAAGGGGTGTAAGTGTAAGGTTTAGAAGGGGGTTGAATAAACCTTACCGATTTTCGATTTAGTCCTTTTAAATATACGAGTTGATACTACACTGGTTGTGTCCTTGATGGATAGTCAATTTAGTCACTCAAGAGAGTTAATCTCTCAACAAACTCAATCGATTTGTTGATGGAGTAACTCATTTGTTGGCTCTAAATTAACTCGATTGTGGTTTTGTTTTTATTGGAAGACTTAACTCCCTTAAGTTTGATTGAGCAAGAATTTAGTGATTGGTTTAGTACTTATAAGTTATTAAGTGGATAGCAAATTTATCACAGAGATACGCAGTGATTAAAAATGCAAGAATTAAGGTCTTTGAAAAGTAAATGACACAATGAAATTTTTATAGAGGTTCGAAGATGGGGTAATTCTTCTACTCCTCTCTTCTCCAACTCCCCGGAGGAATCCACTAGGTAATGATCGGTTTACAAAGTGGTAACAATCCGGATACAAGTCTTGATCACACAGCCGACTTGATCCTTTGGGACTCGTCTAGAGACGCCTTGATCACTCGGTTGGCTTCTCAAACGACTCACTTCTTCACAGGCGTTTTGCTTTGCTACTACTGACTCACTTGCTCAAGCTCTTTGGATTTGATCACGAAGCCCTCCACAAGCTTAAGACTTGGTTCAACCTTGAACCTTCCTACAATCCTTCCGGAATGTAGACCCCTTGTTTTCGATATTTTCCTCTTCAACCGATTGAAGTTATCTTTCCTTCACAGGTGAGTGTTGGATTGATGTTCTTCGTAATGTAGGCTTGAGGATTGAGAATGTTTCAGTTTTTCTAATGTGCTTGTATATCTCACATGTGTGTCATTCTTCTCAAACAAACTCCTTAGCCTTTTATAGTGAACTTTCAAAAATTTGCCCGTTGAAGAGATAGGCTTATTTTTGAAAGTCACTTGCAGTCGTTGGCTTGTCTTGTTGCAGTTCTTGGAATTGCCATTTCCTCGTATGAATTGTTCTTTCACCTTTTCAGAGTTCTGACACGGTGTGGTGCTTCCCATTGGTTCATTCCTTTTGCACGCTTCTGGGACTGAGCACTCCGAGAAAGGTGGTGTGGATATATTACTTATTTAAGTAAATCTCTTGATTTACGGCAACGGTTCTTTTCTGATTATCTCGACTTGACCGCATTTCCTTGCTTTCCCAGGTGACTTAGAGTCAGCTTCCAATCATGGATGACTCTTGTCACTTCAACTTGAGACTTGGCTTTTCTTGAGTTGACTTGGTGATGCTTTACTGTGCATCTCACCGCTTCTACAAGAGAGTTCTGTCTACTCTTCTTTGACATACTCAATTGTCTCGCAATGAGTCTTCCTTCAAGTCTTGATTGTCTTCTTGCATGTAGGGCGTAGGTGACTTAACTTAGCTTGGCCACTCTATTTATTACAATGCATTTTACAACAAGAATTGGGGTGCCAACTTTCTATTCTAAGTTTTACATGGCATTCATCAAAATCTAAACAATAAAATTCCTAACAAGCTGCCAGAAAAGCTTATGAGAAAAAGAAAGCAGTTGAAGAAGATAAGAAGAGAAAAAGGTCAGAAGACGACAGAGCTGATGAAGAAAGAAGGAGGCAGCGAAGGAGATGAAGTGTTGTTGTCTACCCCTTCATGTAATTTACTATTGTAAATACATAAGTATGTAAGTCTTCTGTACATTGAATAAGAAATTTGAAATTTCTCTATTTTTGCGTAGACATAGATGTTTGCTCTGATACACTTTCTAAACAGCTGTGTAAAGGACACGAATGTTATGATAAATAAAAAGATTGATTCTACGCATACATTCTCTGTTACTGCACTATATGTATCTTTGATATTTACATTTTGTATGTATGCTTTAAGTTTTGGCATCATCAAAAAGGGGGAAACTGTTGGGAAATTTATTTTTAGATTTTGATGAATGCCATGTAAAACTTAGACTAGAAAGTTGGCACCCCATTTTCTTTGTAATTTGCATTGTAATAGATAGGGTTGTTCGAGCTGAGTCAAGTCAGCTATGCCTAAATATGCAAGAAGTCAATGGAGACTAGAATGAAGACTCATTGTGTGAGACAATTTGAGTATGGCAAGGAAGAGAAGACATGAACTCGATCGAGAAGTATCAGGCGAGATGCAGTTGTGTGAAGTGTCAGTCAAGTCAACCCAAGATAGCTAAGTCTCAAGTTGAAGTGACAGATGAGTCATCGAATGATTGGGAGCTGACTCGAAGTCATCTAGGAAGTTAAGGAACTGCGATCAAGTCAAGACAATCGAAAAGGATCCGCGTACGTAAGTCAAGAAAGTTACTTAAACAAGTAATACTTCCATACTGCCTCTCTTAAAGTGCTCAGTCCCAAAAGCGTGCAAAAGGAATAAACCAATGGGAAGCACTGCACCTATGTTAGAACTCTGAAAAGCTGAAGGTTCATTCAATACGAGGAAATGTCAATTTCAAGGACTGCAATAAGACAAGACAACGACCACAAGTGTCTTTTGAAAATTAGCCTATCTCTTCAACGGGCAGATTTTCAAAAGAACACTATAAAAGGCTGAGAAATCAATTTGAGAAAAGGTTACCTTGCATACCTGAAACACAAGCTTTTAAGCCATTATTCAAACTGTAACCAGAAAAATTCTCAAGTCATTCAAGCCTAATCCTCAAGCCAGAACTTCGAAGGAAATCAATCCAACACTTACCTGTGAAGGAAAGACGACTTCAATCAGTTGAAGACGAAACATTTGAAGAATCAAAGGGGTCTACATTCCACAGAGGATTGTAGAAAGGTCCAAGGTCGAACAAGTCTTAAGTTCTTGGAGGGCTTCGTGATCAAATCCAAGAAGCTTGAGCAAGTGAGCTGTAGTAGCAAGGCAGCTGTCATGTGAAGAAGCTGAGTCGGACGAGAAGCCAGTTGTGTGACCAAGGCATCTCCAGACTGAGTCCCAAAGGATCAAGTCAGCTATATGATCAAGACTTGCATCTGGACTGATAACCACTTTGTACTCTGATCAATACTTAGTGGATTCCTCTAGGAGTTGGAGAAGAGAGGATTAGGAGAATTACCCCATCTTTGAACCTCTATAAAATTTATTGTGTCATTTACATTTCAGAATTTACTTACTGCATATTATTTAATATCTGCTAATAAATTGCCATCCAATTGATATTTAACTAAGTGCTAAAACCAAGTGTTAAAACAACTTAAACCAAATTCAAGAGAGTTAAGTCTTTCGCTGAAAACATATCAAAGTCGAGTTAAGCTTTAGACTAAGTAGCTGAGTTATTCTATCAACAGCTCAGTCGAGTCTGTTGAGTGGCTAACTCTGCTGGTTAACTAACTTAGTTGTCCATAAAGGACTTAGCTTAAGAATTAACTCTGAACTTATTTAAAAAGGACTAAATCAAAAAGTTGGTAAGGTTTATTCAACCCCCACCCCTTCTAAACCTTACACTCACACCCCTTGGGACCTACAGGTGCATTATTATATGCTTTGATTTTTGAGTTCTCACCCATAACTGAATTCCATGGTTCCACGAGTTTTGTTTTCTTGTCTACCTTGCTAGGTTGCAAAGATGCGAAACCAAAAAACGGTCGGGGCCAAGGCCAATGGAAAGAACAAGACCACACCTCGGAGGCATACAACACCCACGGGCTTGTGAGCTAGGATGCGTAGTGAGATTATACGAGATACCTCATGCACGTAGTAGTACCACATGACTTAAGGAGCCTTCGTTCATCGGCTACCAGGAAAGTCCTTTTTTCCCACCTCTCCATTGGGGACAATGTCGTTTTATGTTTGGGGGGTGCAGTTTGTTTTTATTCATCGAGTCGGGTCTTGAGCCCAAAAAAAATGAAAATAGAGTCTAGAGTCGAGTCGGATCATTTGTAAAACTGTGAAACTGCATGACTAAGTGAATTTGTTGAATATTAGTTGAACGGTCAAAAGAGCATGTGTTTGAACTGTGATTTATTCTTCTTTCCATTAATTCCATTTATGTGCTTAACTCTGTTGATTTATTTAGGGATGAATTATGTAATTGAGTGGTTCCTTTATGATCCCACCGGATTCTAGAACTTGTCTGATCACTAGTCGAGGCGAAATCCTAGGTGAAGTAACATTAAGGAAGTGATGTAGGCCATCTTTGAACAAACCAGAGCCTAAAGTTGCCTACCCTTGTATTATATTTTTCCTAGTGTCACCCTTTGAGCCGTATAAACCCGTTTCTTTGGCAACCAATCGAAAACCCAGAGCCTAAATGTGAAAATCGTAATTACACATCAGTCATACACACAAAGTATAGAAAAATGTTGAACGTTGATGAGGGTATGATGAGAAGGGCATGTATTCAATTGGATGAAGTTGCCCGAGAAAAGAAAATATGAAACCCCATGTATGCAAAAGAATAAGTTTGGGGGTTGCGAAAAAAAAGTGGAAAGAAAAAAAAGGGAGAAAAAATCAGCGGATTGAATGTTCATAAACATTGTGGATGTCAAAAAGTGAAGGGTACTGTTGATTGTTGATTAAAAGTGATAATTGTGTGTTTGGGTGATTTGAGCCACTTATTCCTATATTTTCCTACCTTACCCTAAGCCCACATTACAAGCTTTGAAAGTCCTATTGATCCTTGTGTTACATTAGCCTACATTAGTGGAGATTAGTGTGAAAGACAAGATTATGGAGTCCGGTAAGCATCTTATCTCTATATTCAAAAAGTGGATCATTTTGAAAACACTTGATTGCGTGAATCTATCTGGATAATGAAAACGAAGTTAGCATGAACATTTCCACCCTCATGATCACATTGTGTAAATACGTGCTAGATTGATAGTGAAACGAAATTTGACGAATGAGTTTGGTTGTGAAGTTTTGCAGTTAGTCTGTTTGAGTCTGTTGTCTTTGCTTTTGCTTCCTCCATGTTTGTTGTTTTTTAGAGTCTGTAATTGCTTGAGGACAAGCAAACGTCTAAGTTTGGGGTGTTAAGTTGGTTTTATACCAACGTATTGAGTATTCTAGACGAGGATTTTGCATTGTTTTCGGGTATTTTAGTGTCGTTTGAGTCGAGTTTGTGTCATTAGTTGTTGTTCGAGAATCGGGACTGAATCTTGATAGCCGAAATTGGTTAAAAACGATGAAAAACGTGTTTGGATGGTGAAGATCACTTTTTAAAAGCTGAAAAACAGAAAATTATCGATGGAGCACGCGCGCGGGGGTAGAAAATGGTACAGTACGCACAGCACGGATGGGCGCTGCAGCGCCCATACACAAGGGCTGCAGCGCCCGGGCAAGAACCAGCGTTGCGTTCGTAAAAGGGCACGCTGCAGCGTGCCCACGAAAAGGGCTGCAAAGACGCGATGGGTGTATGCGAGGAACGACTCACAACATCCAGCAGAGCTGCAGCGCATGGACGTAGTGCTGCAGCGCGCGCCAAACGGACAGCAGCAACAGGCACGATCAATAACAGGTAGGCGCAAGCAACAGCAGCAGGGGCGATGGGCGCGTTGTGGTGTGCCATTTGCGGCCAAGAAGACGCGGTGAGCAAAGACCAAAATGACGAGCAGCATGGCCAGGCGCGCGCGAGGAAGGGATGCATACAAGGCCCGCGCGGAATGAGCCTTAACGTACGCTGAGTTATTTTTTTGGGCCTTTTGACGTGATTTTGAGGGTTTCGAGCCTATAAGTATGAGAAGTGACGTACAAACAAGGGGTCGGACATTATTTTGAGCACAATGCAAGGCAAGAGACACGAAGCAAGGGTTCGGGACGGCAATTGGAGGCACTTCTCGTCTGGACACAGAGAGATTTCCTTCTCTTTTCTTCTCAATTCTTTCTTTGCTTTTCTTTGTCAATTTTTTGAGATGTATAATTATTTCTTTACGAATTTTTGTACATCCATTATGAGCTAAACCCATCTTTCTAGGGGATTGATGTAACTTACTTTTGAACGTATGTTTTGATTTCCAGTTTATGAAATTCGCATGTTTATTAATCTATTTGTGCTATTTGATTTGATTGCATCTAGATTATATGATCAATAATTTAGATTGTTTGGCGTGTTTGATTTGATGCTCGAGAGAGGTAATTGAATGCCTGGCCATAGAATAGCACAACCTAGGGTTTCATAGAACCGAGAGGTTTGTGAATCTTTTGAAGCCTGTGATAGAATTTTCATTGAGCGCATTAGGGTTTAATTTATGATTTTTTTAGAGATATCAAAATCAGAAATTGGAACCTAGAATTACTTGGCACTCGAGAGAGGAAGTGATAAACGGTAGGAATATTGGCTTATAGATTAATAACTTATGATTAATAAACTGAATTGAAAACATAGGGGATAACTAGGTGAAATCAACCCTCTAGAATTCATCTTCTACGTGTTTGATTAATTGTCTGAATCATTTATTTGCTTATTTTTAGATTTCTTTCTAGTTTAATAAATTCTCATCTCTTTTCGATTTCTAGATAGAATTAAGCTATTTTAATTATAGTACTTAGTATAACAAAACTTGACACCGTACGCTTGCGGTAAGATTTTCGCGATCAACCACTCCCTCATATCTCTAATTAACTTCTGGTTGGACGTAATCCCTAACCCGCTTTCACACAAGCCTTCCCTTTATCTGATTTTATCTATTAGCAAACGGTGGTGTTAAAGGACGCTGCTTGTTGTTTCTGTTGTTTACACCATCCCTATTGTTTCCCTATGTAATCACTTTCGATCTTTCCTTAACTGTTTTGCTGACTTTTCAATCTCCAAGTCGATGGGTATCCGTTCTATAGATCTGGAATATATGATCATGCACTACCTGCACTCAACAAAAATAATATTAAAAACAAAACGAAAAATAAAAATAATGTTCCAATTGAGATTGAACTACTTATTACTATATTTATGTAGAATATTTCAATCCCCGACAATAACGCCAAAAACTTGATCGTGAAAATATTTTCACTAAACCACAAATGTATAGTGTAGCTAGCAGATAGCAATGAGAAAGGTCGTATTCCTCAAGGATTGAACACGAAACACTTAAATTACCGTAATCTCATACTCAAATTTTATTGAAGCTATAAGAAATCAAGATGTTGTTTATCTAAACTAAACCTAAGATTATCAAATAAAATCTCTAGAAATTGTTAAAGACCCAAACTTCAAGATTTCGACAAATACGAACATCAATCCTAAGAACATAATCTCAATGCTTCATTAATTTTAATTTCAATTAATGTTTCACCAAAACCAGTTTCTGTGTATCTATGGGATTCAATTCCTAAGTTAGTTTATTCCCTCTCTCGAGTGGCACATAAACCGTTGATTAATAAGAATTGCCAGTATCCCTACTCAACAATCAATATTAACTCCCAAAAGCTCTTAGAATTGAAGTAAACCCTTACAAGCAGTTATAGATCTCCCGTCTCAATCCCTATTTATGTTATGAATTCATTTTTCGTAAGTGAGATTTCATATCTTGAATTTTGAACTAATAAATAAGACATGAAAATTATTGGCCAGAACACAAGAAATCGATTAAGAAGAAACAATCAAATTGGAATTAACGTGAATCCACAGTTTTGATCATGTCCTGGGATCAAGAAGTTTAGCCTAACATATTTGAAAATAAATTCATAGACAAAATTGAAATCAAATAGTCTAACATCGAATTAAGTACAGAACAAAATATCTAAACTATGATGATAGAACCTTTCTTGTCAGGAAGGATCCTTCTTCAAAGTCTTGATGAAACTATAAAACAAAATCAACCGACGGACAAAGTACACGACCATGTACTTTCACATGGTCAGGCCGTGTATTATGTTTTTTTCTCTATTTTTCTCTGAAGCAAAGTACACGACCGTGTATTAATAGGATGGGTCATGTATTCCGTCTCTGAAATTTTTCTCTCGAACAAGTCATACGAACGTGTAAAATAACACGGGCACATAATACACGATAGTGTATTATTACATAGGTGGACCATGTTTTTGTTCCTCGTCATTTTATTCGTGTATTTGATCGTCTTTTCGACTTCGTCATTCTTGTTCGGGCCGTCCTCTTGATATCTTTGCAAATAAAGCTCTGTTTTTTATCAAAATCACAACAATACGCAGTATCATGCCCAATAAACGAAACCAACTAAAATATGCGAAATATACATGCAAATGTATCAAATATGTACTAAAATAAGCCCCTAAATGCACGTATATATTACACGTATCACTAATCCTGGATTCGATTAACTGTCAATTTTAATCATTTTTTCCAAATTTTGAAGTTATTTTTTTTAATTTAAAAAAAATGAGTTGAGCTTGAAGGCCAGCATGGTCCGGTGCATGACCCATAGTCACTTTTAGGTTCACACTTTAATGTTAAATGATACTGCCTCATATTTACAATACGTATCTTTTTGACACATAAAAAGATATTCAAGTAGAACGTATGATATTTTCAAGACTAATGAAAAAAGAATTTTGTTTTCTTTCAAAGCAATATATATGATTAATTTAGTGTATATTGGGTATTCTAATATATTCCTTAATATATTTATTTTTCCTAAAAAGACACTTATTGTGAATAGGATGGAGTATATATTTATTTATTTATTCCAAAGCATGCTATATAGGGTATGTAGGAAATACGGAGGGAAAAAAAATAAGAGAATGTTTAATATATATATATATATATATATATATCATGATTGACACAATTTCGCCTCATATAATTAAAAATTAGAATGCATATATTAGATTAGGGGTGTAAATATATAAAGTCAAGTTGAATATGTTACTATTCAAACTCGTTAGTAATTAGTAATTTTATGGGGGTTAAAAATTATAATTGAACTTGCATTGATTATTAATTGAACCGATTTTGATCAAAGTTTAATCAAGCCATGCAATCAAGCTCACATAGCATAATATTACTGATGGGGGCCAATTTTGACCGACCTGTCTAAGATGGGCTGAGTTGATGGGCTTCACTTAGGCCCCATTTTATTTGGTCTTATGACTGACCTCCGAGAACGATGTAGTAGGCCGAGCTCATGAAGATAAGACGTGATATGGACCTAAGTCGTCAGGCCCATCTCGAGCTTGAGGAAAGACCCAAAAGAAAATTGAGTCTAGATTGGCATGGGCCGAGCTATTGAGTGTTTGGGCCCATTATTGGGCCCTTGAATAAAAGATTTGTGGGTCTTAGGACAATCTCTTGGCCTAAGAGTTGAAGTCTCATAATAATTGGGCTAGGTAACCGTGCTTAGAGTAGACCGATTTGGTGGCCCAATGGTTGGCTCGATGATCCATGGACCTCCTTGTAATTAACTTCAACAGGCCCGTGTTAATGAATCAGTTGGGCCTTTTAGTGGGCAAGGCTAAATTCCTCCTGAACCAATGGGCTCTGAAGACTTATGGCCCATGAACAAAGATAGGCCCAACTCAAATGGATGGATTAATTAGGGTTTTGGCCTAACTTGGTGGGCACTAAACCCTAATTGCTAACCTATAAATAGTTCACAAAAAGGTGTGCCTCAGGTTAGATTTTTCATATACACTTTGCATATTATTTGATTTCTATACTTTTCTCTCTAGAGTGATTCTAACTTGAGTATCGGAGAGGGTACGCCAAAAACCCTTTCGGCCCCCTTTTCTAGCGGTGATTTTGTAAGCTTCAGGTCAGTTACGCATCGGAGCTAGGTTTTATTGGACGGTGGGCAATCCTTGACCAACCAATTGGTGCCGTCTGTGGGTTCATTTATGGTAAGTGAGTTTGAGTGGTGGTTATGGAGGACGTGTTACGGAACTTGGAGAATGATCTGGAGGAGACTCCAATCGATACGCCTGAGGTGGTGACCTGAGAGCGTGTGTGTGTTTCTCATACACTAGCTGTTGGAGTTGAGTGTCCCAGGCCCACTATGGTGGTCGATCCTTTGATGGAAGGAGGCTCGGGGCTTGGTTTCTTCCAACAAATGTCTTCTTTCATTAAAGTAGTTGTGGAAGAAGCCATGAATAGTCAGATAAGAGAGTTCATCCAGCATGTAGTGGAGGCGCAGACTGGACCAGTGCATGAGATGAGGCCTCCTGCAGCTAGAGAAGGTGAGCGTGGTCGGAGAGGACCGACGGTAGTGGAGGATGAGAGTGCCTCCGGAGCTTTCACTCAAATGGCTACAAAAACTGGCCTGGATTGGAGTGAGAGGATGGATAATTTGCACAGGGAGGTAAGGGGGCTGAAGAAGAAGGTGTCTGGAGACGGGTCGGGCCAATCTAGGAGGAGATCCCATTTTTCTGAGGAAATCATGGCTGATGAACTCCCATCTTCATATCAGGCTCTGAATTTCGCGTATGATGGCACTACAGAACCTTGGGATCACCTGCGTCACTTCGAGAATGCGGTGATGCTTCACATGTTTTCCAATAGGGTGATGTGTTGGGTATTCCCAACCACCCTAACTAAGTATGCACAATAGTGGTTCAATCAGTTATTGCCTAATTCAATCAAGAGTTTTGATGAGTTCATCTCAATGTTCTTTCATCAATTCACTAGTGGTAGGAGGTATCGAAACACTCCACTGACGTTGTTCAGCATTAAACAAAAAAGATAATGAGGGGTTGAGAAGCTACATTCAGTGGTTCACGGAGGCGAAGCTTGAGGTTCCTTCGGCGACTTAGGATATATGCCCTTGCCCAGGGCTTGAAGGATGGGGATTTCTTTGAGTCCCTAGTGATAGAGCCAGCGTGCATGTTCGATGAGCTCTTGCAAGAGCTGAGAAATACATTAATCTGGAAGTGGCTTGAAAGATGAAGCGTGAGGAAGGAGATAAGAAGAAGGAGCGAAAGGATGATATGGATGAAATGGCTCCCAATAAGTAGCCTAACATCCCTAAGCCTGAGTTGATGGGATAAAGGCCTAGACATGAGAATGCACGCCCTTGGTGGCCATTCAGGGGGAAGTTTTCATGGCGATTGAGCACCATCATGATCTGAGGTGGCAGAAAACCTATGATGAGGCACCTTGAAAGATGAAATGTAAAGAGTTGTGCAGGTTCCACAATGAGTAGGGCATACCACAAATCAATGTACCCATTTGAAGGATTAAATTGAAAGAATGATCCAAGCGAGTCATTTGAAGGAGTTTGTGTATATGGAAAGAAGGAGGACCAAGGGTAATTATCAGAACAGTCAAAATAATTACCAATAGAAGCAGGGGCCAGCGAAGGGAGCAGAGGAAGGAAATGATCCTCCCCCACTGCTGCCGTGGAGAGGGGTGATTCATATGGTGATAAGAGGTCCATCTAGCGGAGATTCTCGAAGGGCCAAAAAGAGTTATGTTAGGGCAACATCATCCGATCGAGCCCAGGAGCAGATGAAGATAGAGCAGGTGTCTGTTGGGCCCAATATTCAAGTTGGACCAAAGGATGCCAGGGCATTGTGACTCCTCACAGCGATGCCCTTGTTATCACAGTAACCATCATGAATTATGATGTTCATAGGGTATTCGTCGACACGGGCAGTTCTGCTGACATAATATTCTACGAGTGTTACAAACAAATAGATATGCAGATGGAACTAGAAGTTGTTGATATGTCCCTAGTAGGCTTTGCCGAAAGTACCATTCAACTAATGGGGATGGTTACTTTGCCCATCTCTTTGAGGAAAGAACCATATAGGAAGACAAGGATGGTGCGGTTTATGGTGGTGGATGCACCCTCGTTGTATAATGTGATGATTGGAAGACCTTCCCATAATATGTTCCAGGACATTGTCTCTGTATATCATTTGAAGATCAAAATCCCAGTGGATGACGAGGTTGGAGAAGTAAAAGAAGATGAGTACATGGAGCGAAAATTATATGTGGAAAGCCTCCAGATGGCTAAAAGAGAAGGAGCTAATGACAATGGCAAGGGAAAGGAAACAATTATCAAGTTAGATGAGGACACAGTTGAACATGTGTTGCCAAATTAGAAGTTGTTGATAATAGAGCCGATCCCAAACGACCCTAATAAGGTCACAAAGATTGGAAGTCGTCTCAGGAAGGACCTAAGAGAGGAGTTGATTGAGTTTGTGAGGCAAAATATGGATGTATTTGCATCATCAGCAAATTAGGTTGTCGGCATCGATCCTAGCATAGCTGAGCACATGTTGAATATAAACCCCTCGTATAGACGTGTGAAGCAAAAGAAGAGAAATTTTGGACCTAAGAATGATGCAATTATGCGGGCTGAGGTACAGAAGTTGTTGGAAGTGGGGCATATTCACGAGATACAATTTCTAGAATGGTTGTCTAATGTGGTTCTGGTACCGAAAACTCAGGATGATTTGGAGAATGTGCATTGATTTTTGGGATTTGAATAAGGCATGCCCAATAGGCTACTATCCACTTTCGAGGATGGATAAGCTTGTTGAGTCCACTTTGGGATTTGAATTGCTCAGCATGATGGATGCTTCCCAGGGATATCACCAGATTAGGCTGGCGGAGAAGGACCAGAAGTGGGTAAGCTTTATTACTTCATTTTTGGTATGTTTTGGTATGTTGTTATGCCTTTTTGTATGAAAAATGCGGGGGCTGCGTACCAGAGGTTGGTGGATAAGATGTTTCAAACCCAAATAGGGATAAATATGGAGGTGTATGTGGATGGTATGCTGGTGAAAAGTGTGAAAGCCGAGAGTCACATGAAAGATTTGGGTAAGACTTTTGATACACCGAGGAAATCGGATGAAGTTGAACAAAGAAATGTGCCTTTGGGCTCGGGTATGGAAAATTCTTGGGATACATGGAAACCGAGAAGGGAATCTAAGCTATCCCTAGAAGGTGAGAGCTATTAGAGAGATGGCTTCACCTTGGGATATGAAAGACGTGCAGAGCTTCACGGGACGGTTGACTGCTTTGAATAGGTTCATATCTCGCTCAGCGGAGTGGAGCTTACCTTTTTTCAAAGTACTGCAGAAATCTAAGAAGTTTAATTGGGATGAAGAATGCCAGATGGCATTTGAAGAATTAAAAGATTATTTGGCTAATCTATCTTTGTTGACTAAGCTAATTTTGGTAGAGCCTTTGTATTTATATATATATATATATATATATATATATATATATGGGAGAGCAGGGGATCAGTATAGTGCTATTGACAGAAGATGGGTCAATGCAAAAGCCGGTGTATTATGTTAGCAAGGTCTTGAGGAATGCTGAGCTTAGGTTTGCTGAGATTGAGAAAGCGGGGCTTGCACTTGTAACAATGACGAGAAGGTTGAGTCCGTATTTTCTTTCGCATAAAATCGTGGTAGGAACTAATTTTCCTTTGAATGCGGTATTGAGTAAACCAGAGGTCATGGGGAGACTGGTGAAATGGGCTACTGAGCTTAGTGAGTATGAGATAGAGTTCCAAACCAGAATGACGATTAAGGCTCAGGCATTGGCGTATTTTGTCCAAAAATTAACAAAACCCCAAGTAAGGGAAGGGCATAGATCTTGTTTGGAGTGGGCATTATGTTGATAAGCTCAAAGGGAATATAAAGTGATTTCGCAGTGAGATTGGACTTCAACCTTTCCAATAATGAAGCTGAGTATGAGGCTTTTATCCGAGGGATTGGGATGCCCATGGAAATGCGAGCAACAGACGTGTTGCTTTATTTGGACTCAAATTGGTTTACAAGCAAGTTATGTGGGAGTTCGAGGTAAGAGAAGAAAGGATGAAAAAGTATGTAGATGCATACAAAACATTGGAGAAAATGCTGGGAAAGGTGCAGATCTGTCAGATACCTCGGGAGGAGAATGTTAGGGTAGATTTCTTGTCAAAGATATCCAGCTCGACTGAATGTGCTCAGGAGAAACTTATCACTTTGCTCGTAGTGAAAGATTCAACTATAAGTCTTGAAATTGGGGTGTTGGAAGAAGAAGATGATTGGCGTCCCCTATTATGGCATACTTGAAGGAAGGCACACTTCTAAAAGATAGAAATGAGGCTTCTCGGGTCAAGATTCGGGCAACTCATTTTTGTATAATTAGGTAGAAGTTATATAAGAGGGAATTTGGAACACTATTGTTGAGGTGTCTTGATAAAAAAGAGGGTGAATATGTACTGGGAGATATACATGAGGGATGTTGTGGGAACCATATGGGGGCCAAGATTTTGATTAGAATGGTGTTAAGAGTAGGATACTTTTGGCCGTATCTAAAAACCGAAGCTCAAAAGTTGGTGAAAGCTTATGAAAAATCCAAGTGCATCCACGGCTCATACATTAGCCTGCTGAGAAGCTTATGACTATGAGTTCGACTTGTCCCTTTGCTAAATACGGAACTGATATCGTGGGACCATTTCCTCTAGTTTTAGGATAGCAAAAATTTCTTTTGGTGGCGATAGATTACTTCAGCATGTGGGTTGAGGTTGAAGCTCTTGCAAAGATAACTGAGGATACAATAATGAAGTTTATTTGGCAAAACATTGTCTGTCGATTTGGAGGTTCGAGGATCCTTGTTTTGGATAATGGAACACAGTTCAGTGGGGCTAGTATCAAAGCTTGGTGTGAAGATATGAAAATAAATCAGCATTTCACTTCGGTAGCTCACCCGCAGGCTAATGGGCAAGCAGAAGTAACCAATAGAATATTGGTGCAAGGACTTAATACTCGATATGAGAGAGATAGAGGAGCTTGGGTCCAAGAGTTGAGTTTGGTCTTATGGGCATATAGAACAAATCAGAAGAAGGCTGCGGGAGAAACTCCTTTCAATTTGGTTTATGGGATAGACGCAGTGATACCAGCGGAGATCAGGATGGAAACTCATATAATCCAGACCTTCGAGGGAAAAGAGAATAAGAAGTTAACGCTTGAAGCTTTGGACTTGATCAATGGAAAAAAAGGAGAGGACTTTTTTGCCAGATGGAAAAAACAAGAGAACGAATTAGAGCAACTTATAATAGTAAAATGCTGAAGAGAAACTTTCAAGTCGGGGATTTAGTTTTGAGGAGAGTTGATGCGAGTAAAAAAGACAAATTAGACCCAAATTGAGAGGGTCCACTTTGGGTGATCAAGGTGTTAGTTGGAGGGCCTTATTAACTTGAGGAGCTGAATGGGAAGAAATTGCATGGAATATTAGCAACTTGAAAAAGTAGTATCCTTGAAAATAGAAATGATGCATGAACCGATGCTAATTCCCTTTTTTTTATTCAATGAAATATGCTCACTTATCTGTAATATTGTTGAATTTCTTTTATCGAATTAATCAAGTGTTTGAAGCTTGGTTCGAGCTAAAACTCCAAACACCTCGGGGCACGATGGCCCTGAGGGCAACTTAAGCTCGAGCTTGGAAACTTGTCCTCAAAAAAAATGATCAAGTGTTTGTCGGCTCGAGCCAAAACTCCAAACACCTCGGGCGCGATGGCCCTGAGAGAAAATCAAACTCGAGCTTGGAAACTTGTCCTCAAAATGAAAAAATTGATCAAGTTTTTGGATCTCGGCTGGAGCTAAAACTCCAAACACCTCGGGTGCAATGGCCCTGATGGAAAGTCAAGCTCAAGCTTGGAAACTTGTCCTCAAAATGAAAAAATTGATTGTGTTTGGAGCACGACTCGAACCAAAACTCCAAACACCTCAGGCGCAATGGCCCTGAGGACAAATCAAGCTCGAGCTTAGAAACTTGTCCTCGAAATGGAAAAAATGATCGTGTTTGGAGCTCGGCTTGAGCCAAAACTCCAAACACCTTGGGCGCGATGGCCCTGAGGGCGAGTCAAGCTCAAGCATGGAAACTTGTTCTCGAAATGAAAAAATTGATCAAGTGATTGGAGGTCAGCTCGAGCCAAAACTCTTAACACCTCGGGTGCGATGGCGTAGAAGGCAAGTCAAGCTCAAGCTTAGAAACCTACCCTCGAAATGAAAAGAATGACCAAGTGTTTGGAGCTCGGCTCGAGCCAAATATCTAAAACCTCAGGAATAAATGAAATACAAAAAGAGTTGAAGTACGTATAAGATATTAAAGGAGAAATTCCTGAAGAAAGAAAGTACATGAAAAACTTGCATTAATTCAAGGGAAAAGTACATCACTTCCAACTCGGGACAATTACAAAAGAGAGCCAAAATGAAAGCAGAAATTAAAGTAATCTACTACGATCATTCTAGAACTAAATATTTAGCCTCATAATCTTAAACAAATAGGCTGGTCTCGTTCACATCTTGGAGATCGGGATCGGTCTCGGGAGCAGCCACTAGGTTAGGCATCCAGGACTGATCATCTAAAAGCATTGGCAAAAACCTTATCAGATGAGGCATTAACATTAATGATCAGTCATTTACGAAAATGAAAGCTTTCGGGATCGGGAAATAATTTCTTGGGGATGTCTCGATCAAAGACTTCATGAATGCCTTTGGCTTGGAGTTGAAGCTCGGCCTGCTGAAAAGCAAACTCATAATATCGGACAACCCCTTCTACCAAAACTTCGATGAACTCCATGGAGCTAAGAAAACATCCCTTCACTTTATCCCGAATTCTCCCAATCAGAGATTGGCCTTCCTCAGATTTCAGAAAGTCGCGACGGCTAATCTGAATTTCTTCTTCCCGAGCTTTCACCTGAACATCCTTGAGCTCGGCCTTAAGGTTGGCATTTTCTTGATTTAATTCCCTGGACCTTCTCCTTAGAGTTGGTGGCAGATCTTTTCGTGGCAAGCATCTCATTTTTCTCGCTCCCGAAAAAGAGCAAAGGATCTTAGCCTCCCGAGATTTCAAGTTGGAATTATCCTTTCTTAGCGTGTTTAGTTCATTTACCATGGCGGATCAAGCAAATCCCATCCGAGCTTGGGATATTACGGCAACCATATTTACATGAGCCCTAGCATGGTCCATGCAGAAAGATTTTACAAGTTCGGGACCACTAAGTTTGTTGAGAGTGACACGGTCGAGGTCCAGCGGTGACCCTAGATGTCTTGAAATCGAGACCAACAAGCTATCTTCATTCTTTAAGACGAGTTCCCCAGTGAAGAATGTTTGGTTTGGAGTATCGATTGGACTTTGAACTAGAACATTGAGAGAGTGAGAGCTCGAGCCATCTTTGGATATCTAGGAGGATGAAGATTGGTATATGAACTACCCTTTTTGGTAATCTTAGTGGGCTTGCTACTGGGATCAGCAAACTCCGGTAGTAAATCAGATGCTTAGGAGGGCCGAGCTATTTTGGGGGATCAGGATCCAACAACAGGTAGGCCAACGATAGCCTCCTCGGATTTCTTGGATGAGGAAGCTCGAGAGACCAATGTGACTTTCTTTCGAGTCTCTTCTTTTTTGGAAACATAGTGAGCCAACATGGTATCTGCAAAAAATGAGAAGATTTGTAAGAACTAAAATATAACAGGAAAAAAAGAAATAAAATGAATGAAGATGGCAAGGAATTGTACCAATGTCCCCTGTCAAGGGACGACCACACATCGATCTTTGAATAGTGAAGAAGAGATGGAGTGATGAATCGGGATAGATCATATCGGGTGGTAGTGAGTTTATTAATGAGATCGACTAACTCGGGAGAGCATCTTTTTGGGTCATGCTTTCATTGAGAGGGCATGGATGGTATCCATTTACCCAGGAAGGACCACGACTCGGGAGAAAGAACAAAGAAGTAGCGGTCCTTCCAGAATTTATTGGAAGTTGGGTATCTGTCAAGGAAGTTAACCTCACTTCGGACGGTGAGGTAGCAAAGGCCCTTAGAACTTAGAGCCTTTATTTGAAAGAGGGATAAGAAGAGATTGGTAGTGGGAGTAATATCTAAGTATTTGGCCACTATCAAGAATCCAACTATTATCCTAAATGAGTTGGGAGCTAGTTGGTTCAAGGGGATCGAGTACATTTCAAACAACTCGGTCATAAAGGTAGGGATCGCAAACCTCAGTCCACCATCCATTTGGCCTATAAAGAAATCTAAACCCCAGAAGGAGTTCGGTAGGTTCTATCCGGGCTATTCAGGAGAATACATCTATAGCTAGGGGGTACTTGAGCATTCACTCAAATGTTGCCCAAAGACTTAGATGTTACCGAGGTTATAGAGAATGAATGGTCATCCTCAATTCGGGCATTCGAAGTGGGGGCCCTAATTTCTACAAAAGAGAAGTTGTCAGGGCTATCTGACTCTATGGAATCAAGATCGGGAGAAATATGGCTATCTTCCCAAAGTTCAGTTCTGGATATACCCCTATCGCTAGACCAACGTACCAAGTCATCAATATGGGGGTCTGAAGAAGTGGAAGGGGAAGAGGACATTATCACTAAAATATAAAAATAAAAAAGGAAAAAAGAAGAAAGAGGAAGAGAGTGGAGAAAAGGTACCTAGAACGTGAACAAGTACTTAGAACGGGAGAGAAGAATAGTGATTGTCGGAGACGCGCCGGAGATAGCTTCAAGAATGCCGGATATCGCCTTGAATGCTTGTCGGGAATCAGCTCAGGAAGATAGTGTTTTTTTGTAGAGATGAGAAATGGTCCCTCATTTGTCTCCTAAATATATATTGGAGGAATTGGGTGGGAATTGATCATATGGCCATTGATCACAATCGCATCCAACGGATCATGTGGGATCTCGGGAAGCTCAAAGGACGTCCTGTCAATTGAAAGGACAATCCTTTGAAAGGTGGATAATGACAAGGCTTGAAACCCTAATAAAGGTCGGGAGAGAATTTTACCATTACGCCCGAGGTAAGTGAGCTTATCTCTGAGCATAAAAGGATGAAATACAATATGGTGTGTTGCCCAAGACGAGCATTAGACGGTTCCCAGAGTTCCTCGGGAAACTCAAAGAATGTCCGAGAACGATCTAGTAGGCCAAGCTCATTAAGATAAGATGTGATATGGACCTAAGCCGTGAGGCCCATCCCGAGTTTGAGGAAAGACCCAAAAGGAAGTTGAGTCTAGATAGGCATGGGCTGAGCTATTAGTGTTTGGGCCCATTTTTGGGCCCTTGAATAAAAGATCTATGGGTCTTGGGCCAGTCTTTTGGCTTAATAGTTGAAGTCACGTAATAATTGGGCTAGATAAGTTGGCTTAGTGTAGACCAATCTGGAGGCCCTATGGTTGGCTCGATGATCCATGGGCCTCCTTGTAATTAACTTCAGCAGACCCGAGTTAATGGATCAGTTGGGCCTTTCAGTGAGCAAGGCTAAATGCCTCCCGAACCAATGTGCTCAGAAGACTTATGGCCCATGAACAAAGATAGGCCCAACTCAAATTGATGGATTAATTAGGCTTTAGCCTGACTTGGTGGGCACGAAACCCTAATTACTAACCTATAAATAGTTTACAAAAAGGTGTGTCTCAAGTTAGATTTTTCATATACACTTTACATATTGTTCAATTTCTATACTTTTCTCTCTAGAGTGATTCTGACTTGAGCGTCGGAGTGGGTAGGTCGGAAAATCCTTTCGGCCTGCTTTTCTAACGGTGGTTTTGCAGGCTTCAGGTTAGTTACGCATCGGAGCTGGATTTTATTGGACGGTGGGCAATCCTTGACCGACCAATTACCATACGTATTTTATCATTTTTAACAAATCAGGTCAAGCTTCTGTTTTGAGTGAGTATTAAATTAATATTCTTTTCCACCTGATTAGGATTACAATTTGTGATCCCAATTGGACTTTTTACTTTTTCTTTTTGTTAACACAAGCCTAACACAAATCTGCAATATGTGGTGGAGATTATATATAATTAGTGTGACACGGCTGAATGTCCATCAAATATTTATGTTGGATTGAGAGATATTTCAGCATTAAAATAAATAGGGTGTACTTGGTCCTAACCGTCCCTTAATTTAATTTGATGTTAACACTAAACAACGACATAAGCAATATGGAGGCAAGCCGGGACGATCCACGTTTTTTTCCAAACTTAGCATTTTATTTGACTTCAGCACTTGATATCAACACGTTTTTGTAATAATTTTTTGTCTTTGATTTTTCTCTTTAGAATTTTTCTTAGTTATAAAATGTACATATTTACTAAATCTAAATAAAAAAGTAAACTTGCATAGTGAAGATATATATTGATGTTATGCAAGCTCAAAAATAAAAAAGAAAAAATGGGGCACACGTGAGGGTTTTTATACTAAAGCGCTTAGGGACTCATGAAAGCAATAGCATGGCTAACACACGTGTGAACACGTTTATTGTACGTACTAGAACAAAACGCGTGTTACACGAGATTCGGCAAAAGATAATATTTTGGTCTCTCTAATTTGTTTGTGATGCCTCAAATTCAAGGATTTGCAAACTCAATAAGAGTTTTTTATGGTTTAAAGCATGCTTCTAGACAGTGGTTTCACAAACTCACTTCTTGTCTCATTACTTATGATTTTATACAATCAAAATCATATCATTCTTTTTTATTAAATCAAAGTCTGATTCCATAATTGTTCTTTGTGCATATGTTGATGTCATTATTTTAGCAAGCAACAATATACAAGAAATTACTCAGATTAAGGATCATTTAGATGCCACATTCACCATCAAGAATCTTGGCATTTTCAAATATATTTTGGGAATAGAAGTAGCTATATCATCTAAAGGAATCAGTTTATGTCAGAGGAAATAGCATTGGATATTCCCACTGAAGCATGGTACCTTGGATCCAAACCATGCTCTACTCTTACAGATGCAAAATCAGATGCACAAATCCAAAATACAGCACCTCTAGACGATCCATCAATATACAGTCTGTACAGAAGATTTGTGGGAATGCTCTTATATCTAACAATCACTAGGCAAGAATTACTATTGTATACAGACTCTTTCATAGTTCATGGCAAATCCAAACACCTCTCATGTGGCAGCTGCTCACAGGATTTTAGTGATGCAGATTGGCGAAATTAAAATTAAAGCTTTTAGTGATGCAGATTGGCGAAATGTTTGGACACTAGAAGGAGTGTTAGTGGCTTTGCAATATACATAGGTGATTTATTAATTTCTTGGAAATCAATGAAGCAGCCCACAGTAAGTCATTCATCAGCTGATCAGAATACAAAATCATTGCATTGAAAACCTGTGAAATTCAATGGCTTACATACTTACTGAAGGATCTTCAAATTTCCTCCATCTTCCTACCATTATCTATACTGATAGCAAATCCGCATACTACATTTCTCATATGGGTGTCAATTTGGGTTGGACCGAGTTCACGGGTTTCGGTTCGTGGGTTCGCGGGTCAGAATAAGCCAACCCAGACTCGACCTATTTAAATATTAGTGTCAGAATCTTGAACCCGGTCCCGACCTGTTTATTAATTTCACAGGTAACCTGAATCCAACATGTTTTACCCATTTAATAAATTTATTTTTATGTACATTCAATAGTTTCAACTTAATAATTTTTTTAAAATCAACCACTATGACACTCTATTCAATAAAAAAACTATCACAATTCACAACATACAAAAAGAATAACATAATTGCATGAATAGCATGACGTACTAATTGTATTTTGAGGACAACATATCAAAAAACATTCAAAATAATAACAACGTACATAATTAAGGAGGTTTTAACATTTAAGTTTTAAACACATGTCTGGTTTTTTATTTTTCATACAATTAATTAATTATTTACTTAATTTTCTTTTAAATTCACAAATGGGTTAGACGGGTTAAATTAGTCATAGCAAGTTGACTCAAACCCGATATATTTAATTGACGGGTTATTTGAGTTTGACCCAATTTTGACTGGACTCCTACCCATTAATTTTGTGTTAGTTCGTGTCGAGTTTGCGTTCAGGCCCGAAATTGATACTTCTAATTTCTCAAAACGCTTGTATCATGAGAGAGCAAAGCATATTGAGTTGGAATCTCATTTCGTTAGAGAAAAGATACAAGAAGAATGCTTGGTTAAAGCTTATTCATATCTCCCAGCAAACAACTCATCTTATGACTAAGCCATTATGTCCTACTTTGTTTCACCATTTCACTTTCAAGTTGGGCATGGTGAATATACCTGCTCCACTTGCAGGATGTCAAGATACATCATACAAGTATCAAACCATATTCAAAAGTCAGTTAAACTTAGTTGAAGTACAAGTGTATGTTAGTTAGTTAGTTAGTTAGTAAGTTAGTTGATAGAAGTTATTTTATATTCTTCATCTATATAAAGGGTGGATCACCCTCATGTACAATTTTAACATTTTCATTTCTACAGTTTGAATAAAAGTTGAATTACATCTTCTCTCTCAAGATCAGTGCTATAAATTCTGTCTCTGTTCACAAATCATTCATCATCCATACCATCCCTAATTGTTCTGTTGTGGATTAGGGTGCTCGTGAGAAAGTCGGTGTAATTAGCAGAAAAGTGGGTTTATTAAATTGATATTGGGGCAACCAATATCTTCCTAGTATTAGCGGAGTAGGTTCCTTTCTATTTTAACTGATTTTTTTGTGGTACATAAGTTGTTCTTGTTTATGAAGCACTTTGTAACATTTCCTATTGCAAATATTATTACACACAGGATGTATGTGGAAATATAGTTATATATCTATTCAGAAATGTCAAACATAAGTTGCCAAAGGTTGTCTCAGATATTAATTATTTTCTCATCCACTTTTTATTCTTAATTTATTATTTCAGAATAAAATCAAATACGTGTTTCAATATATTTTGTGTTGGGATACAATAAAAATCAGAGGGATACAACAGGGGATAATTCGAAGAGTGGGTCTCTTGTGAGACCGTCTCACGGATTTATATTCGTGAGACGGAGCCCCATACCCCGGATCCATCAACCCATCACCCGGATCCACCATTTAACAATTAAAAAAAAAGAAAAAAGGTTGAACGTTCAGCCCTAAAGAAACAGAGCTGAAGAAACAGAACGCAATTCACACGCAGAATTGGAGGAAAAGTATCAACCAGAATGCAAATTCAGAACACGCAGAATCGGAGGAAAAGTATCAACGTAAAAAGGGAACCTGAAATTATCGATCTCTATCAGTGATTTTCTCTATTGATATACCTTGCAAATCAAATTCTCCATTGGTATACCTTACAAATTTTATGTTACAATTATTAAAGTTATACCCACAATGTGTTTGATGATTTGACTATGTGAAGAAAGGGGTATAATAATTGTTGCAACTCCTATATTGATCGAATATTTGACAAATCATTACTTATATTCCACAGAATACTACTTCCCACTGTTCATATGCAATGGAGAATCAATATCAAAACAATGCACCAATGAAGGAATGTGAAAATTTGGATTCATTGGTTGTTCTTTCAAGTGATGAAGATGATATTGAAATCGTTGAAGATAAATATAAATAACTTATCTGAATAAAGTTACTACTTTATTACGTTTTTATGATACTTATTGGTTTACATGTACAACGAACTTGTGCTAGGTGAACAAGTCGATGCAACGTCCATTAATGAACAACATACACTGGAAATGGATAAAAGTATTACATTTTGCTGCAAACGTATTATGTTTTATCATAAAAGTAATACATTTTATAATATGTCAATTTTCCTGGCTGAATCATTGCACAACAATTTGAAAGGAAATATAAATAACTTATATGAATAAAGTTGCTACTTTATTATATTTTCATGACACTTATTGGTTTACATGTACAACAATGAACTTATGCTAGGTGAACAAGTCGATGCAACGGCCATTTCTGAACAAAATACAGTGGCAACGGATGAAGGTATTACATTTTACTGCAAAAGTATTATATTTTACAGGAAAAGTATTACATTTTACAATGTGTCATTTTTCTGGCTGAGTTATTGTAGAACAACGCGAAGGTAAATATAAATAACTTATATGAATAAAGTTACTACTTTATTACGTTTTTATGATACTTATTGGTTTATATGTGCAACAATGAACATGTTCTAGGTGAACAAGTGATGCAACGGCCGTTTCTGAACAAAATACAGTGGCAGCGGATGAAGGTATTACATTTTACTGCAAAAGTATTATATTTTACAGGAAAAGTATTACATTTTACAATGTGTCATTTTTCTGGCTGAGTTATTGTAGAACAACGCAAAGGTAAATATAAATAACTTATCTGAATAAAGTTACTACTTTATTACGTTTTTATGATACTTATTGGTTTATATGTGCAACAATGAACTTGTGCTAGGTGAACAAGTCGATGCAACGGCCGTTACTGAATCCACTGGCATCGGATGAAGGTATTACATTTTACTGCAAAAGTATTATAGTTTACAGTAAAAGTAATACATTTTATAATGTGGCATTTTTCTGGCTGAATTATTGCAGATATAACTGGTTCTCTTATTGGCGTAAAAAAGAGAACAATTGAAGATATGTATAAGTTGTATCGTGACCATGGTCGTGCACTTGGATTTAGTGTACGTAAATCGACTGCTCGATGTAGGGACAATAGAGTAGTGATAGAAAAGTACTTCATATGCTCATGTGAAGGAACAAAGAGGACAACAATGGGAAAAACAAAAAACTTTCGTCATACACGCACAGGGTGCAATGCTTCGTTAAGAGTGAAATTAATTGTTGATGGTGTTTATGAAGTCATTAATCACGTACAGGTACATAATCATTCATTCACGAGAACAAAGTGGAGCCAACTTCATCGTTCAGAAAGAAAGATTACAAATGAGAAAGGTAAAGCTATAGAAGATATGGTATCTTCAGGCATGAGACCAACTGACTCTTATCGATATATGGCACATGAAGCGGGTGGAGACCAAAGTGTTGGTCATACCATCAAAGACCATTTGAATTTTGTAAACACTTTGAAATTGAAAGCAATAAAGGTGGGGATGCACAAACATTGGTAGAAATGTTGTACAAAGAACAAAGGAGGAAGATGACTTTTATTTTAGAGTCAATTTGGATGATATGGCCAAACCGAGTAATGTATTCTCGTAGAGACTTCGATGATGAAGGAGGATTATCAACTATTTGGAGATGTTGTGATCATTGATACAACATATCGAAGAAATAGGTATAACTTGATTTGTGCTCCAATAGTTGGTGTCAACCATCATTGGAAAAATGTAATGTTCGGATGTGCATTCTTATCTAATGAGAAGACCGAGTCATTTGTGTGGCTTTTTGAAGTATTTAAGAAAGCAATGGGAGGCAAATGTCCAATCACATTATTTACCGATCAAGATCAGGCGATTGCTAATGCGATAGAAAAGGTATACATTTTGAAAAATTTTCATATTCACTGGGATATCTACTATGTTAGAATTAATAATACTTTATAAGTATAAAATGATACTTTTTGTACAAAATTTGAAACTTTTTCGTTAGTTGTAAGTACTGTACTGAATTTCTTATTTTTCCTGTATTCAAATTAGTAATACTTTATCTGAGAAAAATGATACTTTTACTTATAATATTGATACATTTCCTGAAAATTTATGTAGGTTTTCCCTGGAACAAAGCACAGACTATGCCAATGGCATCTTTACCAAAATGCTTTGAGCAGATTTGGGCAGTTGAAGAGCAACACTTCCTTTAAAGATACTTTTAGGAAATGCTTGTCAGGTTGTGCAAATGAAAATGAGTTTCAAGACTGCTGGAGAACTATGATTTCTAAGTATGGGTTGGAAGATCAAACTTGGTTTCAACGTTTATATGATCTAAAAGACAAATGGTGCACAGCCCTGAGCAAAGACTTCTTTTCAGCTGGAATATTGTCTTCACAACGAAGTGAAAGTACTAACAATGCATTGGGATTCAATGCCAAAAAAACAACAAGCTTGACTGAATTTTATGGGATTTTCAAGGAGCTAGTGAAGAATTGGAGAATGAAAGAAGAATATGATGAATTTCAATCCTCAAGATCAATTCCAGCGACTACACTACAATTAACTGGAATGTTAAAGCACACTTCTGAGGTATATACACTAACGCTTTTCAAAGACTTTGAGACTGAGTTTATTGCATCAATTTCTACTAGGTGTAGTCTAGTTCATCAAGACGAGATATTGAGTGTTTATGACATTTCTACTCATATTGGGGATGGAGATATAAACCGTGTTATGTATGATCCTTTAAGAAAAATGATCACCTGCTCTTGCAAGAAATTTGAAGAATATGGTATTTTGTGCTGCCATTCCTTAAGGGTACTTCATCTTCATTCTCAAGTCAAGATACCAGAAATGTATATCATAAAAAGATGGACAAGAATTGCGAAATCTGAAGTATTGGACAAGTTAACTAATAGAATTGAAAAGCCTGACAAACCTAATGATTGTATCCCTTGGCATCATGAAATGGCACGAAAATATTATGATCTTGTGTTGAAATGTCAAGGGAATGAAGAAACAAGGAGAATCATTGAGGAAGGATATAACAGGGATTATTCTGCTATTATCGCATTGAATAATTCACTGGATTTCATTGAGCAAAATGAATCATCTGCTGTTTCAAGTTCGTCTACATTACAAGATCCTACTCGTTCTATTACGAACGGAAGAAGAAAAAGGATAAAGGGCAGTTTCGAAAAGGGAAAGAAGAAAACTACTGATTTGTCTAATTCTATTCAAGCCCATGAGTTTGGTTCCAAGACTCCAAATGCTCGATTATTTTAGTGAAAAATACACTATTTTGTCCTAGACTTTACATTCATTTTAAGTAATACTTTATAGTTCAAATAGTAATACTTTTGCAATTATTTATAATACTTTTATACTCTTAACTTGTATTGATGCCAAATGTCTACTTAAAGTGCAAATGTGAAGTTGAGAAGTTGTTTTGGTTAATCTATATAGGAAAAAGTATTACTTTTCATTGTAAAAATATTACTTTGTATGGTAAAAGTATTACTTTTAGAGTATTACCATGTTTTACAAAAAGTATTACTTTTTATCGTAAAAGTATTACTTTTTATCATAAAAGTATTATTTTTTGTCGTAAAAGTATTACTTTTTCAGTACTAAGTATTACGCTTCACTTCATCTCTAGTTAAGGGACACTGCCTGTCAATGTGCAAAAATACTTTTTTTAAAATACACGTAAGACTTAATCAAAAAAGTATTACTTTTTTTAAGAAAAGTATTACTTTTCTTAGAAAAAGTATTACTTTTTTTAGACTCAATTCAACAAAGTAGTTGACATCTCCAAGAGTTTTGAAAGAAAAACGTGTTCGGTAGTGAGAATTGACAGTGAGAGTGAGAAGAAGCTCACGGAGCGTGGAGTGCCGCCGTGTGGATTATGAAGTGAGAAGTTGTTTTGGTTAATCTATATAGGAAAAAGTATTACTTTTCATTGTAAAGGTATTACTTTGTATGGTAAAAGTATTACTTTTAGAGTATTACAATGTTTTAGAAAAAGTATTAACTTTTTATCGTAAAAGTATTACTTTTTATCATAAAAGTATTACTTTTTATCTTAAAAGTATTACTTTTTCATTACTAAGTATTACGCTTCAGCTTCATCTCTAGTTAAGGGACACCGCCGCCAAAGTGCAAAAATGTTTTTTTAAAATACACGTAAGACTTAATCAAAAAAGTATTACTTTTTTTAAGAAAAGTATTACTTTTCTTAGAAAAAGTATTACTTTTTTTAGACTCCAATTCAACAAAGTAATTGACATCTCCAAGTGTTTTGAAAGAAAACATGTGTTCTGGTAGACAGTAATTGACGGTGAGAGTGAGAAGAAGTTGCCGGAGCGTGGAGACTGTCGCCGTGTGGATTACGAAATGAGAAGTTGTTTTGGTTAATCTATATAGGAAAAAGTATTACTTTTCATTGTAGAAGTATTACTTTGTATGGTAAAGTATTACTTTTAGAGTATTACCATGTTTTAGAAAAAGTATTGCTTTTTTTATCGTAAAAGTATTACTTTTTATCATAAAAGTATTACTTTTTATCGTAAAAGTATTACTTTTTCAGTACTAAGTATTACGCTTCAGCTTCATCTCTAGTTAAGGGACACTGCCTGTCAAAGTGCAAAAATGTTTTTTTTAAAATACACGTAAGACTTAATCAAAAAAGTATTACTTTTTTAAGAAAAGTATTACTTTTCTTAGAAAAAGTATTATTTTTTTAGACTCCAATTCAACATAGTAATTGACATCTCCAAGAGTTTTGAAAGAAAACCTGTGTTCTGGTAGACAGTAATTGACGGTGAGAGTGAGAAGAAGCTGCCGGAGCGTGGAGACTGCCGCCGTGTGGAATACGAAGTGAGAAGTTGTTTTGGTTAATCTATATAGGAAAAAGTATTACTTTTCATTGTAAAAGTATTACTTTGTATGGTAAAAGTATTACTTTTAGAGTATTACCATGTTTTAGAAAAAGTATTACTTTTTATCGTAAAAGTATTACTTTTTATTGTAAAAGTATTAGTTTTTATGCTATTAGGATTTTTCTGTTTTGACTTTAATCAAGAGTAAATTTGTTTTAAATACACATAACAAATTGCATCTGCAAGAAAATGTAAATGCACCGAACTATATCTCTTCATTAGAAAAGGTCATATGGAAATATTTAATAAGGTATAGTGATTGCAACCAACTACTAAAATGTACAAAAGGATGAATTCTTTCATTGTGAACATGGAAGCTCAGGAGAAGGGTGCATATCCATCCCTGGTCCTCAAAATTGTTTTACCAACAAGTTTACACACAACATTTTTGAGCAGACTATTCCCTCCAAATACCATACATTCAACAATCCCCACCTATGTTTACAAAATTTCCCATAAAAACCAATCCTAATACTCAAAAATCCATTAGTCAAAAAAAAGACCCATATCCAGTTCTTGCATTTCAAAAAAATTCATTATAACACTTTCTAATTCTTGGATTTCTTCTTCTTCTTCTTTAAATCGGCTCCCTTTCTCTTCAAGTCTGCATCGGTCCTTTTCTTCTCCTCAATCTTTTGCTTCAAATCAGATTTTTTCAGATAAAAATCCACTATTTTCTTCAGCATTTCCAATCTCACACCATTGAGATCACTCAAAAAAATTCTTAAACAAATTTGTGCTCTCAATACTCGTAAATCAAGCCTACGAAAATAACATAAAATATATTATACAATTTACAAAAGAACATAAAACATATTATACTATAAATAATACCTTTGACAAATCATCGGGGGAAGTGTAAATTTTCCCTTTGAAGTACTCCATATGGTGCATCAAGAAAACACCACAGTCATTCGCTTCATCCTCATTTCGCTAAGGGAAATTAACATATTCTCATGAATATTGAGCAACGACTTGAGCTTTTGGGTGATTTTTTTTTTCTTCAAGGAAGATAGCCATCTGATATTTCTATAAAGCATATATGCATATAAAACCAAAATGTCAAAAATATTATACAAATGGTAAGAGTAAACTAAACAAGTATAAAGTAAAGGGATTATACCACGAGTTGGACAACTACAATATAATAACTTGGATCATCATACTTCCTATTATCCAGGAATTGCATCTTCTCATCGAAAGTTTACGACAGCACAGAAGAAATGACTCTCAAAGTGGATTGGAACAAAAATCTGCAAAATTAAAACAAAGTAATACTTAGTACTGAAAAAGTAATACTTTTATGATAAAAAGTAATACTTTACGATAAAAAGTAATACTTTTTCTAAAACAGGGTAATAGTAATACAATAAGAAGTAATCCTATATAGATTAGCCAAATGTCTGTTTTTATGAGATGTGAGATGTCAGTTACTTTCTTGGATTGGAGTCTATGCCATAACATCATCTAAGTATGTTCATGATCTACAAGGTATTACTTCTTATTGTAAAAGTAATACTTTTTTGGAAAAAGTATTACTTTTTTTAGAAAAAGTATTACAATTAAAGATAATTCATTTACCAAATCACATGTGCTCAGGTCTTGCTTGACATGTTCCATATATTTTTGCCAACACTTTCTCATACTCCTTTCATGCTCAGCAACAACACCAACCTTGTTTATAGCCTTTGTCATATAAAACTTTTCCAGAAAAGAAGAAACAACATTAAAATAGAAATCGAATAAAAATCAAAGGGATTAAATATAGGAAATTTGTAAGTTAGTAAAACTTACACTGTGTCCGGTATCAAAAACACCCTTTTGCACAGATCGTCACTAGCTTTTGTTTGGTTAAGAATCAAAACCCATGCATCAATCACATTTCCGTATATCCATCATTTTTGATTTAGAGACAAGATCTCGTTCTTTGAAATAGTGAACAGCCCATCATGTGTAAAAAAAGATCACTAAAAAAAAAAGAAAACAACAACAATAGTTACTTTATATGATTGAATAGAGTAAAAATCAAATCCTAATACAAAAATTATAAATTACTTTTCAAAAAACGGTTCGGTGTCAGAAAGACAAAAATCAAGAACTTGTTTGTCTCTTATATCCATATCAACTAGCAATCTTTTGTTTTGAGTCATGAAACTCAAAACATAACCAACATCTTCACCTACTGCCCAAGCATCAGCTGGCAGCCCAACATATTCTTCCCTTAAATCACGACGTGGTTTTAAAACAGTAGATGTCAAAGCTTCATCAAATCCATCATCATCGCCACTCAATTGTTTTGTCTCAGGTGTTAGAAGATCAAAATTGGGCATTTCTTCAGACAACTTCTTCATCAAATTAAATTTCTCAACTACATCATCAATAAACTTTTGGACCTTGTCATTAGCAAAGAAATTTTAAGTCTGAGACAATATTGGAGATTGCGATGATGAGACCTGTGGCACCTGTGGTTGATTAGGTTCCATTTTCTTCTTCATCTTGTTCAATCTATCCATGTGAAAATCAAAAACCACAGCCATATCCCTCTTAAGCAAGAGGAAAGTCTCATGCACGTCCTATAAAAACAGAAATTTATTTGTCAAAAGTATCCAAAAAAGTAATACTTTTCAGTTAAATAGTAATACTTTTCAACAAAAATCTAATACTTATGATTTCATAACCCTACTACATCAGAAAATGTGATGATAACATAAATGTGAGATCAATAGCTTTTTTTCTTTGACCTTTGAACTGTGACTATTAACAGAGGTGGCAAAAATAGTGTACCAAAGCTAACTTAAATATGAGATTAAAGGCACACAAGAATTACACAAAGGAAACACCATTTTCAACTTCAAGTAACCAATCCAAATTGTAGCTAATTTACCATCATGTGTAAAAAAAGATCAAGACAATGATCAAGTCATTAGTGATCTGATAATATATTTACATAATATTGACAAGGGTCAATGTAACTACAAAAAATAGAAGGGTCTTTTGGTACTTTAGTTAAACCTCAGCTGGTACAAGTGTAATTATCCTAACATTTATACAAAGATAATAAACAGTAGTAACCTGGAGTTAAAAATTTTGGAATCTAACAAATTTCCATGTAAAGCTAGAATTCAACAGACAGAATATAGAAAGTAACAAACTGTTCAAGAAAAACCAGATATAGGAAAAACTTGTAATAAAAAGAACAACTACAAGAAGCAGAGACAAAAAAGTTGAAGGTTAACACAACATTGCATAAAAGCTCATACAAATTAAAAACTTACATCTTTTGCTAATTTATGAATCTCAGCATTCGTTAGTTCGCCCTCCGGTAATTCAAACTTAATCATCCTTGATGATTCACCAATACACTCTTTATTTGCTCCACTTGCCTTATCATCAGCCTTTGCTCCACTTGAATAATGGACCTTTTCCTCGCCTTCTAATCCCACCCTCCCAGAAGCAGGGTAAGTGTCTGTGATCCAATCACCCTGGCCAAATGCTCCAGCCTCTCTCTCTTCTTTAACTCGTCTTCGAATATTCTCCGAAGTCCAATGTTGAATTAGTGGCAGAGAAGATGGTTCGGGTTTGCCTTTCCATTTAACCCTATGAAAATAGATGATTTGCAAAGCCAACACACATCCACTTATATTAGCTCTGGACTTCTTGTTATAGTTGTCAACGGCTTTGAAAAGCCTCTCTAACACATATGAACACCAATCAAACTGACAAATTGTGTCTACATCCACCAAAGATTTCAAAAAAGAAATGTCCACTTTGCGATTTGTTGTTGGAGTGAGAAAAGTTGACATCGTATATAAAACGAACAGCCTCTTAAAATCATCTCCTCCATCTTTAAATCCATCCATGAGCAGTTTTAAAACTCTGCCCATCAATGTCGTATTTTCCCTTCAGCTCACCAGCAATATCTAGGGCATCATCCTTGCGCTTTCCCACTAATACCTCCCGTCCATCGTTCCTTGGTAGTAAAAATATATCACAAATATCATCAGCCGTGATAACGACCTGCTTCTTATCATCAATAGTAAGCAGCCTACTCTTACCATTGAACCTCTTCACTAACCACTCTAACATATATGTGGAAATTTGTTTAACTGTCATTTCCAGCAACCCACCAAATCCAATGCTTTTGATATCATTTATTTGCTTAGGATTCATGATATCCAATGATTGAAGTAACCGAGTAGTACGACCTTTGTGAGACAAAATTGCTGCAAAAAATTGAAAATGAAAGTTAAACAACTAATACCATAATAAACTGACACTTTTTAACTAAAAACTAATACTTTTAGAAAGAAATGTGATACTTTTTAACTAAAAACTAATACTTTTTCTATTGATAGCAATCACATAGTCCACATACTCAAGAACTAATACTAGAAATAAAAACTAATACTTTTAGAAAGAAATGTGATACTTTTTAACTAAAAACTAATATTTTTTCTATTGATAGCAATCACATAGTCCACATACTCAAGAACTAATACTACAAAAAAAAACTAATACTTTTAGAAAGAAATGTGATACTTTTTAACTAAAAACTAATACTTTTTCTATTGATAGCAATCACATAGTCCACATACTCAAGAACTAATAATACAAAAAAGAAACTAATACTTTTAGAAAGAAATGTGATACTTTTTAACTAAAAACTAATACTTTTTCTATTGATAGCAATCACATAGTCCACATACTCAAGAACTAATACTACAAAAAAAAAACTAATACTTTTAGAAAGAAATGTGAAACTTTTTAACTAAAAACTAATACTTTTTCTATTGATAGCAATCACATAGTCCACATACTCAAGAACTAATACTACAAAAAACAAAAAAACTAATACTTTTAGAAAGAAATGTGAAACTTTTTAACTAAAAACTAATACTTTTTCTATTGATAGCAACCACATAGTCCACATACTCAAGAACTAATACTACAAAAAAAAAATAATACTTTTAGAAAGAAATGTGATACTGTTTAACTAAAAACTAATACTTTTTCTATTGATAGCAATCGCATAGTCCACATACTCAAGAACTAATACTACAAAAAAAAACTAATACTTTTAGAAAGAAATGTGATACTTTTTAACTAAAAACTAATACTTTTTTTATTGATAGCAATCACATAGTCCACATACTCAAGAACTAATACTACAAATAAAAACTAATACTTTTAGAAAGAAATGTGATACTTTTTAACTAAAAACTAATACTTTTAAAAAGAAAGGGGATACTTTAAATAAAAGGTAATACTTATAATATAACCTGCCATCATGGTCTTTATCTTTTGCCTTTTTTGATGGTTTCTTGACTTTAGCAACCTTCAAAATTTTCTTCAGTTGTCTCTCATCTGTCGTGTGTCTTGTACGTCTCTCCTCGTCACGCTTTGTTTGCTTCTCATTCTCTACGCGCTTAAATTCATTGTCTTCATTCAACGCGAGTTCTTTCCGCTTTTCTCCAGCGCCTCGTTTTCTCTTTTCCTTGGATGGTTCATCCCCCTCGATGTTCTTATGAGCAAATTGTGTCTGCCCCATCAATATCTACAAACCAACAGTACAAAATAGAATGAACTCACAAGCATCAACAATTCATAACAACAAAAAACACTTTCTATTAATCATATAGAGTTTGTCCATATATAAAAGAACATAAACTGATATATAATAAAAACAATAATACTACTAATAATAATAATCAAAGAAATACTTCTATATTCTTGTACCAAATTTCCGGATTCTCAAAATCTTTAGAAGGCTTATTTGATCAGGCAGCAAGTACTACAATCACTATGAGAAGCACGATGCCAAAAATCACGAATAGTAAGCAAGTCTGCGAAAAGGAAAATAAATATGAGAAATTTGAGTAAACAGACACTAATCAAATTACATGGTAACAAAGCTAAAAAAGCCATTGGGAATTGCCAAGCAATATCCTCCAGCTCATGATAAATATCACAAGAACATACATCAAATATGTCAGTAGACATCAGCTAGCAACAACTAAAAGTTTCTATCAAATTCATACTGGTTGATGCATTAGCAACTCTCAAGCCCAACTCCTTAATTAACACACACACACACACTAAGCTTGACGCTCAATATCAAAATTAGCTTTCCCTTTTGCTCACAAACCATTAGTTTTTGATAATCTGCAAGAGTAAATGGCGAAGCATATAGCAGTAAATTTTCCTTACTGTCTAAAATTTGGTGGTTATGAAATCATTGGACTACCTAAAAGTATGACAAAAAGAATCTTTCTTCATCATTTCTCATATATATGGAGGATTCTGCTTTTATGGTACAGGAATATTAAATTTTTTAAGAAAAAGAAAATGATGAATCAATATTGAATTACCAGTTGGTACTAATGTGAAATCAATACACTATAATACATCATCAACTATTTGAATGAATTAATTTATTGAAGCCTATAGGGCCACCATTCTACATTTCTATCTATAAATAATACTCCACATCTGCCTTAGTTGTTTCTCCATCAAGTTCTAGTGAATTCATCACACTTCTAGAATTTTTAGTGTTGCAGCATTGAGCATTTTATTAATTCTATAGCAAAATCATTTTTCATTGTTCATACCTATTTCAACCTTTTCAATTATTACTTTTTCTTTTGTTTCATCTATTCCTTGTATTATTAGTTCGTTCATTCATGGCACCTCCTAATTTGATTCTTGAAAAAATTTCAAGCAACTCCTTAATTAACACAACAACAATAAATAAACCTTCACAACATTATAAGGATCCAAAGTGAGTTAACTTACACTTAAAAACTGAAAAACCATTATATTCCTAAAACGCGCACACGCGCGCACACACACACACACTAAGCTTAACGCTCAATATCAAAATTAGCTTTCCCTTTTGCTCATAAACCATTAGTTTTTGATAATCTGCAAGAGTAAATCGCAAAGCATATAGCAGTAAGTTTTCGCACCTCCTAAATGTGTTGTGGTAAAATAAAACCAGAAAAAAATCGCACAAACATCTCTCAAACTAAACCCTAGTTTAAAATTTTTGAAAAAATAACATATGCTTAACATAAAAACATGAAAAACATATAGCACCATGAATGAAAACTTACCTATTAGTCGAAAAAACCTAAGTTTAACAGATATGGAAAAAAAACTAAAAAACTACATAGAATAAGAAAAGTGTCGAAAACTTACCAGATTGGAGTCGGAGACTGAGATTTTGAAGAAAAACTGAGTAAAAGGAAAACTAAACAATGAAAGAAGAAGAAAGAAGAGGAGGGAAATAACTGACGAAGAAACTGACGAAGAAGAAGGAAAAAGAAAAGGAAAGGAGAAAAAAGAAAAGGAGGGAAATAGCTGGGAAAAAAAGAATAAAAAAAATAATTAAAATGTTGGATCGAGTCGGGTCGAGCATGACCCGTCTGACAGTGGATGACCCGTAGGATGGTCTCATATGAGTCTTTGTCTAATTCGAACTATCAAACATCTATTACAAACAAAGCGAAAAAGAAAGCAGTAAACCAAGTCGAGGTGAGCGAACTCTTTCTTTAAGACTCTTGTTGCCCCGTCACGATGCTCACGGTTACAGGCAACGAGTCTCCCAAGATAAACGACTTTGGTAACGGATAGTAGCACAACAAATTCTTCTACTCGGCGAACTGAGATAAGTGAGGCCTGAGGTGACATCAACACCCTGACGTAACACTTCCTGTGCAATGCAGATTTTTGAGTGACAGACTATGAATGTGTATGCACGAAATTTTCTGTGATTGTGATGTATGTTGTACGTCACCACTGAATGGAGGGGCTCCAATATACATGGAAAATAAAAAGGGATCCTCCAAAGGAAAGCCCTAATGATTTAGACTAAATTATGTCCATAATCATCAATCAAATTCTTCCTTATCATGACTGAACTAGTATATCGCCCGTGCGATGCACGGAGTGTATTATGTCGAACCACATATGATGTGTTGTGTGGGACCATATGTGATTGATTTGCTTTGTTCTACAGTATAAATTGAATGTATATAATTTCATAGACGTCGGTAAAATTTTCATAGTAATTAAATTGGATTTGGATGTATATAATTTCGTTGTCTGTTGTGTAGAGTATTATACTGAAATTTACTATATATTTTGTTGATCTATAATGCATTTTTATTGGGGATTTATTCATTAATGTGATGCTATTTCATTCTGATTGCTGTTGATTATGTTATTGATAATTTATATACATGCATAAATTAAGTTAATCTCAAGAGTACGTAAAAAGTCGTTTGCCCCTACACCATGGGTATAGTGGAATCCTAATTCCATATTATTTGTTTAGTGAGTCTATATTGTATACTGTCATAATGCGATTAGTTATTTTTAATCATAATTTACGGTAGTTATCATTAAAAGCATTCGAATATTATTGTATGTGCTTACATAAATGCAACGACACCTAATATAAAAATTATTAGCATGTTAAAAAAACATGAAATCGATAAAAAAAAAATAGTACACCAAAAAAAAAGTCTTACCATTGTCACGAAAAACACATTCCAGGTTTAGCACATGACTTGTCATTATACAATGGTTTTTCGTGTGTTCACACGAGCCTAATATTCACCGTCCACAGAGTCTTATTCATGTTCAAATGGCATATATGAGTAATGCACAAAGCCATTGTAACCGGTTTTCTTATGATTATGCTTCACGAAAGAGAAATTGTATAATATGAGTTTAATGTTGCAACTTTGTGTGAAAAAAAGGGTGACAATTACATATTTATAGAGATCAAGGCATCGATTTTAGGAAAAAATCAATAGCAAATCTACGCACGCGAAAATTAGATTATGATTATATCTATTAATTATGCATATTAGAAACGTAGGTTATCTATATACATGGTAATAATTTAATATATTATAAAATATTTTGATTACTTGCCTTTTATTTTCGTAATCATCTTCGAAATTTACTCATTGATCAGAATATAATTACGAAAATAAAGGATGTGTTCTAATTAATTGTAATCAATTTGACCCACAAAAGATACAATCTTATTAGTTGCTATATATATATATTAAATTAACAGAAAACTTTAAATTGTAATTAGATTATTTTTGGAAATGTTTATTTATTTTTTACACGTTTATGATAAGGTGGGATACCAATTTTTCTTTTTTTTTTTAAGCCAGACTTTGGGTAATTATTTTTGAATTGTCTTATATTTATTAACATTTGGCACCAATGTGTGTTTTGATTATTTTGGGAAATATTGAAAAATAAAAAAACAATTCGATTGTTTAATAAATAAATACAACGACTGAAATGTCAAGCGAATGGAAAGTTTGTATTTAAATTGATATTTTGGCTGACCGATAGACACCCATCAACTTATTTATGCTATTTTTCCTATATTTGGCATATTTGTACATGTAAAACCGAAATCGAAAGGTCAAACTTTCCCAATTTATTGCATATCTTTACATCTAATAGACAACAATCAATTTATTTATGTAAATCGAAAGGTCAAACATTCCCAATTTATTGCATATATGTACATGTAAATCCGATAGGCAACAATCAATTTATTTATGCTATTTTTTAAGGTCAAACATTCCCAATTTATTGTATATATGTAAATCAGTAAATAAAAAACTTTTGGAAATCGATTTTAGCAACTATGTATAATCAATTTATTTATGCTATTTTTCAAAGTCAAACATTCTCAATTTATTGCATATATGCTATATTTCAAAGTCAAACATTCTCAATTTATTGCATATATGTAACCGAAAATAAAAAAATTCTGGAACAAAAATAAAAAAAATTATAGAAATCGATTTTAGCAACTACGTTTAGGCGGAAAACATATTTAGAAACCATTTTGCTTTTTTTTTATATATATATATATATATATATATATATATATATAGATTGTGCCAAGTCAGCTTTCCAATTGTGGCCTCAATTGGTTTAGGAATGACTTGATGCACTCAATCATATTATCTTAAATTGGTGATTTGAGTCAAAGTTGCCTATTTAATAGATAAAATCAAGCAACTTACCAAACACTGGACTTGACCAATCTACCAACATTCCACAAATATATCTTTCCAAGTGTACCATTTGTGCATTGATTTCTCACTCACCAATAAATGGTTTTGTGAAAATAAATACACCACTCGTTTTCAAAATTAACAAGTCTTCATACTTGGAATTTCGGCTTAACAAAACCGATTTTTCCAACATTTTGAACTAATATAAACATTCTTCACACAAATCAACAGATGTACTCGTTCATATTTCATGTTTGAGAGATGGAATCCATGAAAATTTGCGATCAAATGAAGCAATATTTTAATTTTTAGTCATTGTCGTGTAATTTTATTTTTTGTATGAATTGTTTTTGGTCCGATATTAACCGATTGCCTTTTGGGCCTTTTTATAAGCTAAGTTTTGTAATTTTAAATCCATTTCAGGTACATTTGACCTAAGATAGAAATATGTTGTTTGAGTGTTACTGTTTATAAGAAAATGGATAGAGTGTTTAAAAATCTGGATAAGATTAAGTCGAGGCTATGATTTGATACTGTCTCCGCAAGATGAAATTGCCCAGTATACTAAGTGCTTACGGTTCTGGCAATCGTCTATAAGATACAACGACTTTAACAAATTCGATTTAGAAGACTTGCAAAAATCGAACTATCAGCGAACTATATAGTGTTTGAAACTTTCAATCCTTTTTGAAGGGAATGATATCAATTTCCAGATGCAAAAGTGGTTAGGCTTCTGATTTCGTGTATTTTTCATCTGCAGGGCCTTCTATTTATACTCATCAAAGTGCCTGATATAAATGATATGTCTTTTGGATCGAAAAGACATGTCTACAACAAAAATATGCACTTGGTTCCTCGATCAGGTGCATCAGTTCGGAAGTGCGTCTCCGTGCACACCTGCGTGCACGACTATTTTTGCTCAATGTCCGTGGTGCGCGCGCGTATCGCTGGCCTCGCAGCGCGGTGCGCTCCGTGCACCATATTGCGCACCGCGCACAACCCAGTTGGAAATAATTAATTTAAAAATAATTAATTAATTTTTTAAAGGTTTTAAATATATTTGGTCCAAAACTATAAAGGCCTTGAATGCCAAGCTCAGGCCGAGTCGGTCGGCGGTGGTAGCGCGCGCGCGTGTATTTTGAACCAAACTCACAAGCATGTAAGTCATCACCCCTTTAAAAGCATTGATGCCCCTAGGGCCCAAACCTATTTGTCCAACTTGGGATTTAATTATAGAGCAATCTTTGGTTTTTCCTCCTATGTGGGATGAAACTTTTCTCCTTCCCCACATTTTCCATTTTCCAAACTAATTTCTAGTTTTAAGTGGTTAACTTGTAGCATTAATTTCTCATTCACCCAAAATTGGTTTTGAGAAATTCCAAATGTCAATCTCATATGCTCACTTAGTAGAATTTTAACATATAATTTAATTCCATTTTTCACCAATAGAAACCACTTAAATATTTGGTCAAAATCGGGTCAATACCCAATTTCTTCAAACCAAATTCCAACATAATATAGGATTTGCTAATTTTTTATGTACATGTGTTGATATTCTTTGCAATAATTACTATATATTCTAAGAATAAACTTTGAGCTTCTGCATAATTCTAAATTCTATTTAAAATTTGACGTCGAGTTCTTCTGGACCAACTTAACTGGACTGAAACATTGTTAGGTTTGTTTAGGTCTTGTTGGCTGAGATGACCCAATTACTGACTGCACTAAGATTTGCAGCAAGCCCATACATAATATTAATGAAAGTAATAAACCTAAGTGGATCATGATTTAAGATGTTTATGACATAAGTGGATCAAGATTTAAGATGTGTAACAAGCCCAAAATTTAAGATGTTTATGACATAATATTAACGGCTTGTTATGTCGCAACCAATGACCTTACTCAAGTAACTCAACAGTTAACATTCAGCTTGGAGATTCTTGGAATGAAGTGAAACTAACTTAAATATCATGAACCAAATTAATTACAACACATGCAAGTTGATGTTTTCTGCTAGTAGTTTTGAAGTTGCACAAACCAGGGGGATTGGGTAGAGGGTATGGGTTCAAACCCACACTCCCTCAAATGCCGCTGTGGAAGGTGTTTGCTCACTAGATGTGGTGGCCAACACACCAACGCAACCGCCAACGCCAACAGCATGTACCGTGTGGTGATAATCCCTCAGCCCAATGCGATGATTGATTCAATCATCTCCACCTGTCGCATGTTTGTTCTAACACCCACTACAGGAAAGTTGCAATTTAGCAAGGAAATTTTTCCTCGCTAACATTGTTGATTTCTTCGCAAATGGAATTTAGCGAGGAAATATATTCCTCGCGCGTCTCGCTGCTATAAGACCGTCACAAACCTATATTAGCAGCATATGTTCAAAATTCCTCGCAAACTTTAGAGAGGAGATTCTTGATTTTGTAGCTAAAGTTTAGAGAGGAAATTTTCAATTTCGCAGCTAATGTTAACAACAAGTTTATTAATTTCCTCGCTAAAGTGGATACAATGTGAACAATAACAGCAAATCTATTATTTTCCTCGCTAAAATGGATACAATTTTATCTATATATCGTGTGTATATTTTATTTTATTTTTTTTAGGCTATTTTTTTAATTATTCACTAGCAATCAATAATATAAAATATATTAACAATAAAATAATCACAATGCTCATTCAATAGAAACTAAACAAAGAAAGTTGAGTTTAAGCACTTATGGTCAAGTGTTGATTGTAATCAATCACTACAAGTTTTTGCTTTCTTGAAGGGAACTACAACAAATTTCATTGAATGTAATATGTTCTAACATTGTTTCAATAGCAAAAGATAAAGTTCCCTAAAAAAAGGTCAACATCACTTGAAGAAACATCATCTTCGATTTAGTTATCACCAACCTGAAAGAATAAATGTATATAAATTAGAACAAAACATTAGACTTGTGTAAGGAACCTGATGGCTGACCCCATAAATCCTCTGCTTATAAAAGCAAGGGCTGCTTTTCATTGCTAACACAATATTGAATATACCCAGATTATTAGGCTGAAATGGAATTTATACCTATATGTCCTAATTATCAGGAAGAGGTTCAAGGAGATATGTTCATTTAAATATCAGCATGCAAGAAAGCCTATATGACAACAAGACCATACTAGCAGATATAATTAACTGAGTCTCACTTGTACTTTATTCAAAAACCAAACTAAATTCATGAAGAATTACTCCAAAATATCTGAGATTCTCACACAGGTTCCAGATCTGGCGATTCCCAGAACTTCTGAGTCTGTGCTAAATAAGTTGGACAATGCACCAAAGCCAAGGAACAAAATTACAGCTAAAGCTACTCCCGTGATTAAACCAATCTGATTTTGGTTTATTTCAATAAATTCACCAAATGCACCAAAGCCAAGGAACAAAATATCTCTAATTGGCTTGACATCTAGAAATCTGTTGTTGCCTGCATTCTAGTGTAGTTCTCTGTTTCATTAAGCTAAAACCTATTGCTCACAATTTTGTTGTGGTCTAATGTCAAGATATCTTAATTATTTAGGGATAATTACAAATATTACCCCTGAGGTTTTGCCTATTTACAAAAAACCCCAATTATCTTTCAAAATTGCAAATACTCACTAGAGGTTTGTAAATAGATATAAAAAGTGAACAGTATTAGGCAGCATCAGTAAACATTCATAATGTTAAAAGCCAATAAGATTGGCATTCACTAAATTCCGCTGGAAAAGAAAGTTGCTTCATAAATATGGAACTTGCCTTGGATCTTTCCAGACATTATGAAGATCAAAGTGAGGGATGACGAGAGTAGCATTCAGTATCCAGCCACAACATTGCAAATCTGCAGGTGCAAATACACTGTTTTATGTTTGTGTATGTATGAAAAAATATATCCAAAATCAACACAAGCATAAATAAATGTGAGGACATAAATATGACTACTCAAGGAAAAGAATAAAAACGCCTAGAAAGCAACAAAAGAGGAACCAAAGAATTAAAAGGAAAAACATTGAAGAACTCACTGGGAAATCAACATCTCACAAGCCAAACTTTTCACTACTGCATAGAAAACGACACCTCAATACAATAGATAATAACACAAAACATGAAGTGCTTATTCTACAACCAAAAAAGCTCCAAGATTCAAACTTGAAACTCACCATGAACTAACCATCCACTAAAACTTAAATTAAAAAAAACGCAGCAGTGAACAATGAACCATGAAAGACTGAATCTTTTTTCTGAATCAAAGCTTTGAACAAGAAATGCGCTTTAATCACTAACTTTTTGACGGTCAAGTTCCTTGTCGGCCAAATCACTGATACATGATTATAGGATGCCATTGACACACCTGCACATAGTTCAAAAATACGAAATCTTCCACCTTTTATACAAACAGAATTACGAAATCTTCCAAAAGAAATGGAAATAAAAATACAAAAATAATCTATAGTCACCGATATTTTTCAGCAGTAAGATGCAAGCCAGTGGTACCTTATAACCACTCATTGATATGTCAAACAGAACTATCTCCTCCATTTAAGTGCAACCCTGCTATATCAAACGGAGTACATATTCAAATCTTAAATAACCACTTATGACATAACATTATTCTCAACACCACATAATATGTGGAATAGAAATCCTGAATGTTGTGAATTAAGTTTTAGGTAGTACTCACTAGCTTAGAAGCATAATCGAATGGTTTTAAACTTTGACTGTAAACTGTATTACTAAATTTTTTACAAGTATTTGTTGAGTTCATCCATTTAAGCTTTAACTCTTTGTTTATCACCCAATATTGAGATTTAAGAATCCACTTAAAGAAAAAGTGTGAGTGAACACAAAGATACAGCATGGCCTAATAATTTTGGGTTTCTATTGCAAATATCACACAAGTAACTATTTTGAAAAAGAAAAGACTGTTTTGAATTTTGGCTTGGATAATGATCAGATTTAGTGTATGTTCTGTACGTTCTTTGTTCTGCATCAGAAAATCACTCAATACAAATTCTTTCTCAAACAACATCAAACTAGAAAATTTGAAGATATATCTTGTATACACCTGTCCTTCCCAGCCACACAATTTGATCCAGGAACAAGAAAGTGGACAACATGGCATTTTTGGATGGCAACAGATACCAATTAAAAGGGTAAAATACCAATAAAGAATTAGTATAATATACCAATTAAGGATTTAATACCTTTCCCAACAAAATTAGAGGAAGTGGAGTTCTTGGAGCATTTGGGCTAATGAGAGCATGGAGATCATTGATACACTGTAAATAAGGAGAGACACTTGATCAAGACCATATAAATAACAGAGGTATAAGGTTTAAACAACTCTCAGTACCACGTGTTAGATCGTATCCACCCATCCCTTAGAAAAGGTCACTCAATAAACCAAAATTCCCTCTATGAGGCACAATTGCAAACACAAGTAACACAGTCCAATAAAATTAGTGTTAAATTTGCACTTTTGACCTGCAAAATAAACCATTGACAGTGGTGATATCAAAGAGTATAAACAAAATAACAAGTATAGAAATCATGATAATAAAAAACCTAAGTAACCAGGTTAATACACGCAGCTCAATTAAATTGGAAAGCCAACTTTTAAATTAACAAAATATCAAAGAAAACTACAAGAATCAATTAATATAAAGCAAGTACCTCGGTAGTCGAAAAAAATTGAAATGATCAGTAATTCACAATCAACACCCAAAAATCCCCAAATGAAAAAAAAAAAATTGAAACCTAAAACATGCATTCACACCTGACATTAAAGAAATTTGCCATCTCTCTGTCATAAACGCACCGAGTCAAATTTGTACTCACCCTCAAGATTCCAGCGCCGCCTCTCGTCTGATTCCGGCGAATGTGAAGGTAAAATTCCAGCGCCACTCAGCCAAAGCACCGCTCTATTGCACCATCGCTCGATTTTTCAGATGAAAAAGGTAAAATCGGTCCCATACCTGATTTGAGAAAAGTGATATCGATTAGGAATTTATGATAGAGTTTGTGAGTTTGTCAGAGGGGATCGATCACGCACCTGAAGAAAGTCGAAGGTCCTGCCGATTGGGAGTTGGGAGAAAGGAATTTGATTGAGAAAGAGTCTGCCGAAATGCTTCGTGGGTAGAGAAAAGAAAACAAGGATTTTGCGCTAAAATTTGGTGAGGAAACTTTTTTAACTTTCATTATTTTCAGGGCAAATAATTTTGGAGAGGAGTTTATTGTTAATTGTATTCGTTGCCAAAACTTTTAAACTTTTATTTTTAAAAAAATGGGTATTTTGGCAACGAATTGGATCAATTCCTCTCATACTTTAGACATGAAATTGATATTTTGTTGTGGAACACTAATTTTGGTGACAAATTTAAATTTTACTGCAAATATTCCTCACTATTTTCTATTTTTCTTGTAGTGACCTCTGTCAACCTGCAACCTGAACTGGCCATCAACAGGCCTTTGTGTCAAGCCTCGCGGTTCGTAAAAACCGTATTCATTTTGTTCTTGAGGGTCACTTATATGGTTGAAAAAGATGTTTCACTCCCCAAGCCTATAGCTCATACCAACTATCGTTTACATCATTAGTCGTGTAAGAATAAAATGATATAGTTTCATGTAATATTTTAGTGTTTGTTAATTGCATCACTACAAGAAAAATCGAAAATGACAACAAGCTTTCACCGTTGTCTATTAAAAAAAAACTTTTTTTGTTGTAGAAGGTGGTGTTGTTGTAATAGGGGTACTAAATGACAACAAAAAGAACTGTTGTTATGTGGAACAAAGACAACAGTTTAGCAACGCATAAAATATATTGTCATTTACATAAAAAAAACATCAGTTATTCAATGTTGTCTTTGTTCTCAATCACAATAATTTGGGAATAATAAAAAATTGTTGTCTTTGAATGTGAATTATATACCCCAATAATTTTTTGGTTTTTGCTATTGTAATTACAAATTAAACTATATTCAAAAAAATAAATATGAAATTAAACTACTTCAAATTGTAGTCTATAATTCAATGTCACAAGATGTACAAAACAACAATGATTTAGTATCAATCCTACACATAGTCCTCTATCAAAATAATATGCCCAAAACAACAATCATGCAATACATATTATACATACAATCCTCTGCCAAAATAAAAGGATGAATATTTAGGCTGACAGATAAAGAATCCAGCATAATCAACAAATCCACAAGCTTAGTCATACATCTTCTATTTTTGCACTTTTGCACAACAAAACCCTTGTAATTTATGTTAAGTATAGACACATTTTTTGTTAGATCAATGTTTTTATTTTGATTTTAATGATTTCATATAAATGATTTTATACCAAAATAATGTTTCCAAATGTTGTCCAAATACTTCAAAACATTTTAATTAATTTTTACTAAGTTTTGAAGTACATCTTAAACTTTATTTTTGACAAAAATCGGACAATTTTCTCAGAAAGGGACGACCGATCCCTATAGGGAGACCCGTACTTGAACGTGTTAAAACAAGAAAACAGAATAGAGAACTTGGAGCGGGGAGGGCGTGTCGCCCTACCCGGAAGTTACAATTCTAATTTTAAACTTTCTATTTTTCGAAAGCGAACGGTCACTATCCACAAGAATGGGTCGCCTTTATACACGTACCTGGTCGCCCTAGATGTCATCAACTTTATTTTTGACAAAAATTGGAAAACTTCTCTGTAAAGAGTTCGATCGGTCGCCCTATAGGGAGACCCATACTTGAACGTGTTAAAACAAGAAAACAGAACAAAGAACTTCGAGCAGGGAGGGTAGGGCGACCGGTGCCTGGAAGTTTTTGATTTTAAACTTCTCTGTTTCTCGAGCGAGCGATCACTATCCACAGCAACCGGTCGCCCTAGATGCCATCTTGTGTTGAAACTTTATTCAACGGTTTTAAAATTAGAAGTTTTCTATATAGCGATCGGTCGCTATAGCCTTTTATCAGCAAAAGATATCCGTTGCAGAAACACTTCTAATGAAATTATGGCTTTATCATTTATTAATCATTTCTTGGCGTTGTTTTGATCATTCTTTTGCAGACAAATTTTTGAATCAGGAGGAGCCTGTGTTGGGGATTACATCTTGGAGCTCTCCTATAAATACATGAAGCATTGAAGGATCAAAATACAACACATTACTCTACAACACAACAAGAAAATTCAGCAAAATCTATTGTTCTTTATTTTCAACATTCTTGTTGTATTAGTCTAAGCACATCACTTTCACATCTTGCTTATTAAGCTTTTCTTCTTGATTACACTTGCATTTTTGAGTTGTAATATATCATTCAAAGTGTAATCTTGATTTTTTTTATAAAATCATCCAAAACAAGACATACTTGTTGAGTGTTCTTGGCAAGAACACACTTGGTTGATTCACTAGGTGTTGAAGAGTTTGATGCTCTTCAATGTTGTAAGAAGAGTTTGGTGCTCTTCGTGGGTGGTGTAAGAATAGTGTGGTGCTTTTCAAGGTAAATGTTGTAATTGTTTGGTATCAATTAATAAATTTTTTATTTCGAAATCCACTTAGACATAGCTGGTGGTAGTGAATTAAGCTCTAGGGGAGTTGAAACACTTTAAATCACTGCGTTTATTCTTCTTCGTTCTATTTTATTCTTGAAAAGTTTTTCATTACTCGAAAAAGAGGGCATAAATCGGGAAAATCTATTCACCCCCCTCTAGAGTTTTGTAGCCACTCAGACCAATATTTTTAACTGTTGATACCACAAACTGGAAGATCATAAATCAAGCCATAATCTAAGTACCAAATCAGGCCACCTACCATAATATAACTACATACCATCCGAACGTGACAGCACACCCACACACTCCTACCACCACCAACCCAAGTTCAGGAAATGTTCTAATAGATGTAACGCAACGAACATGCTGCAACAGAAAAGAGAAAACAGATTTTGATTGTCTTATGTTATATTCAAACACGAAAATCACCTTAAGATAAGGAATGAGACGCTTGACGCAAAGTTAACAATAACCAATAAATCTATCAACTTCCTGCAAAGCACTAAACCCTTTGGTTATGAACTTCATTGCCTTCTTATTCCTAATGTGCATTCCTCTCTGTGAGAGACAGAGTAAAGAAAATAAAGGCACATAACATCGGTATTAGGAAGAAAGAACTCACCCAAAAACTGAACTGGCAAAAAGCAACCTCTAGAGTGCATTGCCTAACATCAGGCTTCCAAAGACGAGCTCTAAGCATTGTTCCCTCTACTTGTGTCTAAACAAGGACTAATCCCCCTAAAACATAAGTAAACTCCAAAATGTATATTTTCTGCAGTAGGAGTACAGAAAAAACGATTTATTAATGGGCGATAAGAAAAAGGTTATCATAGTCATTTCATCAAACAACTAAAGTGCAATCGGATGGTTATGGATGCACAAAGATATTCAAGTCTTTATCATACCTTTTAGACACTATCTTTATCCATCACCAAACAATAATAAACAAGAAGTAGAAGTCAAGAACTACCTTATGACCAGAAATGGCGGCCGACGATACCAGAAATTATGAAGTAGTGCTTGATTGTCACACGAGTATTAGTTTAAAGTTGTCCTCCTGTCTTATTTATACCAAACAAATTTAATCTACACTATTAGTTAATTGGCAGGTGTAACTCTTCATGTTAGTGCCACACGATCAACTGTATTTCTATAAGCCACGATAATTAGGCATCTCTACCACGAAACCAACTACTAAAACAAAAATCAGAAGAATCACTAGCTACATACAGCTTGGTGTATGTATAAATATATATACACACACATAAGAATAGAAGAGAAAACATGCTAACATGAGACAAAGCGGCGAGGAGGTGGAGCGGAGGAGGAGATGAAGGAGACGGTTTACGGATGTCAGCGCAGCGGAGGGAATAGGGCTTGAGAGAGACAGAGAGACGAATTGAGAGAGAGGAAATAAGGCTTAGAGATATACTTTTCTTTTTGTTTTTAAAGATAATGATTGTTATCTTAAATAAGGCTTAGAATTTCTTTTTGCTAGACGTTGATACACAACAGTTGTAAAAATAAGTTGTCTTTGACAAATAAATTGTGTTAACACACAACAGTTTTCTGAGACACTGTTGTTTATACTTTAACAGACAACAATTTAATGAATAACTGTTGTCCTTTTCCTGTTGTGTTTCAGCATTTTTCTTATAGCGCATGCATAGACACTTGATCCATGAATAAAATGAGTGTGCTTTCTATTTTTAAGAATAATTTTATGGGATTAATTGCAGAAAACCCCTTGAGGTTTGGGCCAGTTACAGAAAAACCCAGATATATTTCAAAATTACATAAAGCCCCCTTGGGTTTGATTATGTCTTAAATTTAAGAGGTTATTTATAAAATTTCTAGAAATATCAGGTGGTTTTGAAATATTAGTTTATTTGGTCGACTGTTTGTTTGTGTGCTTCTGTTTATGAGATATGAATTAGGATAAGTGTTGTATATTTGAAAGTAATTCATTTTTTTGCTCAGTTGGGTTTGTGTAATATAGTGTAAAGTGTTTGTGTATTCACTAACATTTGTGTCCCCCCCCCTATTTTATTCTTTTTGATTTAGTGCTCAAGTTAAAAATATGTCTTTTATGTTGATTGCAGGGGACAAAAATGGTTATTTACGATTAAACTGTATCATGAAGGCAGTTTGGTTGAGGAAAATGGGAACAAAATTACATAGGGGGAGTAAGTGCATTTGATTTTGTGCATAAAACAAGGATATCAATGGAATATCTTGATAAGTTATTTGCACAATTAGGGTATTTGAGTGAGAAGAAATATTATAGGATTGATAATTTTAAGAATTTTAGGGAAGTGACAATGATGACTGAGCTATTACTATGTGTTCTTGGAAAATGGGATGAGTGTTATATATACCTAGTGGGTGAACAATCATTATTAGATGATAAAGAATGTGAGATAACAGGGGGTGATGAGAAGGCATGTATGGAAACTGGGGGTGCTAAGAAGGCATGTGAAGAAACAAGAGTTGTTGAGAAGGCATGTGAAGAAACAGGGGCTCCTGAGAAGGCATATGTAGAAACAGGGGGGTAATGAGAAGGCATATGAAGAAACATGGGATGATCAATGAGACATGTAGAAATACGGAGGTTGATCCTATTAACATATTTGATGATCCTTATTTGGATCTCATTGATTTAGATTTTGAAATTGATAATTATGGGGTTGAAGTTGGGATAGAAAATAAGGTTTTGCCAGACACACAAGGGGTTGCAGCTGGGAGAGAAAATGTGGATTTGAGTGACACACAAGGGGTTTCAGTTGGGATAGAAAATTCGGATTTGAGAGACACACAAGAGGCTGAAATGGGGTCAAATGATGATGAATTCACCATATATTATAAATAGGACAATGAGGAAATGATCATTGATGACATAATGTTTGATGAAATCGTTGACAAAGATGCAGAAAGGATAATAAAACAACATTTGAACAAAGTGAGTCATCTATTGAGAGTAATGAACATGAATTTGACAGTGAGCAGTCTTCAGAGACAGATGACATGCATGTATCAACTAATGTGTTCAGGGAGGCTTATTATTTTGATCCCATTTTTAAAATTGAACAATTTTTTAGCAGCAAACAATTGTTTAGAGAAGTTGCCCATAGTCAAGCCATTAAAACCAGGAGAAATTTGAAGATTACCAAGAATGATAAAAGAAGGATGTATGCAAGATGTGCTGAAGAGGGATGTGATTGGCATATAAATGCTTTGAAGGTATTGAACCAAGTGACATGAATCCAGTCATGGAGGATCCGGGAATCACCAAATGCAAGCTATCTCAAGTTCTTGAAAACTATGGAATTGAATTCTTGTATTTGTTTATCATAGATTAGGTGTCATTTCTATTGTTTTGAGACATTTGAGTGGCCAAGTTGATGTAAGAGGCAAAGTATATTGAGTCTAGAGTCATGTTAGTTAATCATGTATCGAAAGAAAGCATTGACCATCGAACAATAAGAGGTTGCATTCAAAAACGTCCAAACGCGTCAACAGTTTTCAGCACTGGCAGGGTTTAGTATTTTGGCCATAACTTTCTACAAAAGATAATGAGTTGATTCAAGATGCTACGAAAATCTAAGAGAAAGGGATACAACTTTCATGATATACCCCAGGAGCTAATTCGGACTCAAACAGATGAAAAAGTGTGTTCCACAACACGATCGTGCTAGCAGGTGTGATTTTGGTCCCTGAGGCCGTATTGAACACGACCGCGTTTTGGAGTTCGTCAGTTTTATTTCCTTTTTTCGAGTTTTAAGTTGTTTCCTAGTTGGTTTAGAGTTTGTTTTGAGTTGCCTATATAAGGCAAACACTTGTTTGTTTTTCATAACAACTTTGATATTGAATATTGAATTGAGATTTTCTCTTCAACCCTTTGGATTTTTCCTAGAGCTTCAAGATTGTTCATCTTGTTGCGAATTCCAACTTATCAAACAAACTTCCGCTTTTGTTTGTGGAGTCTACGCATACCGAGGTTCCTGCTTTTCTAAGCAATGGGTTGAGGTTTCCACCAATCTTAACCGAACTTGTGAAGATCTTGGGTTAACAAAATATTGTTGTTGGGTCGTATGCACAGTCGTTGCTGCGGTTCACATCAGATGCTAATCAGAGCCATCTAGCAAAGTTACATTTATCCTTGTTCATTAATTCTTGTTATTTTCCAAATTTTCTTATAAACCCTAGTTCTTCAAGGGCACAAAAAACAATCAGCAGTTAAAGAATCGTAATCCGCGTGCATAAAAATAAATTCGAAAATTCTGGAAAATCATAATTATAAACCCTAGTCTTCAATTTCATCTTATTGAGATTCGTTGTTTTTCTTGGTGATTGTCTTCATTTGTTGAGGCGTACTTGCGATTGATGGATTGGTTTATAATTGTGACAAGTGAGGGTACTTGGAAATTGTGAGTTTGAGTGATACACGAGCGTATACATGTGAGGGAGTGAATCAACCATGTCCAGGGAAAACCAACAACCGGCAGATGTAGGTAATAAATTGGATATGGAGGCAATTGCAAACCTTGTAAAGAAAATAATGATCGAGATGCACGGGGATCCCAGAGAGGCGCCGAGAATAAAAGAGCCTTTTACTAGGAGGTTCGAACTGGAGGAATGGGCGGATTATATGGATGTTTTTTATTCCGAAAGGGAGCAAAATTATAATCCGGGCAGAGGTCGGCGTGGAAATATGGGTGATAGGGAACGGAAGGATGGAAATTCGAGTAACATCAAAATACAAATCCCATCATTCCAGGGAAAGAGTGATTTGGACGCCTATCTAGATTGTGAGGGAAAAATCGAGAATGTATTTGATTGCCAAAATTATTCCGATTTGAAAAAGGTGAAACTGGCATCAATTGAGTTCTCGGATTATGCAAGTGTTTGGTGGGATCATTTAATGGTCTCGAGGAGAAGGAGCGGCGAGCGACCCGTTTCCACATGGAAGGAGATGAGAAGTTTGATGCGACGTCATTTTGTACCAAATCATTACTACAGAGTCGTCTATTAAAGGTTGCAGAGGTTGACGCAAGGGTCTAAAAGTGTTGAGGATTACCATAAAGAGATGGATATATTGATGGTGAGGGCTAATATAGAAGAGAGTCAGGAGGTGACGATGGCGAGATTTATCGCGGGATTGAATACTCCTATAGCAGATGCCGTCGACTTACATCATTGTGTCGATCTTCAGGAGATGGTGCACATGGCGGTCAAAATTGAGCAGCAGCTCAAGAGGAGGGGTTTTACACGCAAAATCCCAACACTATCACCAGTACCTGGGGTTCGAATACTCCTACGGTGGATGACGCGTGTTTTTCACAACCGCCCAAAGTTGTGGAGAACAAGACATACTCAAATAAGGTAAAGCCATCAGGTAAATTTGATCTTTCTACTTCACGCACTAGAGATATTGAGTGTTTTGAATGTCATGGGAGGGGTCATAGAGCTAGTGAATGTCCGGATAGAAGAGTGATGGTGATTCGGGCTAATAGTGATGTAGAGTCTGAAGGTGAGGATGAGCCGGATTATAGTGATATGCCGAAGTTGGAGGAGGTTCCGGAGGTAGTTAAGCCGGAGAAGGGCAATGTGTTATCACTAGTGTCACGTAGAATTTTGAATATTAAGCCAAAGTTAGTTGATCATGAGCAGCGAAAAAATATTTTCACACTAGATTTTTAGTTAAGGATAAATTGTGTAGTATGATCATTGATGGAGGTAGTTGTACAAACATAGCTAGTGTGAAATTAGTGGAGAAGTTGGAGATTCCTACACTTGAACATCCAGAGTCGTATACCCTACAATGGTTCAATGATTGTGGTGAGACGCGAGTTAATAAAAGAGTGTTAGTGTCTTTTCAGATTATGGGTTATAAGGATGATATATTGTGTGATGTAGTGCCAATGCGGGCTTGTCATATTTTGTTGGGTAGACCATTTGATAGGCGAGTTGTGCAAGATGGATAGCGAAGAAAGTTCATACTTTCATTTCTTACACCTACAAAAATCTATAATGATCATGTGAGGATGAGAATTTGTGAGTCAAAAGAAAAAGAGTGATCGGAAAGTGGGCAAAAGAATGAATTAAAAGCTGAGAAAAATAAGAGTTTGAGTGAAAATAAAATAGAGAGCTTGAGAGTTTGGCCAAGGGTAGATGTGAGATTCGAGATGGCCAGGAAAGTGGAAAGTACAAATTTCGAGTGGGCCAAAAATATGGGGGAAAAAGCCAATGAGGTAAAACAATAGAGAAAATTTGTGCTTATGATTAGAATGAGAGACATTAGGCATGAGTGTTTGAATGATAACATATCAAACTATATTTTGTCTAGTTCTATTATTTCTCATGTGCAGGAATTTGGGCAACCGGATGAGTGTGCGTGTCATTTAACATTTGATCCAGGTGGATTGATATAATTGTTCAACCTTTGGGATCCACGTTTGGATTCAAGGATGAATCCCTTTCAAGAGGAGGGGAATAATGTGAATCCAGTCACGGAGGATACGGGCAACACCAAATGCAAGCTATCTCGAGCTCTAGAAAACTATGTAATTGAGTTCTTGAGTTCTTGTATTTGTTTATCATAGATTAGGTGTTGATTTCCGTTGTTTTGAGTCATTTGAGTTGCCAAGTTGATGTTAGAGGCCAAGTATATTGAGTCTAGAGTCATGTTAGTTAATCATGTGTCAAAATGAAGCATTGATGATCGAACAACAAGAGGTTGCATTCAAAAATGTCCAAGCGTGTCAACAATTTTCAGCACTGGCAGGGTTTAGTATTTTGGCCACAACATTCTATAAAAAGTTGATATTGAGCTGATTCAAGATGCCATGGAAAGCTAAGAGAAAGAGCTACAACCTTCATATGCAGACCCCAGGAGCTAATTCGGACTCAAACTTATGAAAAATAGACCAACACGGCATGGCCATGTTCACAAGCACGGTCGTGCTCAACAACACGACTGTGCTGGCAGTTGTGATTTTGGTCCCGGAGGCCGTATTGAACATGGCCGTGCTCACGACCGCGTTTTTAGAGTTCTGTCCAGTTTTTATTTCCTTTTTGATTTTTAAGTTGTTTCCTAGTTGGTTTAGGATTTGTTCTGAGTTGCCTATATAAGGCAAACACTTGTTTATTTTTCATAACTTTGATATTGAATATTGAATTGAGATTTTCTCTTCAACCCTTTGGGTTTTTCCAAGAGCTTCAAGATTGTTCATATTGTTGCCAATTTTGACTCATCAAACAAACTTCTGCATTTGTTTGTGGCGTCTACGCCTACCAAGGTTCCTATTTTTCTTAGCAAGGGGTCGAGGTTTCCACCAATCTTAACCGAACTAGTGAATATTTGGGTTAACAACATCATGTTGTTGGGTCGTATGCAAAGTCATTGATGCAGTTCATATCAGTTGGTAATCAGAGCCATCTAGCAAGGTTAAATATATCCTTGTTCTTTAATTCTTGTTATTTTTCATATTTTCTTAGAACCCTTAGTTCTTCAAGGGCACAAAAAAAATCAAAATTGCACAAAAATAATACCAGCGGGTAAAGAATTGTAATCCGCGTGCAAAAAAAAAATTTCGAAAATTCTAGAAAATCAGAATTATAAACCCTAGTCTTCAACTTTATTTTATTGAGATCCGTTGTTTTGCTTGGTGATTGTCTTAATTTGTTGAGGCGTACTTGCGATTGACTAAATGGTTTATAATCGTGACAAATGCGGGTACTTAGAAATTGGGAGTTGAGTGATACACGAGAGTATCCAATTTGAAAAGCTTTACATATACTTACATGCCTTGAAAGTTGGATTTCTTGCTGGTTGTACGCGCATTATAGGTGTTGATGGATGCCACCTGAAGGGCCCACATGGAGGTGTATTGTTGACATCATTGGGTATAGATCCCAAAATTAATCGATACCCACTGGCCTATGCAGTTGTTGTTAGTGAAACAAAAGAGCGTGGGAGTGGTTTTTGCTGCTTTTGAAGGAAGATTTACAAATTGAAAGGGATGACTTGTGGACTTTCATGTCACACAAATAGAAAGGATTGATTCCTGCATTTTAATATGTATTCCAGGTGCTGACAATAGGTTTTGTGTCAGACACCTTCATGGAAACATGAAGACAATAGGCATCGGGGATGCACCCTTTAAAATGGCTTCATAGGCAGCTGCAAAGGCTTCCACAGTCCCAGATTGTGAATCAACGATGAAGAAATTGGAGAACTTGATCATAGATGCCTTAAATGGTAATCAAACAAGCCTAAAAGTCAATGGTCTAGATCACACTTCAAAACCACTCCAAAATGTGATATATTGATGAACAACATCTGTGAAGTATTCAACAGTTCAATATTAGAGACTAGAGATAGAGAAATTTTGACAATGTGAGAGTGGATCAGAGAATATCTGATGACTAGACTACAACGAAAGAGGGACATGGCTGAAAAACAAAAATGGGAAGGTAGATTGCTATGTCCAAAAATAAGAAAGATACACAAAAACATTGATAGGACAACAGATTGCACCGCAATTCAGTCTACTGATTTAAAATTGGAGATTGACTACAATGATGGTTCAAAGCACACTGTGGATTCGCAGTCACATATTTGTTCATGTAGACAATGGGATTTGTCTGGGGATTCCATGCAAACATGGATGTAGTGCAATCTGTGCTCAATCCCATGACCCTGAAGAATATGTAAGTCAGTACTACACTCTTGAAACATATGGCGAAGTGTATGAATCTGCAATCAATCTTATGAGTGGGCCTAATCTATGGGATAAAACTAGTTATATACCACCTATTCCCCAAACTTTGGAAGAAAGAGAGGCATATCCACAAGAGCTAGAAGGTTTGAGATAGATGAAGCACCAAAGAAGGGGAAAAGAAAAGAGAGAACCTTGCAAACTTTAGGGAAGCAAAAGTACACGGTTACTTGTAAGTTTTGCAATGAGAATGGACACAACCAAAAGGGGTGCAAGAAAAAGAAATTTTCTCAAGATTTTCCAAAAGTTTATGAAGATTTGCAACCACAACATGAAGAGATGACACAAGCAGTTGATAACCCACAACAAACTCAAGATGAAGAGTTGACACGGACAACTAAAAATGTTGTTGAACCTGTAATGCTTTCTTATGTCATGTATTTTTGTTCCTTGTTTGAAATATGTTGTGTATATATTGTAATGCTTTGGTCTTCCTCTGTTTTTTTTACATATGAAGATAAAGGGGACCAATCAAATTCTAGAAAATGCAACAACAAATATGAAAATGAGAGTAAGTAATTTTTAGTTGAATTACGTGTAATTATTATAACTTATGAAATCACTAATCATGACTTATAAATTTTGTTTTAGGCAAGAAAGAAGATATTTAGGAGTTCAGGATTTCTGCCACCAAGTGTTCATACCCCAAGCAGGGATGAAAGCATTAAAGTAATACACAAAGGGGGAAAGAATTATGTAACTATGTATAACTTGGCATCTACAACATCTTCATCCCTCAAAAGAATAGATCAAGAAACAGAAACTGGAAAGAAGAAAATCAATGAATGTGTTTAGGGATATGTTTTTGGTTTCTGGATGTTCTTATTACTATGGTTTTTGGGTGATTAGACTTGTGTTATATGTTCAGGGGCCATATATATTCCTGATTAGACTTGTGTGATGGTTAGTGGATATGTTTTTGGTTTTTGGGTGTTCATATTACTATGATTTCTGGACGATTAGACTTGTGTTGTATGTTTAGGGGCCATATATATGCCCGATTCAACTTGTATGATGATTAGGAAATGAGTTGTTTTTGGATGATTTCTATCTATATATTTTTGGTATGATGGTTAGGCGATATGTTTTTGGTGTTTGGATATTCATATCACTATGATTTTTGGATGATTAGACTTGTTATTTTTGTATCAATTTCCTCATCAATTCTGCATTATGTTAGCTACAAAAGACCCTGATTGAATACACCAAAGTCAGCAAATTACCTACAAAAGACCCCAGTTTGCATTATGTTAGCTACAAAAGACCCCAATTGAAGCTGCCAAAATTACAAAAATGCAATACATTCATTACACCAGTTAATGCAATAACATTACAACCAGCAAATCAGCAAATCTAATACATCCCAAAAATACAATACCATTCAACAAAAAAAGAATTACATACCAAAAAGTACCCCTATTTCATACCAAAATAAAATTAAATACCAAAAGCTGACTTCAGCAAAAAAATTACATACCAACAAAAAAAAAACACAATTCTGCAGAATTCTACTTCAACAACAAAATTGACCAAGAAACAAGAAGTAAGACTAGCAAACACTTTGTACGCATTTTCAATCTTCCAATTGCTTCTTCCATCTTCTTCACATTCTTCACCCTTGATTGCAAGACACCAATTTCAGCTTCCAAAATATTAATTTCTTTATTATACTCCCTTGATTGCAAATCACCAATTTCAACTTCCAAAGTGTAAATTTTTTGATTGTTCTCTTAACTGCAACTCACCAATTTCAACTTTTAAAGTGTGTATTTTTTGCAACAAACCTGGAATGATAGTTCCTGCTCTTGCGCACATAGGATCGTCTGCCCAGTCGAAAAACCCACATCCATCACCATTAAGAGAGTTCACACAACAAACAAATCTTATTCTCGGATTATCATTTGTCCAAGAAGTGTGCATGGGAGCAAATTTACCACAATGGCAAAGCACATTTATTCGAGTTGATGAAGAGGAGGAGGAAGAATTCATTTTTTTTAAGATTTTAGAGAAAAGGGTAGTGGAAATGGCTTCTGCCCCTTATTTGCCTCCAAAACAATAGTTGCCCTAATTTTTCCCTCTAAATCGACCAACTAACGTAGATGGTAGTTGTAGGTGTTAAAAAAGTAACAGTGGGACTATTTTTGCAAGATTTTGCTTCGTATGGGACCATATAGCAAATATGGGACTACGGGTGCAATAGATCCATTCATGTGGCACTAAAGATATAATTTTCTCAATATAAATGAATATTTGTGAAGCAGGTCTCAAATAATTTATTTACATATTTAGCCATATTGTTTTGCCTAAAAGGCATGAAATCCTATATGGATTCATGAGCTGCAAACAAGTACTCTCATCAAATATCTTCAAACTAAGTTGATTTTAATTATTGGTTTATCAGACCGGCAAAAATCTCATCCTATAATAAATAATTATCTGGGGTAAAGTCATGCCGGACATGATAGATAATTACGGGGAAGTCCTCAACCATGAAATTTAATAGAACTTAGAATTCCATAATATTTTAGGTGTCCTCAATTTGGATTTTTATAGAATCCGTTAAATTTTGAGGTCAACTTGAATTTTAATGGATTCCACGAAAATCCAGCATCCTCAATCATTCAATAAATTCCATGGATTTCTTTTATAAATTGATTTTGGTGGGATTCAGAAGCTATATTTATGAAGGATACATTCCCATCCTCCTTCCTCAGAATTCAAATTCTATTTTTCTAATAATAATAATAATGATGATGATGATAATAATAATAATAATAATAATAATAATAATAATAGTAACAATAATAATAAATATTGTCTATGAAAAAAGAAAAAATAGCATATTTGTTTCTATCTTGTACCTCTTCTGACGTATCGTCTTTTAATCTCAATATTTCAGTGCAAGTTTTACCTATATTTTATGTGTAAGCCTGTAGAGATAATTTGTCACCTTGTTTGATTGCTAATATTTTTTAATTTTATAGACAAATTAGTAAGAAAAACTACTGTCAGAATATTACTTTGCTGATAACCATTAGTTGATAATTTCTTATTAATTCATCTTGATAGACAGATTTATGATTGTGTTAAAAATGTCAATACAATTATCTGGTGAAATGTTGATCAATGTTGTTGTTCTTGGTTGAATAATTATTTTAACAATAGTTGTTTATGGAACCATTTCATGTTTTGATAATTTCAAATTATATCCTTGTAAAGTTTATGTACACAAAGTTGAAGGTCGAAATTGCCAAGATCCAGCGAGACTTAGTCTACGGAAAAAGGAAAAATATCTTAATAATATGATTGCATCATTCACTAAGGCATCCAAATCTTTGGATGAGCTTATAATGATTCAAAAGAAAGTGGTGTCAAGACATGCATTGGATTTAATTCCTTTGTGCATGCCCAAGTCCCAAAGAGTGGTAATGGAGAAAGGATCCTCAAGCAATGAGGAGTCTAAAAATCCAAAGCACCATATGTTGCACCAACACCCACTCAAAAACATAATCATAACCATACGGCCTTGATACAAGGAAAAGCAAGAAGCTTGATTGAGTATCTTTGACAGACAGTTGAAACTAAATTCGAGAAGAGTGCATCGCGAGACTCAAACAGAAATACTCTGTAAAATCCAAAGCCTACCAAAAACCCCGAGACATTTCAACAAAAAAATCACATGATGGGAATGGTAGAAACTACCCAAGCCAAGCTGATTGGAATAACAAACTGAGATATCAGCCAAGACCAATGGGATATGAGTGTAAGTGGCAATGACCTCAACCTCATCATAGGTCATTCCCAAGTTAAAAGAGCTATAATTAGCACACAAATGCACCCAGGCAGAAAACCTAATATGCACAGAAGTTCCACTATTACCCCAAGAAAGCAAATGCTCAAACACATACGTAGACATACAGATAAAAAAAACAATTGTATGATCCTAAAGCTCCCAAGCAATTTGCTAATGTGCATTATGATTATGGAACTGATAGGTGGCAACCTCTTAGAGTCAGATCATCTGGCCATAGATTGGTTGGAACACCTTATAACACTAACCTCTCTGGACCCAGGCAAGTATGGGTACCTAAAAACTAATTTTCTTGATTGCAGGTTCAAGGAACAGCTGAGTGCCAATGAACCTGGTACATGGATAATGGTTGTTCCAGACTATGACAGGAAATAAGAAAAATCTGTCAAAATTCAAGGAAATTAAAGGTGCTAAAGTCATATTTGGAGGAAATGAAGCTCCAGGGAAATCAAACGCATAGGATCCATCAAGAAAAAAATGGATTAGAGATCACAGATGTTGCATATGTTGAAGGCCTCAACTTCAATCTGCTGAGCATCTGCCAATTCTGTGACAAAGGGTATAATGTTGGATTTAACATGGGTGTATGCCAGATCAAGGATGCTGAATCAAATGAAATTATACTACAAGGATCATGTTCTAACATGTATGTAGTGAATAATGTCTACCAATTCTGTGACAAAGGGTATAATGTTGAATAACTGCTACACCAAGCACATGTCTGCTAGCAAAGAGCACAACCGAATCAAGTTGGTTGTGGCACAATAAGCTGAGTCGCCTGAATTTCAAGATAATCAACAAGTTTGCAAGGAGTCATCTTGTGGAAGGATTGCCTGACTCACTATACAAGAATGAAAGCATTTGTGATGCATGCCAGATGGCAAAGCAAATTTAGTACAAGCCAAGTCCTTCTTCAACCAGGATATTGCATTTATTGCATATGGATTTATTTGGTCCTGTTGAACCAGCTAGTATCAGTGGAAAGATATACACCTTAGTGGTGGTGGATGACCATTCAAGATACACATGGACAATCTTTTATGTGAAAATAAGGAAACATTGCAGAAATTGCCTCAGCTGATGAGAAGAGTTCAAAATGAAAATAGTCAAACCATTATAAAAATAAGGTCTTACAGGGGTACTGAGTTTGTCAATGAGATTATAACTCAGTATTGTGTTGAGAATGGTATTGCTCATGTGTTGTCAGCTGCAAGAACTCCACTGCATAATGGAGTAGCTGAAAGAAAGAACAGAACTCTCAAGGAAGTTGCAAGGACCATGTTAGCTGAAGCTGGTTTGCCTAAGAGATTTTGGGTTGAAGCCATTAACACTGCTTGCTACACTTAGAACAAGAGTATTATTAATGACGATTTTGTCTAAAACTCCATATGAAATTTGGACAGGGAGAAAGCCAATTGTTGGATATTTTCGAATCTTTGTGTAAGTGCTTCATCCACAACAATGACAAGGACAACTTAAAAGCTTTAGATGCTAAAGCTGATGAAAGTATCTTTTTAGAATACTCAGCTCAGAGTAAAGCTTATAGAGTGTTGAACAAAAAGACTATGGTTATAGAAGAGTCTATCCATGTGGTTTTTGATGAACCTAATGTTAATTGATAAGACATAGATGAGTTAGCTGAAAAGAGGAATCAACCAACTATTTAGAAGAGTCCCTATGTTGAAGCAGATGTAAGAGCACTCAACCCTGATGAAGACGAGACAACTGAATCCAGTAGACTTACTCGAACCAGATGTGAGGTGACTGAGAGACCATCCACTAGAGCTTATCATTAGAAATGTTAGAGATGGAGTAACAACCAGATCCATAACTCAACATGAAGCTATGTTTACTTGTTTCACATCCCAAATAGAGCCTAAAGATGTGTCCCAAGCATTTGATGACATACATTAGATTCTAGCTATACAGGAAGAGTTGAATCAGTTTGAAAGAAACAAAGTTTGGGAATTAGTCAAGGCCTACCCACCAAAATGTTATTGGTACTAAGTGGGTAGTTAGAAACAAGATGAATGAAGAGGGATCTGTAGTAAGAAACAAAGCAATATTAGTAGCCAAAGGGTACTGCCAAGATGAAGGTATACATTTTGATGAAACCTTCCTCCTATTGCTAGATTGGAAGCAATAAGGATGTTTCTTGCTTATGTTGCACACACGAACTTCACTGTGTATAAAATGGATATGAAGAGTGCATTTTTGAATGGACTTTTGGAAGAAGAAGTCTATGTTAGTCCAAGTGGCTACGATAATCTAGATAGGGGGTGAATAGATTATCCCGGTTTTTCAAAATCCGCCCTCTTTTTCGAGTGATCAAGCAAAGAAACTGTAAATGCGGAAAATAAACAACATGCGTTGATTTAAAGAGCTTCACCCCACCTAGGGACTACGTGCTCTACCACCCCAGTATATCCGGGATGGGTTTCGAAAAAGAAAAAGAAATTTTATTAATTACCACAATTAATACAACACCACCTTTAAGGATTACCACAATCCTCTTACAACACCTTCAAGGAGATTACCACAATCTTCCTTCAACACCTATGAAGAGTACCACACTCTTCAACACCTAAGATCACCCAAGTGTGCTCTTACCACAAGAATAACAAACAATGATATCTTGTTTTGGATTATGGACAAAATTCAAGATTACAACTCGATAATGATAATACAAATATTGAGTGCAAGTGTAATCAAGAATGAAAAGCCTAGACCTCAAGAGTGTGCAAGTGAAAGTACTTTGGCTAATACAACAAGAGTTTTTGACAAAGTGTTTGCTTGTATGCTTTTGCTTGTATATTTTGTTGTGTCTTGTTGCTTGAATGGTTCCTCTATTTATAGAAGAGGTCTTGGTTTAATTTCCAGACATTGGCTCCTTCTTCGAGAGTGATTTCTGCAAAAAAAAAAAAGAAAATGTAATTAAACTCAAGAAATAGCTGTTAGAAATTAACCCCTTAAATTGGGGAAAAGCTGTCTGAAAACCCAACGGATAGTTTGCTGGCAAAACCATATAGCGATCGGTCGCGCAGAGATAAGAGTTTGAAATATATTTCACGAAAATACACAGGGGGACCGGTCGACGGGGGGTCCGACCGGTCGACCCCTGTGTGGACCGGTTTGGATCCTTCAAAATGTAATACAGGGAGTTCTGTAATCTTAAGCACACTCCCAGGCACCGGTCGCCCTTAGGTCGACCGGTCACCCACACTGGTCGCCCTCCTCTATTTTCCTTCCATCCCGTTTTCTGTTTCAAAACTCAACTACAGGCACGGGTTGCCTTATAGGGCGACCGGTCCAACACGAGACAAAAGTGTTGTCCAATTTTTGTCGAAAATAAACTTTAAGAAATACTCTGAAAAATTAGTAGAAATATTTTATGTCGATCGGGAGTATTTGGACAACATTTAGAAACATTATTTTGGTGTAAAAACGCATTTAAACAAAATCATCAAAATCATGATAAAAACATTTATCTAACAGTCTATGTGGAGCAACCTCCAGGTTTTGAGCATAAAATTGTTGGAGATTTAGTCTACAATCTCAAGAAAGCTTTGTATGGATCGAACAAGCACCAAGAGCCTGGTATGACACATTGTCTCATTTTCTCGTTGACAATGGATTCATCAAAGGCAAGGTTGACAGAACACTCTTCAGAATTTAAGATGGAGAGAGTATATTGCTTGTTCAAATTTATGTAGATAACATCATCTTTGGATCCACAAATAAAGAGTTATGTGACAAGTTTTCAAACCTCATGCAAGGGAAGTTTGAAATGATCATGATGGGAGAGCTGACTTTCTTTCTAGGTCTTCAAGTCAAGCAAATAAAGGATGGAACCTTCATAAGTCAAACTAAATATACCAGAGATTTAATGAAGAAATTTGGTATGGAAGAGAAGTCATCAGTGAAGATTCCCATGAATACATCAGTCAAGATGGATATGGATGCAGATGGCAAAGTTGTAGATCAAACTAGATATAGTGCTCTTATTGGATCATGATCTATTTAATAGCAAGTAGGCCAGACATCACATTTGCTGTAGGTGTATGTGGTAGATTTCAATCTGCACCAAAAGAGAGTCACATGACTACAACCAAGAGAATCCTAAGGTATTTGAAGGGATGCCAAGAAGTTGTCTTACGGTATCCAAATGATGGAGGATTCAAGTTAATTGGTTACTCAGACTCAGACTATACTGGAAGTAGAGTAGACATGAAAAGTACATCAGATACCTGTCAAATGCTTGAAAATAGATTAGTTTCTTGGTTCAGCAAGAAACAAACTCATAGCTATATCCACAGTTGAAGCAGAGTACATAGCTGCAGGAAGCTGTTGTGCCCAAGTATTGTGGGTGAGGCAACAGCTGAGAGACTATGATATAGAAGAGAAAGAGATTCGAATTACGTGTGATAACACAAGTGCTATTGCAATAACTCGGAACCCGGTATTGCACTCAAGAACCAAGTATCATTGATGTCAGATATCATTTCATAAGAGATCATGTTGAAAAGAAAGACATCACTTTGGAATACATATCAACTAATAAGCAGTTAGCTGATATATTTACTTAGCCATTATGTGAATCAAGGTTTGAAGAGCTTAAAATGAGCTAGGATTGATTGAGCTGAGTTAGGAGGCTCAGAAGATTCAATCAGCAGAGTCAAAGAAGAGAGAATTGAAAATCAGCAAAGTTTCATTTTCAACAAAGTGAAACAGTTAAGACGGCAATCAGCTATATCGAGTTAACTGACAGTTGAGTGATCATTATGTGAAGAGAGAAGCAGAGTTAAGTCAATTTTGGAAAATAGTTGAGTTATTTAGGAGCTAAGTAACAAAATGCAGTCCTTTTCTGCGAGCAGGAATATTTTTGGGCATGACATCAACAGTAATTATGGTGTCAGTATAAAGCTTGTACCCGTTTAGCCTATAATTGGATATAAATGTTGATGCATTTAATGCAGAGAAATTAATGTAGTTTCAAGATTTTTAATCTCAACCATTGATCGTGATCAACCTTTTTGGATTCTAATAATTGTCCCCTCACATCCCATATATACACTATTTTCATTTTTCTCTCTCCTCACTTTCCACTCATCTCTCTCAAAGCAAAGACAAAAGTTATCTCTGCAAACAAAGTAAAACCCTAGTTCGTACTTCATTCAAGTTTTTCAAGTTCCTATCTCTGAAATGGCTCCAAGTTACGATTTCGTGAAAATGTCTGAGAAGATCCACTCAGGTTCAACGGTGGATTTTGAAGGAAAGATGAACCAAGGGGTTGACAAAGCGCTTGCTAAGAAGAATGCTGAGAAACTGGAGAAGTTCAGTCTTAAGGGATTTCTCATGATGGAGTTTTCTCACACCTATCTTGAAGAGGTGGCCATGATCTACATGAACACTGAGGTTCATGACGGAGAAATCCGTTCATCCGTCCACAACACCAGCATAAAGATTACCGTTGTGGATTTGGCTACTCACTGCCACCTTCCTTCGTCTGGATTGAAGAAAATCTCTGAAAAGGACATCAACATGGTTGTGACATGGAAGGAGATCGCCAAGTCAGAGTCTATAGCTAAGGCTGTTTACACAGCCAAGAAGTCCCTCATCAAGGATGATTATCACAAGCTAATGGATGTGGTGTCCAAATGCATTGATATGAAGTTTGGCAGCTTCAATCAACTGTCTAGGACTAAGCTGACTGTCATGGCTGCTATAATGGAGGAAAAGAAGGTGAACTGGGTTGAATTCATCTTTAGCCGAATTTGCGAGAACGTGATTAACAAGACCATTAATGATGTTGGTCTTTTTGGAAACTCGCTGGGATATGGCCTGGTGATTGGCCATTTCATGGAGGTTAAGGGCATTCCCCTCAGGCATGGGAAACCCTTCCACGTAAACAAGAGAATGTTCAAGGTGAACCTCTCAGTTGCTCAGAGGCAAGCCCATGCAAGAAGAGCTGACACTAGCGAAGGTGAGTCAGCTGATCCTGTCCCCGAGGACACTGCTGCAACTGCAAAGGCTCCATCTCCAAAGCCTGTGCAGAAGAAGAAGAAAGCTGGTGCAGCAAAACCTGCCCCTGCCCCTGCAGTCGTGGAAGACCTTGCACTTGCCCCAGCAGCCGAGACTGAGAAGGATACCCTGCACCTTCTCCAGTCAAGAAGAAGAAAGCTGGTGCAGCAAAACCTGCCCCTGCCCCCGCAGTCGTGGAAGTCCTTGCACCTGCCCCAGCAGCCGAGACTGAGAAGGATACCTTACACCTTCTCCAGTCATGAAGAGGAAATGCTCAGTTGTGCCTCGAAAGCCAGCTACAACTAAAAAGATAAAGATGGTGGAACCAGTACCCATCGAAGAAGCTGAAGAGGAAGAGATTCCCTTGTCAAAACTAAGAGAAGGAGATATAAGTCCAAGCGGCTACAATAATCTAGAGGGGGGGTGAATAGATTATCTCCATCTTTTCGATTTCGCCCTCTTTTTGCAATCGAATGCTCAAACACAATGATAAAGGTGCGGAATGTAAACAACACACGTCGATTTAAAGAGGTTCAACCCACCTAGGGCCTAATCCTCTACCACCCCAGTATATCCGGGATGGATTTCAAAAAGAAAAAGAATTTTATTAATTACCAAAATTAATACAAATTCAACTTACAACACCTTGAAGAGCACCACACTCTTCTTCAACACCACCTTTGGAGATTACCATAATCTCCCTTCAACGGCACCTTGTGAAGATTACCACAATCTTCAACCTTGAAGAATACCAAATTCTTCAACACCTCAATAAGAAGATCACCACAATCTTCTTCACCTATCACCTAGATCATCCAAGTGTGTTCTTACCACAAGAACACTCACAAGGATATCTTGTGTTTGAATGATAACCAAAAATCAAGATTACAACTCAATAATGAATAATACAATTTGAGTGCAAGGTGTAATCAAGAATAGCCTAGACCTCAAGGATGTGAATTGATAAGCTAGGCAAATTTACAACAAGAATAATAACAATGAAAGACCAAGTATATGCTTGAAGTGTATCTTGTTGTGTTGTATCTCAATTGTAGTATTGGTTGCTCCAAAACTTCTCTATTTATAGGAGATGATTGATCAAGCATAGGCTCCTCTTGGGGATTGAAAATCTACAGAAAAATACAATTAAAATCAAGAATATAGTGTTAGAAATCAATCCCACAATTTAAGGAAATGTGTCTCATTCAAACGGTCATATTTTTTTTGTTAATACACACAGGCGACCGGTCGCACGTAAATAAGAGAAATAAGAACACTTTGAAAATTTCAACAGGCACGGTCGACGACGAGCCGACCGGTCGACCTGCCTCAACCGGTCCCCCTAATCAAAAACGAAGAGGTTTTGTTCTGTTTCAAAATGAAACTTGCAGGTGACTCGGCCGATCGGCTGGGCCACGGCCGGCCGGATCGGCCGACGCCTGTGATGCAGCTGGCGTCGACCGCCTATTTTTGCTTCCGTCTCATTTTCTGTTTCTAAAAACATTTTCAGTACGGGTTGCCTATCTAGGCTTAACGTCGACCACGAGACAAAAATGTTGTCCAATTTGTGTCGAAAATAAAACTCAAGAAATACTCCGAAAATTTAGTAAAAACATTTTAAACCAATCGGGAGTGTTTAGACAACATTTAGAAATCTTGTTTTAGGAGTAAAAACCCATTGACATAAAATCATTAAAAGTGTTGTCCATTATTATCAAAAATAAACTTGAGGAAATACTCCGGAAAATGTTAAAACCATTTTAAATCATTTAGGAGTATTTGGACAACCTTTAAAAACATTGTTTTGGTGACAAAATAAAATCATCAAAATTAAGATAAAAACATGTATCAAACAATCTCCCTCTTTTTGATGATTACAAACCAAAACAATTTTTGCACAAACTAAGAGAGCAATTTTAGAAATGATTTTCCGGTAAAAACATTTGACCGTTTGGAAGCAACCAAAATTTCCAAAAATATTAAAGCAACCAAGTAGGAGTAAATATTTTCAATAATAAGCACAAGCTCCCCTATCAACAAGCACATCAAGAATAATGTAAAAGCAATTATCCATAAGCTAAAAGCTTTAGCTTTTACAATTTGTTCAAGAGCTTATAAGCTCCCCCTGTCACAAAACATCATTAAACAATAAGTCCATCAATCAACAATTGGACTAAAAACAAATCACAACTTATGGCTTTTATGAGCCATAGCTTATAGCTTTTATGACAAGCTTTTATTAGCTTCTTTGAGCTAATGAGCCAATATCCTGTTTCTCCCCCTTTGGAATCATCAAAAAGAATGTTAGGATGGTGGAAACACCATACAATAATATCAAAGCACGCCAAAGGGACGGTTTAATAACCATTTGAGCAATTAAAGCATAATAATCCAAGGAAAATGGGAGAATTGAAACATAAGAGATCCATAAGCTCATTAGTTTAGCTAAAAACATGATTTCAAAAAGATTTTTAAGACATTTTGAAGCAAGAGAATCATGTAGAAGTTGAAAGTTTCATTGCGACATTTCATCGAACACCTTGTGCGCGTGAAAAATAAAAGAGGTTGTATATACCTTTGTAAATGGTTCAAGCCAAAAATTTTCATATCATCAATCAACCTCATTCCAAAGCTCAAAAAGATCATATGCAACATATGCAACATTTATTCATCAAATAAGAAGCTCAAAGTAGATTTTCAAGGGTTCAACCCAATTGAGATAAGCTAAGAATGATCAAGGCATTACAAATGCCAAAAATTAGAACATCTACCAAGTAATAAGTCATGCCTTACACAATACATGTATCAAATGTCAAAAGTCCCAACATATCCAACTAAGCATAACGGTCAAAGCATTAAGAGAAGCACTTTTACCATCAAGTACTTCATACCAATATTCAAACCAAGCCATATAAGAGTATTTTTACCATCAAATACTCCATCAAAATCATGATCATCCACAAGTCATTATCAACTTGCAATTTTAACCCCTTTTTAAGAAAAAACAAGCAAATATCATTAGTACAAATTAGTTTTACAAAGGTTCATGAAAATACAAAGCATCAATAATGAAAATGCTAGAAAGTAAAGGAAGGGAGGGACATCAATCTTCGGTCAAGAGAAGCAAGTCCGGAATGAGATCTTTGATAAATTTCTTCAATTTGCCGATTGACTTTTTCAAACTAGAATTTTCCTTTTTCACAACCGGAGCTCTTTTCTAAGAGAGGCCACATCTCTAAATGTTTCTCTTTCCACTTTGGCCATTCTCTCTTTGAGATTTAGATCTTCAACATCCGACTGTCTTCATCTCCTTCCTCCCTAATTTCTTGTTCATTTCCCACATTCTCTTTCTTCATTTTCCTCTTCATTCCCACATCATCTCCTTGTTCGTCAAACTCACCTCTTCCAATATTTTCAACCTCATTGTCATTAAAGAAATCATCCCGAGGTTGTTGTTGATGTCGGGCACGCCCCCAGCGGCTTTGGTAGGAACCCGTGGTAAATGTCGTCGCATTCTTACCATTTGTAGAATGTTGGCATTATCAAAATCATTGTGACGAATTTCGGTATTCATTTCATTTTCCGGGTATCCCGATAAGTATAAGAGTCGGCAAATCAAATTACCCAAGGTATATTTTTTCTTGGTAAGCTTTCTAGATTCCAACAAGCAATATACAAAAATTGCCCCATAATTTACTCTTTCTCCTCGAACAATCTTATAGGTGAGAAATAGTTCGAGATTACTTGGAAGTTTTACTTTCTTTCCACAAACACAATAGGAGCAAATGATAGATATAATCCGATAATTTGGCGGCATTGCCGAATATGTCACTTTGGGATATACTCCTAAAAAGGTTTTCACATCATTTAGTGAAACACCTAAAATGTTATCATCCCAATGAGCGCAATCCACATTGACCACTCCATCATTTGGCACGTTAAAGTGATTACAAATATCGGCCAATGTCCATGAAAAATGCCTACCATTAACAAAAGTGTGAAGTTCCAACGGATTATCTACCGTAGCATCAACAATCCACATATTTGCATAAAAAAGTTTTATAAGCTCGTCATCATAATGCAAACATGGATTATCCCAAAATGAAACCCATCCTTGAATTTCAAAATAAGCTCTAATATCCGGAAATTCATCATGAAATGCTTGAAAACGAACCATACGAGTGCACGCAATTTTCTTATCATTCAATCCAATATTCTCATAATGTTCCTCCGCAAGTTTATTTAAAAATCGAAATCTATTAGCTCTAGAGGGAGGCTTGTAGAGGAGTGATAACTTACTAGAGTCCCAATGAATGCTCGATTTTGAAACCCCGGCTCTTAATTCGACAATCTCTCTTCCGTAGTCGATTTTGATGGTCTCTTTGTAGAATATCATCTTGTTGGGGATTGGAAGAAGATTCTCCCCTTTGCCTCCTTCTCCTCTTTTGAGGATTTCGTTCGGTAGAATTTCTTGGAGGTGCCATATGTGTAAGATTCTTGTGAAAATAAGAAGATTAGCAACAAGAATCGTGAAAAATGATGAAGAATTGAAGATTTTAAGGGAAGGGGATGAAGAACGCTGTTATAGGGTTTTAGGGATTTTGCTTCGTCTGTTTCAAAAAGAAGAACAGAATGTTTTTAACTAGTGATTTTGTACTGGGTGACCGGTCGAGGTAGGGTGCGACCTGGTCGAGAGTGCGGCGACGGTCACACCCTTTGGCTTGAATGGCCCCGGTCGCAATTTTTCTTTCCGCAATTTTCCAAAATTCGATTTTTTACCCCAAAAGTTTTAAAACTATGCAAAAAGATAGTTTTGGAACAAGTCCAACAAATACGGGTTTCGGGAAAACATATATTCGAGAAAATCGAGACTTAACAAGTAGTGCCCTTTTAAGAGAATATTTGCAAAATCATTTAGGGGCACTTAAGGGGTTAAAATGAAATATCTTAAGAGATATGTGCATAAGTATAATATCGAGTTCTAAGGCAAATACAAGTGAACGTACCTCGATAGTTTAAGAAACTTTGATGACGAAATAGCCAATGAATATGAGATACATATCCTACACAATTCTTAGACAAAGTTTGCACAAAAATACAAGTGTAGGCAAGTAATAGGAGATATCAAAAAGACCTTATGCTATAAGATTTCATAAGAGATAATAGATCACATAAGTCTAATTAAATACACAAGAGTTTTAGAAAATCATGCAAGGTCTTCCTTTTAAAAAATTTGAAACTCACAAATATATAAAGGACCTACATTGAAAATAAATGCTTGAAGACTCATTTTGCAATTAAGACACAATTTAAAAACATGCATAGAATTAAAATGCATATATGAATGGGGAGATACGGTTTACCAATTATGCCGTTTCCATGGGTTGTGTCTTTCCCATTGTTGATGATATCTTCCCTTTGAGAAGTCACTTTGTTGATAATGACTTCTTTGATTACTCCATTTCCAAGGTTTGTTACCTTCCCTTTGTTGATTGTCTCTTCTTCTTTGAGAATCATCTTGTTGATGATGTCTTTGCCATTTCCAAGGATTATGTTCTTCCCAATTTTGATTATATCCTCTTCTTGGAAATTGGCTTTGTTGAAAATAGTTTCTCCTTCTTTGATCAAATGAAACGGTCATTTGATGTCTTCTTGTGCGGTATGAATTTTCTTTGATCATTATTTGGGTACCTAATAACACATTATTTTGTGGTACCCTCATGTGTTTGGGTCCTTTGGGATTAGTCTTGAGACTTTTAGGTCTCCAATGATAATTAGAGCTATTCCTAGCTTGACAAAAATTAGCCGTATGACCCTTTTTACCGCAATAGAAACATGTAATAATTCTAGGAGCATAATGACCAACATCTTAGAGACTTGATTCTTTTTCATGTGATTAACACCCTTGAAGCTTATGATCAAGTTCTAGTTTCGAACAATTAACAATCTTGGTCATTTTATCGGTACTCAAGTTGGATTTAGATAAATCATTTTTCAAGCAATTTATATCCTCAACAAAAGTACTATTTTCTTTTTCAAGGTTTCTAACCTTGTCAAGTGTGGTGGTGTGAGCACATGATAGTGATTCATAGGAAGTAAATAAACTATCCTTATTATTTTTTAAAACATTGAATTCCTTTTTCAAATTTTTGTATTTAACAAGTAAGCTTTGGAATTCATTTTGACGTTCATCATAATCATTTTGCAAATCACTATAATCATTTTGAATGGCAATATCATAGGAAGTAGAGGGTTTAAGATGTACCTCATTTTCTTCATTGATGCCCATAAAACAATATTCAACTTCTTCATAGTTGGAAGTTGTAGGAGGCTTGTTCCTTAGATTTGAGCTTGTATGACCTTGAGAAGTAGATGCTTTTGTTTGACTCCTTTCATTTGCAAATACTCCATAGATGGCTTCTAATTTTTGCCATACTTCATGTGCCGACTTTATTCCTACAATATGTTCATATTCTAAATTAGTAAATGAACAATACAAAATATTTAAAGCCTTACCGTTTAAGGAGATGGTTTTCTTTTCTTCATCATTGAGATTTTTGAAGCCTTTTGAGGTGTGTGGTGTATCTTTCATCGAAATGGATTCTCCGTTCATGACGGTGTTCAAAATGTCGAACCCGCAACCTTGTAAGTAGCATTCCATTCTTTCTTTCCAAAAATTAAAATTTTTAGAATCAAATAGTGGTGGCTTGGTGGTGGAGGTGCCGAATAGATGAACTTCGTTCGTAGCCGACGATCGTTTCTCTTCACTCGCGATGTGAAACGAGCTTGCCAAAGAGTTTGGCTTTGATACCACTTGTAAGTCCAAGCGGCTACAATAATCTAGAGGGGGGTGAATAGATTATCTCCATCTTTTCGATTTCGCCCTCTTTTTGCAATCGAATGCTCAAACACAATGATAAAGGTGCGGAATGTAAACAACACACGTCGATTTAAAGAGGTTCAACCCACCTAGGGCCTAATCCTCTACCACCCCAGTATATCCGGGATGGATTTCAAAAAGAAAAAGAATTTTATTAATTACCAAAATTAATACAAATTCAACTTACAACACCTTGAAGAGCACCACACTCTTCTTCAACACCACCTTTGGAGATTACCACAATCTCCCTTCAACGGCACCTTGTGAAGATTACCACAATCTTCAACCTTGAAGAATACCAAATTCTTCAACACCTCAATAAGAAGATCACCACAATCTTCTTCACCTATCACCTAGATCATCCAAGTGTGTTCTTACCACAAGAACACTCACAAGGATATCTTGTGTTTGAATGATAACCAAAAATCAAGATTACAACTCAATAATGAATAATACAATTTGAGTGCAAGGTGTAATCAAGAATAGCCTAGACCTCAAGGATGTGAAAGTGATAAGCTAGGCAAATTTACAACAAGAATAATAACAATGAAAGACCAAGTATATGCTTGAAGTGTATCTTGTTGTGTTGTATCTCAATTGTTGTATTGGTTGCTCCAAAACTTCCTCTATTTATAGGAGATGATTGATCAAGCATAGGCTCCTCTTGGGGATTGAAAATCTACTGAGAAAAATACAATTAAAATCAAGAATATAGTTTAGAAATCAATCCCACAATTTAAGGAAATGTGTCTCATTGTCAAACGGTCATATTTTTGTTGTCAATACAGGCGACTGGTCGCGTTGTAAATAAGAGAAATAAGAACACTTTGAAAATTTCACAGGCGACGGTCGGCGTAGGCCGGCCGACCCTGTCTCAACAGGTCCCCCTAATCAAAAAACGAAGAGGTTTTGTTGTTTCAAAATGAAACTTGCAGGTACCGTCGGCCATTGGCGACGGCCGTCGGCCCGATCGACGCCAGCGACGGTCGACCTGCCTATTTTGCTTCCGTCTTATTTTCTTTCTAAAAACATTTTCAGTACGGGTTGCCCTATAATGACGGGTCGACCACGAGAGGCAAATGTTGTCAATTGGTGTCGAAAATAAAACTCAAGAAATACTCGAAAATTTAGTAAAACATTTTAAACCAATCGGGAGTGTTTAGACAACATTTAGAAATCTTGTTTTAGGAGTAAAAACCCATTGACATAAAATCATTAAAAGTGTTGTCCATTATTATCAAAAATAAACTTGAGGAAATACTAGGAAAATGTTAAAACCATTTTAAATCATTTAGGAGTATTTGGACAACCTTTAAAAACATTGTTTTGGTGACAAAATAAAATCATCAAAATTAAGATAAAAACATGTATCAAATAGGAGATTGGTAAGAAGATCGGCCTTGGAAAAACCAGCCGAGTTTGGCACTGGAGCTGAGAAGGAGACTGCTGAAATAGAGAAACAGCAGTCTAAGCAAGCTGAAGGCAGTGAGGAGACCACTGCTGAAGTCGAGGAGACTGCTGATAGAGATTAGCAGATATGAGACAGCTGAAGAAAAAAAAATTAGACACCTGACCCATCTGAAGAGTTAGTTGTCTGCTTTCCTCGAATCGATGCAAGAACCATTGAGAGAAGAGGGCTCCCCTTAAGCCTATATAGGAAGAGGATGAGGACCTTGTGATGTTGTCCCCTGCCTACCCCGATATTCAAGAGAGGCTAAGGATCTGGAGGCACTAGAAGTCGAGCTATACTAGGCATGAATTCCATAATCTTGAATTTGTAGAAGATGAAGAATAGCTTTTATGCTTTCTGGGGAACATTTCTGTCAGCTCAGCACTCGACCCAAATTTTTGTTCAACTATTCTCTATGAGAAGAGGGACGAAGAGAAAACCAAAGAGAAGGCTAAGGCAAAGGTTGTTGAGGAATCTCTAAGACCTCACACCTGATTTCCTTAGAGAATTCAGAACATGCCCAAGAGTCAGCCAACAGTGATAGTGATGTTGAAGAAATAGACCTTGTTGATGGAGTGTAGAAGGCTGAACTGAGGCAAGCTTTGAAAGAATCCAAAGAGATGGACGAGCAGAGATTGCAAAAGGGCCAAGGGAATCTTCTTCTATAATGATCACTCCTAGCCCAGACATCATGGAGATGGTGAGAACGATTGATGCCACCACATCTCCTGTGCACTCAGATGAAGAAAATACTAGGAAAAATGGCGGTGAAGCTAAGGATCATATAGAAAAGGGCACCTTAGTTAATCCAGTCCCTGAAGAAGGTGTTGAGACACCTGCCCTAACGGCTGGTCACTCAAAAGGAAACACAATCGAGTCTCAAGTTTCGAGTAACCCCACTGCTCGAGACTCAGCTGGTGCGCCAGCTGAGGGGGAAACTCAAACCACCATAGCTGGGTCGGAGGAGGCTGTGGGAGACAATACCAAAGAGAAGTTAGGAGGCGAAGGTGAGACCACAGATATATAGCAGAGTGGGTTGACGAGGCTCAAATGGTTTCGACTGTATCAGCTGAAATCCCAGCTGCCATGTAGGTCAATGAAGCTGTTGTTGCAGCCAAGGCAAAGGATGGAAGTGAGGCTACGAGAGTTGAGACTATTGGCCATGAAAGTGCAATCTAAGGAGTTGAGACTCCGACGGATGCCACTGAATACCCCAAAGCAGCTCAGTCTGCTGAAAGAATATTTGTTGAAGACCCTGCTACAGTTGAGACTGTAAAAGAGATGGCCCAAGGCCCGTCAGTGGTTGAGATTGCTGAGGGTAAAGAAGACCTAGTGGAGGTTGGGACTTCCCTGGGGTAAGAAAGTCGACGAACATGTGCCAGCCCCTCATGAAGAATTCATAGAAGAAGAGGAAATCAGTGCTTTTCATGATTCTTAAGAAAATGTTAACGTTGAATTATTGGGAACAGACGACGAAGCTGAGTCCATTTCTATTGAAAAATCATCTGAGGACAAAGCTGTTGAGGAGGCCCTGGCAATGAGGAGGTAAGCTAGTGACAAAGCTGCTCCTACAAACTTTACATTGGTTGATGGCCCACCTCATATAGTGATCTCATATTTCCATGACACTGATAAGTCAGCCGAGGAACAGTCTACTCAAAAGGAAGATTCCACTAATGCCAATGAAGTTGTTAAGATAGCTGAGGGTCAGTTAGCTCCGCAGGCTAACACAGCTGCACCAAATGTCGATGACGCTGAGACAGCCGAGGCACAAAGAGCTGAAGACATACTGAAGGAAAAGAGTAAAACTCCAGCCGCAGAGGATGTGGAGATACCTTTTTTCCAAAGGATTTGTTTATTGATTAATTTTCTTTCGAGGCTCATGTACCCGTGGAAGCAGAGTCAGTTGCTGAACGTGCATAGTACACCATCCAAGTCCCAGCTGAAGAACTTGGAACTCCTGTTGAAACTACAATGGTGTCGATTGGGTTTGAATTTGATGCTGTGTGGCAAAAGAGAGTCCGCTAAGACAACCGACTTTAGAAAATCCTCCAAGAGAGATGCAAATATCAACCAACGGCTTGACACCAGAGATGCAAATATCACAGGAGATATCCGAGAAATCGTTTTACGGATAAGGGAATGGATTAGGCAAACTAAAGTACTAAGGCGTGAGCAGGTCACATACTTTAAATATTTTTTTTGCCAAAATGGTGATCTGGAGCTCAGAAAATGCCCAAAATGGTGATCAATCACATAAAAGTGATATAGAGTTGCTGAAGGCACAACACAAGGCAGAACTTCAAAAAACAGAGGCCAACATGTGTACAAAGATTATGATGCTCCAAACTGAGATGAAGCTGATGGCAGTTGAGACAAAAGCTCTGCGATCCGAATTCAGACCAGCATACTCTAAGAGTCATGACAATATGGACATGACCAACAACAAGATTGATCTACTCCTTGGAGGAGTATTCCCTCAACTAACTTTACCCCTTGGTGATGATGCCAAAAAGGGGGAAGATGAAAGTAAGAAGCAAGGGAGTAATAAGGAAGGAAGTGGAAGTAAAGGGGAAGCAAGCAGCAAGGGGAAAAGAAGTGAAGTGAAGAAGCCGCCCTTGAATATTACGCTTGCTAAGATCCCTCAGCAAGGTGAAGTGACTGCTTTAATCCTCAGTCATCTGCCCCAAAATCTGAATGTTGATGAGAAAGTTGATTTGGCCTTCAAGAAGTCTCGAGAAGCCATTGAAGCTAAATTTGAAAAGATAGTTGAGAAACATCATGGGAGGATTGAAAATCTAAAAGCATAGTATGAAGGCCTCCCAACGGGAATATTAAAGGATTCCCCAGCTGTGAGACCCCCTCGTGAGCTTACATTTCCTGATGCAGGATTTGAGCCAAGGTCCTTAGAGGAATTTCAAACTCTTAACTGCTGAAGGTTATTTCAAGAATATGACTCTACCCCAGGTGTGGGATCTGTATTGGGAGAAATGACTCGAATTGTGTAAATCAACTTATAGGTAGCAGAGTTCAAGCAGTCAGCAGACTACAAAGGCACCCGTACAGTACATTCCAAGAGAAGGAGCTGAGTCGCAGCAAGGAAGGGGAAGGTTTGGCAGCGGAGGAAGAGGCAGAGGTACTCTATCACAGCTGAAACATAAAGATATTTTTATGTTGACCCACAGAAGAAGGGAATAAACTACTGGGTTAGGCTAGATACTTTTGCTAACATTGAAGTGGAGAGGAGGAATGGAGAAGCTAGGAGGAGAGCTAAAGAAGATAAGGCAAGGTTGGATAGAGAATGGAGAGAAAGACAACAAAAGGAGGAACCTGCTGCTAAAAGAGCCTACTAGAAGAATAAGTGGGAGGAAGAAGATAGAAAAAGAAGAAGAGCTGAAGAGGACAGAAGGAGAGCTGAGGAAGATGAGAGAAAAATAAAGTACAAGAATGACTTGTAAATACACAATTGTAAGTACATACTCTGACACCTGTTGTAATACTCTAATAAATTTGTATAAACACATGTGTATAGCTTTGATTCATTGTATAGGTTATACTTTGTAAAAAAGCATTGTAAAGTGCGATTGTAAAGTACAAAAATGATATGTTCAAATAAAATTGGCATATTCTATACATTCATTCTTTGTTACTGCACTATTTACTTTGTTGTGTTAATTTAAGTTTTGGCATTATCAAAAACGGGGAAATTATTGGGAAAAATTTATGTACAGATTTTGATGATGCCATGTAAAACTTAGATTAGGAAGTTGGTTGTATAAGCTGAGTTGGAGTCAGCTAAGTTGAAGATTACAAGACTCAGCTGAAGATTGAAGAGAAGGCCCAACTGTGTCTCAGCTGTGTGAAGTAAAGTGAAGACTAAGTCAAGTGACAAAAAAGTTATCTCTGTCAGCTGACTGACAGCTAAGTCATTCCAAAATGATTTGAATCGAATGTCAAAGGGGTATCCAACAGGTTAGACTTGAAGAAAGCTGAAAAAGTTTTATTGTCAAGACAAGTCAAGTTTTTCCTGGAAATAGGCATGTGTCAGGCTGCCATCAATAAAGTTATTTTGCTGAAAAAGTTGCAAAAAACAAGGAACCATTGAGATGTGCTTGAAAACCTGCAGAGATTAAGGAAAGGCTGCAGAACATTTAATTCATGGTATGATCTACACCAATGCAGCAAGACAAGAGAAGCCAACATCCTACGAGTGTGATTTGAAAGTTATGTCTATCTCTTCAACGAATATAATTTCAAATGTGCAGTATAAAAGGCTGAGGAAGCGAGTGAGAGAAGGTTACGAATTTCACAGACTATCAAGCATACAATCAAACAAGCAATAACCTGCAATATCTCTCAAGATTTTCAAAGAAATCCTTAAGCTTTAATTTCAAAGGAATTCAATCCAACACACTCAGTGAAGGAAAGATTACTTCATCAGTTGAAGAGAAAAATCATTTTCAAGAACAAAGGGGCCAGGTGAGGTCGATGCTCAGGCAGTGACATACATGTTTTGGGTCGATCCTGGGTATATGAGAATGCGACAAGTCAAAGACATCAAGGTTGTTTTCTAAAAAGGCAATCAACTCGGATCGGAGACGCTCTTAAAAATCGTGACCAATTCTGAGTTGGCGACCTGATTGTAGCTTATCGACATCTACTATGTCTACCTGCTCGACACGTTCGACATGTTTTCTTTTCTTACTTTATCCTTCTTTTTTATGGACAAGTAGCTCCTTCGAATCTTCCATTGCCTCCTTTCCAGGTCGCCTCATCAGTTTTGGTTCATAAGAAATCTCCTGGACTTCTTCTGGTTGTTGACCCTGCTCGGTTGGTGAACAACTTGACTGGCCATTAACAGGATCTAGCTTCATGGTGTTTATTTCAGTTGGATGGATCTTAGGAAGACACTCATGGGAATTTTTCTGATTTCCTTTATGCACATTTTTCCCTTTGGTGGTCGGGAACTTAAGGCAGTAGTGATAAATGTAACCTTGAGATGATATAAGATCGAACGTTCAATAATCTCACTGCACTCAGAATCACTATTGATGATTTTGAAAGTAGTCATTATTGTCCTTTTAATCGGGCCTTGGCGAACTACACTAGGAGGTCGGCCTCTCGATAGGAGTAATCTTCCTCCCCCAAAACCCAGGATGTTATCGTTGCATGGCGAACAAAAGATGGATTCTACGTTCATTCGTTGAAAGCTCAAACATAGATGACAGTGGCATAACTCCCGAAGTCTACCTGGAGTTCTATGGTATGATCCCAAGATTGGTGCGGTGGCGATAAGAGGATCGAATGAGGATGGATGATTTGATCGGCCCTGGTCGAGAAAAGGTGAAGTGGCCGGCGGACCTTCTTTCACTTTCGACTTTAGCGTCGTGTGCACTAATATAAATTGGATGCTTCTTGGACATTCACTTTCTCTTTCGATTAGTGATGATAAGTGTCGAGAATCTCCTAATCATGATGGTCATTCATTGGGGGGACCCACCCAAGATTGGCGGCTCCTCGCTTTCGATGAATGCTTTCGGGGACAAAGGTGGTGGCAGTTGTAGATCTCGAGATAACATTTTAGGCCACCCTTTCGATTATTCTAGTCAAATTCTCGAATAAGATCATGACACTCATCATATCACGACCACGTGTACTGTGATAGCGGGAATCATCCAACTTGAAGGATCGATCGTCATTACGTTTGGCAAAGAAAATATTGAGATTTTAACTTCTTTGTAGATAGTGGCAGAGGAGTCATTAACGTGTTCTTCATTTCCTGGATTTTGGCAATGGCTTCTTGGAATGACTTAAAGCTCGTTGTTGAGTCATGCGAAAAAGATTTGAAACTTGAAACGACCTCATTTAATGAGTCCTTGAATTCTCTTTTCAGAGTTTGTTGCTTCTTCATAGAAGCGGGTCTGGACATGGCCTACTCAGAATATATATGCCTTTCAGCACGAACAAGGAATTCTTAAAATGTGTTCACCCCCTACTCATGGATAGCCCATCGAAGCGGAGACTGGGGGGATAGTCCCAAAATAGCGGCCATCAACATAGCATCATCTGTCACAAGTTTCATCTCCATAACCTGTTTGTTGAATCTGGCAATGTAACTTTTGAGTGGTTCATCCTTGTTTTGCTTTATTGTGACCAATGAATCTTTTGAGACAGCCCTCACCCGAGAAGCGAGGAAATGCATGGTAAATGCTGGTGCGAGATCATTCCAGCATCAGATAGACTATGGTGGAAGTGTATGAAACCATCTGTGGGATCGGTCTCCTAGAGTCAGTTGGAATGCCCGACAAATAATGACACCACTAGGACTGTAGAGCTCGTTCCAAGAAAGGTATTTGTGCATGTTGAAGGATCGGTCTCTCTGTTATAAAGACCAATTCTGAAGTACCTTGAACTTGGCAAGGTAAGGGAAATGTCAAAATATGGGGAGGCAAAAGGTGATACAATGTCTGATGTTGGGTTGTCTTGATAAAGGAGGTCGTTTGGCATCTCCTCCAATTCATTTAAACGGTGTCTCAAACAGCATATCTCGGCCTCCTTATCATTCGGGGGACATGGTGATCGTAAAATTCTTTTCATTAAACTACAAGTGTGTAGTGTAGCTAGCAGATAGTAGTGAGCAAGGTCGTATTCCTCGGGAATTGAATACAAAACACATAAATTACAGTAAATATTATCACATTTTAATTTTATTGAAGCGGTCGAAAATCAAAAGAGTTTATTAAACTAATCTTAAATTATAAAATAAAATATCTAAAATTATTGAAGACCCGAACTCCACAAGTTTTCAATAAATACAAAGAAACCCTAGGAACATAGAAAGTAACCTTAGGAACATAATCTCAACATGCTTCTTCAATATTAATTCCAATTAATGTTTCATCAAAACTAGTTTCTGTGTATCTATGGGTTCAATTCATAAAGTAGTTTATTCCTCTTCCCCGATGGTGCATAAACAATTGATTAATAAGAATTGAAGGTATCCCTACTCAATCAATTAATATTAACTCCGGAAAGATCTTAGAATTGAAGTATTCCCCACAAACAGTTATAGGTCTCCCGACTCAAACCTCGTTTATGTTATGAACTCGTTTTTTGTAAGTTAGATCTCATCCCTAGAATTTTGATCCAAATAAGACATGCCAATTATTGATCAGATAATCTACAAGAAACAAGCACTCGAATTCGTAAATAGAGCACAACAACCAATTAAGAAAAACAATCAAATTAGAATTAATATGAATCCACAGTTTTGATTATGCCCTAGGATCAGAATGTTTAGCCTAACATATGTGACAACAAATTCATAGACAAACTTGAAGTCAAATAGTTTGATATCAATTTAAGTACAAACAAGAGATCTAAACTAAGAGGATAGAACCCTTCTTGTCACGATGGATCCTTCTTCAAAGTCTTGAAATTGTGTTTTCGTTGATGCGAAAGGTCTTATGGTGTTATTCATTGATTTGTGTTTTCCTTTCATAAGTATGTAAATTTATATTTTGCCAACTGTAATTTTGTGTCTAATGTTCTTCCCAGCTTTAGGGCTTGGTCTTGCTTTTATAGATGCTTTGAGAGATCATTGGTAGAGTCGACGAAATTAGGAAACAAAATCTACCGCCAAGCGAGAATACGGTCGTGTATTTCTACATGGGTTGACCGTGTAATTCGTTTTGCTCTCTGTTTTGGCCTCGAACAAAGTACACGGTCGTGTATTAGTACACTGTTTGGTCGTATATTCCGTCTCTGAAATTCTTCCCTCGAACAAGTTGCACGGCCGTGTAAAATTACACGGATACGGAATTCACGGTCATGTAATAGTATACGGTCTCACCGTCCTCTTTGTTTTTCGTCGTTTTCTTTGCGTATTTGATCGTCTCTTCGCATTCGCCATTCTTCTTCGGGCCATCCTACTGATATCTTTGCAAATTTAGCTTTGTTTCATATATAAGTCATAAGAATACGTAGTATCACGCCCAACAAAGAAAACCAACTAAATATACATGCAAGTGCGTCGAATATCTATCCAAATAAGCCCCTAAATGCACGTATATTTTACATGTATCCCCCTAAATTTAAACATATGCTCGTCCTCCAGAAAACTAAAAAAATAACCTCATGCAATGGGGTAGATAGAACAACACATGAACACTACAAACACATAATCCCAATCAAATCAACACTTTAGTAAACACATGTAACTCATCATCAAAAGTCATCATATAAATTCGGCATAATCAATACTTATCCGGATATTTGACATCGCGACTCACGAGATAAAGTGTATCACTCAACTCTCAAAGTAGATAGGAAGTGTATACTCTCAAATCAATTCGATGAAGTAGAACTACCATAGCTGCGAATCGTCTAACATCTCTATCACTCAAGTGTGCACAATGTAAAAATCAAAAAGAACTTTTTTCTTTGATTGTAATGTAGGCTCTTTGGTTAGGGTAGGAAAAATATATATTAAGCGACTTGACTTGAGCAAAGAGAATTTAAAACACACAGGACTTTCAACTCACCAACCTGATTTCATACAGAAACATTCTTCCAAATTATTTTATTTTTCACTCTTCTTCCACCTTTTTTCTCCTTTTTCATTCTTAGTCCCTTGTCTTCTTTCTTTTCCCTTAAGCTCTCAAGTTTTCTCAAAATTTTCAGAAATTCTTTTCTTTTCTTTTCTTTCTTTTCTTTTGTTCGAATTTGTTTTTCATTTTTTTTAAAAATCATTCGAGCTTCATCTTTTATTCACCTAATCGCTGCTCATCCCTCCTTTTTTCCAACGTTCTTTCTTTTTCAAAATTAAACCACATCTCTCTCAATTATAAAAATCTCTATAAGCTCGAGCTTTAGGGGAAAAATGTTTTAAGTTTAAAGCTAAAAATGTGGCTAACAATAGACAATGTTAAGGCTCAAAGTGGATAACTAGGGAATCGTGAGTTCATAGTTAGGCTTTTTAGGGTAAATAGGCTTAAACAAAAATGGCCTTAAATCATCTTCAAAAATTGCACACACATGTGGTTTTGATAAAAATATATTTGCAAGTTCTAAAGTCCTAACAACATGAATGACACACTCAACAAAAAATAGGACTGCACAAGATAAAAGTAGTTTAAGGCGCAAAAGTTTACAGGCTTATTTTTCGCATCATGCTCATATACCCAATTTTCTCAATTAATACCAAATATGGAAAAGACATGTTTTAAAAAACTCATCACATATTTACCAAGTACTTCTTCTCATGAAACCAAGTGTTCATAGCAAAATCGTACAAAATGTTTTTATACTAATTTGAACTTCTAATGCTAACTCACACAAAAACATTAAACGTGCTAAAGCAATAAACATGCTAAAATAAAAAATTAAAAATTTTAAAAAACATTATGCAAATTATATGCTTCTACAAACTAAATGCAAAGCAAACATGCAACATTACGAAATCACGCATTCTTGACAACCCCCCAAACTTAAGTCATGTTTCATCCCGAATACTTATGAGAAAGTTATCAAAAGAAAGAGAAATATGTGATAGTACTTACATAGCTCACTGTGGTGGAGGAGGCGGGGGACAGTGGCCTTGTTGGATATGCCACTGGTCCATACGAGACATCATCTTGTACATCTATTGTTGCTATTGAGTGATGGTATCAAAATGTTGAAAGTACTCAGTATGATACTCATCCACTGTGGCCGACAAGTGATATGTATCATCCATCAACGAGCCCATGTGTACCTCCAAATGTTCAATCCTATCACTCAAATCCCCCTGTCGCCTACCTCCCTGCCTAGAAAATTTCGGCCTATCCGTCTCAACCTGTGGCTCATCTTGCTCAACTTGAGAAGCAGTAGCGTGCTCCCCCCTCATTAACCAATTACCCCTATCCCGAATCGAGGTAGCATACAGATTTGGGAGTTTAATTTTGGTCCTATCCGCATGAAGTAACCAATAATCACGCTCATCAAACCTAATCATCTTCATCGTGGTGAAAACAGTCTATTTTGCATATTTTTGTGTGTGTTTTGTATGATGATATATACATATTTTTGGCGTGTTTTATTTGCATTTGCATGTTTTAGTGTTATGTTGTGTTATTTTATTGATATTTTAGGTTTTGGTGGAAAAAACATGTTTTGGAGCAAAAAACTTTAAAAGTCAATTCGCGCAACTGCAACGGTCATCGTATTTTGGACGTAACGTTCGCATCCAAAGCCTAATTGACATGATTCATGCACCATTAGAAAGATAATTCAAAGTTCTACAATGTTTATCTGACACTAAATGCAAATGAAGACATTTAGATGGGTTAAAATCATGTACAAGTCAAAATAATATGTCGAAATCTTGGAAATGACACGTCTTAGTATTTTGGCCATAACTCTCTCTCGAAAAAATGATATTACGTCATTCAAGTGGCTATGGAAATCTAAGAGATAGATCTACAATTCATAAGACGACACCGAGAGCAAATTCCGACGTTTCAAGGGTGCTCAGGCGCGCACAAGTCTTGACAGCGCCAAGACGCATGGCGGCTGCAGTAGCCAGCTGCTGCATACAAGACGTGTGGTCGTGGTCGCGCGTCTTGTGGCGTGCACCCTGACTTGCTGAACACGAAATTTTCTATTTTTTCCGATTTTTGGCTCTTCCACCTTGTTTAGGACTCTAGGCTTATAAATAGGACTTGGGGAGTCCCTATTTTCGACACACTCTCATTCATAGCACTTCTATACTTTTGTTTTTTTGGTATTGTTGTCATAACCCAAAATGTTTGCATTTTAATTAGCAGGGTTATTCAGTCATAAGCATAATTACATGCATTTCGATACCTCATTTTTACATTAGATTGCATGTGAATTGGAAAATTTAAGTTGTAGCATATGTAATATATGAAAAATGTCTACAATACAGGTACAACTATATGGGTAGTTAATATAAATAGGTAATTATATAAGATATATATATACTATACGACAACACACATATAATTGGTATAGTATATATATATATATTGGTGTGTGTGAATGTGTAGACTAATTAACCAACTGGAGGTTCTTAAGGGCTAAGCAAATAAGATATATATCTATATATAATTCAAAGCTGATGTGGCTTAACCAAACATACACACATAGGGTGGGTACGTGTTTATCATATAATTTATATAATATACTTTATCTAATTTAACACACTTGACCATCTGAGGATATGAGGGAATAAAAGAGTGGACAATATATATATAGATATAAGTTGATCATAAAGACGGAGGTGACTGAAACATAAAAGAGTTAATACGTCGAGAGGAAGGCGGAAATGCGAAGGAGAAATCGGTAACCTTTATTGATTTGTTTTATTTTATTTTATGCCTAATTGCTAACATAAGACACTTTTGGACGTTGATGTCAATTTTTTTTTACATGATAAAAATTCTTTAGGTAGATGGCTTATTAATAATTGATAAGAAAATGATAAGGGGGTTTGAATCTATCTTTTTCTTGTTAGTTGATTCTTTCTTAATTAAACATAATTAATTAAATGTTCATTTTGTCTTGGTGTATGCAGGGTGTGTAAGATATTAAGTTCATATATATGGAATTGGTGCTAAATTATTTATGTGAATATGACATATGTATTTATATAGCTACAGGTTTATATGTAATTATAATGCCAATTTAAATTTATACTATATCTATATTGCTTAATGCAAATCTTGAAGGGAGTAGACAAATGGAAATATATATATGACAGATATATTTATAAGTGTAACAGATAGATATATTTATTTAGAGTTATAATAAGAAAATATAATTTAATTGAGATTTGCTTTTAATTGTGTTAGGAATCATAACAAATAGAATTTCCTTACAGGAATACGCCGTGAATTGCATATACCGGATATTATTAGTGTTAAATATATGATTCTTAATATGGCTATGCATTGTGATATTGTAATAGGTAAAAACCCCGATAAAGAAGCAAAATGGTATTTCGAGTAAGCGTATAAAGAAAATTTGGAATAAGGACACCACTTGTGAGTATAATCTTTTAGCTTGTTATTTGACTTGTGTGATTATATAATTGATATGTTGAATGAATTGTGTACTAGTCGGCTATGGTAATTAGAAGCTTTTGCGCTCTAATGTGAATTATATGGTTTTCCTTGGTGATATTGTGATGAAATTGAGATATATGATCTTTATGTGATGAGATTGAAATGAAATTGAGATATGTGATCTCCTTCGATGTTATTGATATGAAAATGAGATATGCGATCTCTACCGATGTTATTGATACGGAAAGGAAATATGTGGTTCTGTAAAATGCATTCATCGAGAGATAAATGGATTCTTATGGCCTTAATGACCTTGAATCACGAATTCACGATCATCCGAATTTCGGATTACAGTACCGTCTGACGGCCACCCGAGTTCATCGAACTCTACTTAAAATAAAGAATTACAGAGTGTCATGGCCATCTTCGTGATCACGATTTATTCTTGGTATTAGCTGGTCCATAACAGTAAAAGAATATGACTAAGCACGTGTATTTATGTGGTTATGAATATTATGAACAAAGAGTGTGAAATGATTGTGATTGTGACAATATGCTTGTGTGATGTTAAATAACTTGTTCTTGGATTATACTTATTTGAGCTTGCAACTCACCAAATGCAATGTTGCCAATTTTAGCTGTTGTAGATAAAAAAGTTATCCGTGAGGTGTGACAGAGTTTAAAGCATGGATCAAAGGTCGGCCGGCTGGATTCCCATCCTTCTCCCTCAGCTCATCATTTTCATTGCATATAGGGTGTTCTATTTTGATACGTATATAAAAAGGCACGGTCGTTATGTTTTGTAATATGGATAAATGCACATGTGTGAATAATTGTTGTTAATCTTTGAAGTTAATACTTCGCTTGCGAAAAAGGATTCTGATCCACGATTACCATGTGCAATACAGCCGTGTTGCATATCAACTAGTTTATGATATAAAAATACGTGTTATAAGGGTAAGGGTGTTACAATTGTTATCTTGCTTTCAACATTGGGATTGCTTGGGTTCTTCCCCTTGAAGTTATTTTTGCTTTTTAATCAAAGAGTAAGATTTCTTCATCTCTTTTGTCTGATTTCAATTGTTGGGTGATTATTATTGTTGCATGATTATGTTTATGATTGTTTTCTTTCCTTCAATTGAAATTATGATCTCATCCCCAAGCATGAACTAATTTCCTTGTTCTAGGATTAGGATTATTTGATTCAAATAAACAAGTAGGAGTATTGATTAATTGATCTGCTTTCCTTAATAAATTGTTTTACTTGTTGATTGATTGTTTGGCCAACTCTTGATTGTTTAAGAGGATAATTGAGATAGATCGAAGATATTAATCCTGGACTAAATTTATTCAGGGGGTTAGATATGAATCAGCAATGTATTATCTAACCCTGGGCTTAATGGAAATAGCAAATTATGCTGGGATTCCCTAATCTGTGAATACGTGAATTATTAGATCTAGACCTAGTCTTTGCATGTTTGTTATATTTGTTAACCTCATGATCGATTAATTGATATTCTGCATGCAAGTTTGATGAGATGAATCCAAAATTCTAGACTTTCATTCATATCTTTCCGTCCAAATTTAATCGTGTTTAGTTTTAATTCATTTTTTAATTATTTTCTTTTAGTTTATTTAAATCAAACAAATCTGGTTAAAGTGTTTAGGTTTTATTTTCTATCAATTGTGATTTATAATAATTATTTGCCGGCTAAGTCTTCCTTGAGAGATGACTTGTGGTTATCTTGCTACCCTACAATTGATCTCGTTCTCTTGCGAGGATTGTTAGAATTTTATAGGTGTTTAGCGGTCGAATAAAATTTTGGCGCCGTTGCAGGGAAAGACTTTAAGCGTAATAATTTTTGTGTTTTTTCGTGTTTCTAGATTAGGATTCTTTTGTTTGTTTCTAGTTTAGGTTAATTCGTCAGGTGCGTTTGATCTGTTTTTCTAGTGTTGTTTATACAAGCACCAGGTATGGAGACTAGTCAAGAGCAACCACCACGACCCACATTAGAAGAGAGCTTGAATTCTTTTATTCAAGTTAGTCAAACAAACACAAGAGTGGAATAATGACGGTTTGAGTCCTTGGAGGCCTCTTTTAAGCAAATTGAGACTCAAGTCGGCCAATTGGCTATGCAAGTTGGTGAAATAGCTCGACATCTCGTCAAAAAGGACACGTTGCCTAGTCAACCAGAGCAAGCTCAAGCCATCACTGATCTTGAAATTGGTTTTGCTAAAATTGAAAAGAAGGATGATGCAAGTGAACAAAGCACAAATGAGGAGACAAGTAAGGATCGTCCTTACACAAAACTGACAATCCTTACAAATCTCCTAATCCATTCCCAACTCCACTCCCAAAACAACAAGATCCTTGTAGTTTCATCATTAATATTGCTTTTGGGAATGGTAAGAATATCGCAGGTATACTTGATCTAGGAGCTAGGATTAACCTTATGTCTTATTCTATATTTAAATAATTAAATTTAAGGAAATTGAAGTCCACGAGATTATATTTGCAACTTGCTCATAGGTCATTTAGGTATCCTGAAGGTATTGTTGAAGATATTTTGGTCCAAGTAGGTGGTCTTAAAATTATCATTGATTTTGTTGTCTTGGATATAGGGAAGAATAAAGGTAATATTAAGAATCATACTATTTTGTTGGGTAGATCGTTCATGGCCACCATTAATACTATGATAGATGTCAAAAATAGAAAATTAAGTATGAATATCTTGGGAAAAACTGTAACGTTTTAAATTTTTGATATAGCTCGTAGTCGTGCTTGTGCCTTACATGATAATTTTATTGTTGACTCTACCGATTCTGCTATGAAAGATATCTTATGGCAGGAACATAATGAAATTCAACCATAAAAAAATTCCAAGGTCATCAAAAAGGTCTTGCTCGATGATCCGCCATGATTTTCTTAGTTGAGATCGTCAAGCTAATGACGTTAAAAGTGCGCTTCTTGGGAGGCAACCCAAGCATTTTTTTCCCTTCGTGTGAGTTTGCATGTGTTGTTTGTTCCCTTCACATGGCTTTTGCAGATTTGTAGGCGGGTATGACTATAGTGCCATTTATCAATCTTCGTATTTTTCAGGGACGTATCTTTTTCCTTCTCTTTTACTTTTACGCATTGAGGTCATTGTGTGATTTTAAGTGTGGGGGGACGATTAGTCATTGATAAAATATGATGATTGCATGTGGCTATGCTTTTACTTTGCCTAGTGATTATCCCAAGTTTAAGAATAGTGTTGTTTAGTCAACTTGAAATAGATATATTAATTTGAGTTTCAAATATGAAATGACTTTGTGAACTTGATACGTAGGATTTGACTAAGTCGTGAATTAGCCTTTGTGGTGAACAAATTAGATGACGGTTTAACAATAGTCCAAGTTGTAGGGGTTGAATTACGAGATTTCATTGATGTGAATTAAGTTAAAACCCTATTTTGATTTGTGTGTACACAAAATTGCTATCTGGCGAAAAAAAAAAGAAGCATTATATAGCTATAAAAAAAAGCATTATAGAGGTATATAAAAACAAAAAATGGAAAAATCGAGATTATACTCGATGGTTGAGTGCTTAGTAACTTGGAGCATTCATGAGCCCCATGTTTGACTTTTAGGTAAACGGCGGCTCAAATATGAGTATGGAAAACCACCCTAGGAGCCTTTGGAAAACATTCGAAGTTTATACCTAGTGGAATAATATCTAGGGCATGGCTAGGAATTGCGTGATTTTTTGCGTGAGTAAAAAGGTTGCAACTTTTGACACAAATTTGAAATTTAGTAAGGAAGGCCAAACACTTTGAGGCCCAGTTGGTAACTCAAACTTTGGGAGCACCTCAACCTCAGGTTATAGCTCCTGCTCCTCCCCATAATATTGAAAATGTTTAAGTTCCTCATAATGGAAGAAACCAAGAGGCCAATACCTAGAATAGGCGCTAGGAAATAAGGCGGGACAAAAGATAGTTGGTGAAGGACGCTGGGGGCGCTAGCCGAGTAAAAGAGTCTTCACCTCCAATTCTGTGAGTACACCAAGTACAATCTATTTAATTTTGGTCGCCTGGGGGTAGAGCCAATTTGAGCCAAGCCGACCTGTTCAATTCAATCTTGTATCCAATATCCTTGAAATCGCATTCCTCCGGGAAACAACCAAGTTCAGGACCCCTATGATACATATAAAATATATGTGCATTTTGGGGCTTATTTTGATAGATATTCGATGCATTTGCATGTATATTTAGTGTGTTTTAGTGGGTTTTCTTTGTTGGGCATGATATTGTGTATTCTTGTAATTTTTACAGGAAATGGAGCTAAATTTGCAAAGATATCAATACGATGGCCCGAACAAGAATGACGAATGTGAAGAGACGATCAAATACACGAGGAAAATGACGAAAAATAAAAAACACGACCAGATCATGTACTATTACATGACCGTGTATTCGGTATCCATGTGATTTTACACGCTCATGCGACTTGTTCGAGGGAAGAATTTCATAGACGGAATACACGCCAGACCATGTATTAATATACGGTCGTGTACTTTGTTCGAGGCCAAAACAGAGAGTAAAACTGATTACACAGTCACCCCATGTAGAAACACACGCCCGTGTATTCTGCTTGGCGGTGGATTTTGTTTCCTAATTTCGTCAGGACTCTACCAAAGATCTCTCAAAGCATCTATAAAAGGAAGACCAAGCCCAAGTTGTTGAGAAAATCACACACAGAATTACACTTAGAAAATACAAATTTACATGCTTTTGAGAGGAAAACACAAATCAACGAAGAACAACACAAGACCTTTCGCAACTATGAAAGCACAAGGGTTCAAGACTTTGAAGAAGTATCCATCCTGATAAGAAGGGTTCTATCCTCTTAGTTTAGATCTCTTGTTTGTACTTAATTCGATATCAAACTATTTGATTTTAAGTTTGTCTATGAATTTATTGTCAAATATGTTAGGCTAAACTTTGTGATCCTATGGCATAATTAAAACTGTGGATTCATGTTAATTCTAATTTGATTGTTTAAATTGGTTTTTGTATTCTATTTATGAATTTGGGTGCTTGTTTCTTGTAGATTATCTGATCAATAATTTGCATGTCTTATTTGTTGGGTCAAAATTTGGGATATGAGATATAACTTATGAAAAACGAGTTCATAACATACACGGGGATTGAGCCGGGAGACCTATAACTGTTTGTGGGGAGTACTTTAATTATATGATCTTTTAGGAGTTAATATTAATTGACTGAGTAGGGATACCTTAAATTCTTTTTAACCAATTGTTTATGCACCACCCAAGAGGGGGAATAAACTACTTTAGGAATTGAACCCATAGATACACAGAAACTAGTTTTGATGAAACATTAATTGGAATTAATATTGAAGAAGCATGTTGAGATTATGTTTCTAGGGTTGCTTTTGTATTTAATAATCTTAGATATTTATTTGATAAGTTAAAATTAGTTTAATAAATTCTTTGATATTCGACCGCTTCTATAAAATTGAAATGCCATATTTACTGTAATTTATTTGTTTTGTATTCAATCCCTAATGAATATGATCTTGCTCGTTGCTATCTGCTAGCTACACTGTACACTTACAGTTTAGTGAAATGATTTTTACAATCAAGTTTTTGGCGTTGTTGCCGGGGATTGAAATATTCTATCGCCTTTGTTTAATTCGATTTTGATTTTTACTAATTTAATTTTTAATTTTGTTTGTTTTTTGTGAGTTGTTGTGTAGGAGACGTCATGATAAACTTCGGGTTTTATTAGAAAAAAGTGAAAATCGAAAAACAGAAAACTCGGTCGTGTAAAATAATACACGACCGTGTATTTCGCAAAAACAGAGACCGAATACACGGTCTGGCCGTGTATTTGGTCACAACAACAAATAGAGATGCAGACAATATACACGGTCGGACAATGTATTAATACACGAACCATATATTTGATAATAAAAAATTTCCTTCCCTTTTTTAACTTCAAATACTCCAAGTTTATCCCACTTCTTCCCTTCTAAACCCTAAGGCCAAAAACCCCCTATATCTACCCCGTTCCATCTTCAAAATTCTTCAAATTCTTCTTCAAATATTCAAGCTGGGGCTCAAATACTTCTCTCTTTCAAGAAACCCACCATAAATTTCTTCCAATTCTCAACTTTCTCTTGTTCTTCTTCATGTTTTGTGGGAGTCTACTTACAAAATTTCAGATTTCTTAAAAAGCTTCAAACCCACATTAATGACTTTAAGAGGAGGAGAAGATGGAGTTAGGAGAAACACAAGAAGAACGAGGGAGCCAACTTTGGAACCCAAACATGAGTCGGAATACGAAATGAACCAACCAGAGTATTGCAATGTCGTCCTCCCGGATGAGACACACCGGGCCCAGTGGGAAACTCTTTGCATCAAGAACAAGATTTCGACAAGGTATCTCGATAAATCCACTATTACTAATTTGGGATTATTGACTGATTTTTTGTGTTTTGTATATGCGAATTGATTGGGGTGTTTTGTTGAATGGAAATTGGACTACATATGTGGTATTTACGCTTGAATTTTTAATTAGTTTTGAATTGGTGATTCGAAAAATAAATTTGATGGGGATAATGTTTAGATTAGTAAATGAGCCAATGGAGATTTCGATTGATAATTCCAATGCTATTTATCAAAATCTGACTTATGAGATAGGAGAGCATGAGGATTTCAATATGCTCGGTTTTTGGAAGTAGATAACTGGTCCGAGAATTTATACACCAGGTACTTCTAAGGCTTCGAGTATTAGGAACCCCATTTTTGGATATGTTCAACGCACATTGGTGGAAATGGTGTTTTCTAGGGAAGATAGCAAAGGGGTAATTCGTACTGATGAGTTATTTATTTTATGGTGAATGGCCTCGGGAACTGAGGTGGTGCCCAATGCTGGGGCATTCATCACTAGACAGTTCAATAGGGTGAAAATCAAATGAAATGGGGGATTTGTCTTGGAGGGTTAATTACACATATCGCTAGAGATGTTAAACGAGCCGCCGCTCTTTGGCCTAGACCAGTTTAAATCGGAAAAAAAGAGGGTTAGAACCGAATTATTTTGGCCCTTTTAAATCTAGGCCTTTTTAGCCCGGACTGTTTAAAAACCAAAGCCTGTTAGGGCTAGCTCGAAGATTAATCGGGCTAGCCTGCTAGCCCGCTATTTTAATTTAGGATTCTGAATAAGAAAATGTCACGTAGTGTTTTTAGATTATTTAGGATATAATTATATTTCTAAATGGTAGAATTTTATAATTTTGTTAATGCAATGTAATTATAAACTATGCATGTATTTTTTAATAATGAATAAATTAACTTTAAATGTTAAACTTAAATATTATATATGCTCAAGTTTAAAATTTTAAATATCTAATTTTTAAATTTTTTTCCGAAGAGAAAACTTTAACTTATAGTCATATGAGTAATTACATAAAAAAGTGTTAATTATTGGTAGCTTTAGTTATTATTATTTATTTTCAAAATTTAGATCATAAATTATTAAATTTTACAAGATTGATAATGCAATGTAATTAGAAACTTTGCATTAATTTTATTTATGGCGAATAATTTAACTTAAATTTAAACTTAAATATTATATATATTCGAGTTTAAAATTTTAAATTTAAATATATAATTTTTAGTTTTTTGACTTGTAGTCCGATAATGGACCGTTTAGCCCGAAGCCCGCTAGGATTACGGCTAGGTTCAAATATTGCCAGCCAAGCTGTTGAACTTTAGCCGAATGAGTTTATTGCGAAGGTTGGGGATCGATGAGGAATAATTCGAGGTAGATTGAAAATGGTGTTATGGATTAATTGATTCTCAAATTCGACATAATATTTCGTGTTGCATTTATTGGCATTATTATTTGCTTGAGGCTAAGTGTGGGGGAGTTATTTTGCATGTTTTTGTGTGTGTTTTGTGTGATGATTTATACATATTTTTGGCGTATTTTATTTGAATTTTCATGTTTTAGTGTTATGTTGTGTTATTTTATTGATCTTTTAAGTTTTGGTGGAAAAAACAAGTTTTGGAGCAAAAAACGTTAAAAAGTCAATTAGAACAACTGCGGTGGTCATCGTATTTTGGACGTAACGTTCGCATCCGAAACCCAATTGACATGATTCATGCACTATTAGAAAGATAATTCAAAGTTCTACAATGTTTATCTGTGCTACAAAATGCAAATGAATACGTTTAGATGGGTTAAAATCATGTACAAATCAAAATAATATGTCAAAATCTCGGAAATGACACGTCTTAGTAGTTTGTCCATAACCCTCTCTAGAAAATTGATATTGAGGTCATTCCAGTGGATATGGAAAGCTAAGAGATAGAGATACAATTAATAAGAAGACACGGAGAGCAAATTCCGACGTTTCGTGGGTGCTCGGCGCGCACTGGAGTGCGCGGACGCCACGGCTCGGGCAACAGCAGCCCTGCTGCGCACGCACTGGCGCGCACCCCTCGACTTGCTGAACACGAAATTTTCTATTTTTTTCGATTTTTGGCTCTTCCACCTTGTTTAGGACTCTAGGATTATAAATAGGACTTGGGGAGCCCCTATTTTCGACACACTCTCATTCATAGCACTTCTATACTTTAGTTTTTTTTGTATTTTTATCTTGCTTTCAACATTGGGATTGCTTGGGTTTTTCCCCTTGAAGTTATTTTTGCTTTTTAATCAAAGAGTAAGACGTTTTCATCTCTTTTGTCTGATTTCAATTGTTGGGTGATTATTATTGTTGCATGATTATGTTTATGATTGTTTTCTTTCCTTCAATTGAGATTATGATCTCATCCCCAAGCATGAACTAATTTTCTTGTTCTAGGATTATGATTATTTGATTCAAAAAAACAAGCATGAGTATTGATTAATTGATCTACTTTCCTGAATAAATTGTTTTACTTGTTCATTGATTGTTAGGCCAACTCTTGATTGTTTAAGGGGATAATTGAGATCGATCGAAAATATTATTAATGGACTAAATTTATTCAGCGGGTTAGATATGAATCAGAAATATATTATCTAACCCGGGGATTAATAAAAATAGCAAATTATGTTGGGGTAGCCCTAATCTGTGAATACATGAGTTATCAGATCTAGACCTAGTCTTTACATATTTGTTATATTTGTTAACCACATGATCAATTAATTGATATTCTGCTTGCAAGTTTGATGAGATGAATCCAAAATCCTAAACTTTCATTCATATCTTTCTCTCCAAATTTAATCGTGTTTAGTTTTAATTCGTCTTTTTAATTGTTTTCTTTTAGTGTATTTAAATCATACAAATCTGGTTAGAGTGTTTAGGTTTTATTTTCTATCAGTTATGATACATAATAATTATTGGCCGGCTAAGTCTTCCTTGAGAGACGACTTGTGGTTAACTTGCTACCCTACAATTGATCTCGTTATCTTGCGAGGATTGTTAGACTTTTATAGGTGTTTAGCGGTCGAACACAGTCATATCAATCTTTTGGCCCCCATCCAAGACGCAAGATATCCTAAAACTCACATTAAAGCCCTAGCCTATAGGGCCGACCCTCTAAGCTTCGGACTAAATGGTCTTGGGGCTAAAATGTGGTCCACGGAGGGATCTTACCTTTGAATATTACGGAGTGTCTCTTCTTGATTCATGTTAATTTCTTGGAAAATTACAAGAAATTGGCTAAGATGCTTGCTATAACTTGATAATTCTGTAACTGAACCAACGAGCCCTCCTTCTAGCGCCAATTTGTTGATGTTGGGATTCTCTCAACAATAAGAATTATACTTTTTTAATAGCTTCAAAATAAAAGGGATGAAAGAATGTAGTATTTGTATTGATGACCGAGCATGACACCTAATCGATTGTCTGCTGGCAGAGTACTAATTACCGGACCATTTATATAGTATTTTTTTGTTGTCTTTTTCCACATAAATGAGTCTTATTTATACCATTACAATGAGTGGAACATCAATTATTATGCCTACAATCCTAGTGGGATACTTGTCAATATCATATTTTGCATGGCTTGCATGGATGACAACTATTTAATAATATTTCTTGTTCTGTCCTTATACGTGTTGCCAGGTGGGAAGATTATAGGCCGCTGGACTTCATCTCGGTCATCGTTGACTTTTTGGGTGGAGTTTGTCCAAGTCAGCATGTGGACCTCTTCTCATCTTGACCCAGGTTGAATTTGTTATTCTTCTCGGTATGGATGCTCTAGTCGGTCCACGTCTGCAGGTCCGTAAGGCCACGTGTGCATGCATCTATCCAGCTCTGCTCGGGCATCATCAAACACGTTTTTGTAATAGTAGTTTTTTCTTTAACTTTACTCTTTAGAATTTTACTTAATTATAAAACGTAGATATTTACTAAATATAAATAGAAACCAGACTTGCATAGTGAATATACTGATGTTCTATTAATTATAATGACAAAACTATTTTTTTAGTCCTTTAAGTGGACTATTTACGGAGATTTAGTCATCAGTTATTTCAATTCTGACATTTAGTCATTTAAGTGAATTTTTTTTAGTTTTTTAGTCCTGAGACCTACTACAACAGGTAAAAGTCATCTGCTAGGCTTGTGCGAAATTTAAACACAAAAACACTTATTTTCTCATTCATTTTTGATGACTAGACATTATATGTGGGATCATATGTGAAAATGAAGGAAATAAGAGTATTTAAAAATTATATTTTAAATATAAAAAATATTTAGTATAAAAATAAAAGTTGGAAATAACTCAATAAAATGACTAAATGTCAAAATTAAAACAAGTGAAAACTAAATTTTCGAAGTAGTCCACTTAGGTGTCTAAAAAAATAATTTTGCCTAATTATAATCACGTAATGTTTCTGATGTAAGATAGAAGTTGTATGGAGTTATGATTTTTTCCCAATACATGAATATTCTAAGTTTTTATGCCACTAGAATAAATTAAACTTACAACTTTTTTTAAAAAAATCGTAAAAAAAATATATATGTTTGGTTATAGAAATTTTAAAGAATGTTTTATACTAGGGGTCGCCAAATGAAACTGAAATCGGGTTTTAAACCGGAATCGGAACTATGGTCAACGGTTATGGAAACTATTGACCAATCAACGCCAAAACCGAAATCGGGACCGTGTAGGCTGGTTTCGGTTCCAATTTTTTGGTCTCAAAAATCGTAGAACCGGTGGTTTTAACCGTCCGTTAGAACCGTCGGTGGAACCGTGATTGAATCGACGGTTTCAAGGTTAAAACCAACGATTTTTATTTTTATTTAGTAAAATATGCTAGAACAAATGTTAAATGTTTATAATTTAATGTTTTAATATTGTAACCACATGAGACACATTTTCAACCACATGTTGTAAGCGAGCTACGTGAACTTTGATTCTCTATTTTCTAATAGTATATATAGACAATTTAATATTATTGTTAATATTAAGTACAAAACTCAATTTGAATACTAACTCCAATTCTTTTTCTTTTTTTCCCTTTTTATTGTAACTAAAATTGATAAACTATTTTAAATAAATCAAAATTATCAAAAGATAAACTTTTGGTTCCGGTTAAAATCGAAACCAGAACAGTGGAGGAACTGGGTTCCAAACCGTAACCAGAACCATGAGGCAATGGTTTCGGACTCGGTTCCTCATTTTGAGGGCCAGAACCGGTGGTTTTAGTATCGGAACTGGCAGTTCTGGAACCATAGCCACCCCTATTTTATACTGTGAGGAATAAGAATATGCTCAATTTCAATTTATATAATATCAATCATTGAAATAATTACGGACACACGTGTGAGGGTTTTGATAATAAAGCTCATGACCCACGAAACTAATAGCATGGCTAACACGCGTGTGTGAAATAATAGATTATTTTTGTGGAATAATTTATCTCAACGATGAAATAATCACAGCATCCACGTTAAATTTATATATTTTAACCACAATACCCATTATTTTAATTCATATTTTACAAGTTAAACCCAAACTAATTTATGAGAAATTTTAATTAAGATTATATCATTTGGTAAAATGTGATTTATATATCATTCAAGTGAGAATTTTAATTAACTAATTTGTACTCAATTGATCATATGACATATACGTGAGGTATTGGATATTATAGTCTTAATTTATATCTCATTAAATTTTTCATTCATCATTCATGATCGCATCTAAATAAGTAAACGGCTCCTAATTAATTGTTCTGTTATGAATTAGGTGTGCTCATGAGAAAGTCAGGTGTAATAACCTGAAAAGTGAGATTATTACTGCATCGATATTGAAGCTACCAATATCATCCTGGTATTAGCCGAGCATGTTCCTTTCTATTTTAAGGGAAGTGCTAAATGGCCATATTATGGCTAGCCATAAAAGTAGGTGGATCATTTGTTATTAATATTTAATGATGTTTATGTTACTGAATTTACTATAAAGTCCTTAATCAATTTTGGCTCCAAATCAAGTGCATATGGCGCCTAAATTTCTACAGTCCTACTATGCAGATGATCACAATTAGTAGTTGAAGAATTTCTTAAAAAGTGAACTACATTGAAAATACTGGAAATTTGTGTATATTGTTTGCTTAGTAATTAATTTCAATTTATATAATATGAGTATCTATTTAAGATTTTTAAGATTAAATGATTTCAATTAAACAATTTTTATTTAAATTTGAGAATTCTATGTACTTTTAAGATTTTAATTAAATATAAAATTTGTAATGCCTGGTATTTTGTTCATTTAATAATATATTATACAATTAATAATATCAAATAAATTATTCGTTCGATATTTAAAATTATCATCATTTTTATTTAAAATGATGACATTATATTGCAATAGTTTAATCGTCTTATGTGAAATTCAAACCGAATACATAATTTTCGAAGTTTTTGTTTTTTGGATCATTTGATTTTGGACTATGATAAAGTGTTATAATTTATTTGGGGTATATCCCAGATAGATTGAGGTTATTGAATTTTATTTTAGATAAATTGCCGGAAATACCTCCTTTTTGGGGAAAAAGATATTGTTTATGCTTAATTGACTTTGTACACTCCGAGTTGAGATTTTGTTTTTTATGCTCATGCATATTTTTTTGGCCATTTTTATGCTTTTATTTCTATATTATTTTATATATTATTTATGTTGTTTCGATGTTGTTTATATTTGTTTCTATATTGTTTCGATGTTTCAATACAATTATTACCTATTTTTTGTACTCTTTTTTTGTTCATGTGTTGTTTTATGGAGTATATTGTTTCTGTTGTTTAAGGGTTATTTTCTCTAATGATTTTAATGTTGTTCTGATATTTTTTTATTGTTTCCATATAGTTTTCAATGTCTCAATGAACTTTTTACCTATTTTTTATTTTTTATTTATTGATGTGGTATTTTATATATTGTTTATGTTGTTTTCTAGGTTGTTTTTATAATATTTTTAATGTTATTTTGATGAGTCTTTGTTATTTCCATGTAGTTTTCGATGTTTCAAAATTTTATTTACCTATTTTAAACTGTTTTTGTTCATGTGGTATTTTCTATATTATTTCTATTATTTCTGGGTTAGTCTATATAGTTTTCAATGTTGTTCTGTTGTTTCTTATTTGTTTACATGTTTTTGATATTTTCAATGCATTGAAACAAAAACTGAATTGTGTTTTTCTATTCATGTGTAATTTCTATATTATTTCAATGTTTTTTTTTAATATGTATTGTTTATGTGTATATTTATTGATTGTTAAGATTTCAAGTATAAAATTGATTATTTAATGGGAGAGAAATTATTTTTTCACTAAAGTTTTATTAGATGAAACAAGTTTAAAATAATCATGAAACAACAACATAAAAAAATCCAAAAACAAATTGCGGGAGCATAAACATGTCCGGAAAAAGGCTGGAGCATAAAAAAGTCAGGAAAAAAACTGTTAAGTGTAAAAATGTGTCTTTTTTTCGGAATATTGGGCAATTGTGTCCATAACCCTTTATTTTAACTAATCTAGAGTCCAATTATTAAAATTTAATTCCGATTAAATTAACAATGTATCCCAAATCATATAGTTCAATTATTTAATTACAATTCGGATTAAGTTAATACCACAGACATTCTAAATCATATAGTCCAACTGTTCAAATATAATTTAGATTAAATTAATAATATCATGCACATAGATATCCTAAACCATATAGTTCAATTGTTCATTTATAATTTAGATTAAATTAATATCCTCACATATATATATCATATAGTTGAATTCAATTATAACTCAGATTAAATTAATGGAAGATATTTTACTAGATGTTTTTGATTAATAAATTAGCACAATTAACTAAATAATTTTTTAAACGCCAAAAAAGTTAAATATGAGCCATTGCAATAATACAATTAACTTGTTAAAAATTTGTTAAAATGATTGTAACGATATGATTAAGAATTAAATATTTCACTTTTGACAAGCCAAAACACAAAATAAAATAAAATAAATAAGTAAGTAATTCAAATCTATTAATAATAAAATTATTTGTTGCTTACCAAATATCATACGATTAATTGAAGTGATTTTATATAGCTACAGTGTGTGCAAAGTTAAATAAATATTATTTGCCAACCTATTCAAATCTTATAAAAATGAAAAATGAAGAAATTTTTATTGGACATTTTTATTAATAAAATTAGCAGAATTAACTAAGTGATTTTTTAAACGTCAAAACACTATGACGATATACTTGAAAATAGAATAAATAATGTGGTTTACAAAGAAAAATTTCAGAATTTGAAGTAAACAATTTGTATGATACACTTCTAAATTTTTGAATTTATTTTTTAGTATTTTAATTGGTATTTTGGATCTCCTATATTTATCACAAACAAAATTGCAATACGAAAAATTTGCTTTTTGACAAATCCCGTGTAACACAAGGGTGTTGTTCTAGTGTGTGTGTATATATATATACACACACATGAGTGTGTGATACATGTTATATATATACACACACATGAGTGTGTGATACATGTTATATATATATATATATCATGTATTCTTAATAAAATAATATATTGATGAACGTTTATATTTATAAGAATATATGATCTTATGCATTCATAAAATAATACATATGAACGTTTATATATATATATATATATATACACACACTTCTACTTGGAACTTGGAAGATAAAATGAATTAATTTGCTGCGTGCGAAAACCAATTTCTTGAAAAGTTGAATTATTTGAAGAGGGTAAAATCTGAATTTCAAATCCAAATTTGAATTAGTGGAGTGATTAGGACTAAGGTGGGAAAAGTTAAGGGTAAGGGTTAAGGTGGTCAAACAAAATACTAAATTCCTATAATACCTTTCTCATTAAAAGTGGAAATAACAAAAATATCCTTTATGGCCAGCCATAATATGGCCATTTAGATTTACCCTTTAATTTTTAACTAGTGTTCCGTTGTGAACAAATTTGCAGTACATAAGTTAAAAAAAAAAAAAAAAAAGTTGTATGTGTAGTATTTATTATAAAGCAATTTGTAATATTTTCTATTGCAAACGTTAATACCCAAAATGTATGCGGAAATATCGATATATCCATGGGTGGATCCAGAGGGCCTCCCAGCACCTCAAATTTTTTTATCCCGTGGGGAAAAATAAACAAAAAAATTATATATGTTTTAGAGCAAATTGTTCAAAGTACCCATTATTGATAGAACAAAATTTTTTTTAACATATGAGATAAAAAACTATTTTTTTCTACCCACTTTTATATTTCTTTTACCCAAATACCCCTTACACTTGAATACAAAAACAAAAAGAATGTGGGGTCCTATTTCTTTATTTTTTCTCTCTTTACTCCCTTTTTGTTTTATAAAAAAATCTGATTTTTTGGTAAATTTTTTGAAAGCGTTTAACAATTTTCGTTTTTTAATCTATTTTTCAGATTTTTAAAATAATTTTTTTCAGATTTTTAAACAAATCTCTATATTTTAAATAAATGGCAAATGTTTAAAAAAAAGTGTATAGTTTCTTTTTTTAAATTTTTATATTTAATTTTTTGTAATTTTTTCAAATAAATTCGATTCTTTTTTTGTTTTTTTAAAAACATTATCTTGTATTTTATATTTTAATATTTAGATTTTAAAATAATTTTGTAATTTTTTAACCTTTATTTAATAAATTGCAAATAATTTTAAATTTTATTGAAATAATTTTCAAAATTAATAGACGATTTTTCAGATTTTTCAAAGAATTGTGGGTTGGTATGATATGGCACGATATGTCACGATATGGGCATGATATATATCATGATATGTATATGTATATGTATATCAGGGTTAGCACGATATGTCACGATATGACACGATATGGGCACGATATGACACGATATATATCATAGGGGTGTGTGTGTTTGGGGTGGGGTGTACGCGATTTTCAAGGAAAATAATAAATACATCAGTTTCAAAATTCAAAATCCCCAAATTGAAAAAGGAGCAATTTGATCAAATTGGGTAAAAAATAGTTTTTAAGTTGGTGGATAGAAAAGAATACCCTACTATCAATAGTAGGTAGTTAAAAAAATTTCCCTATTTTTTAGGGGATAAAATAGTTGGGCTAGAGAAAAAATTGGGCTAGAGGTAGCCGAGTCGACTGACTATGCCCTTGGGTATATCTATTCAGAAATGTTAAACATAAGTAGCCAAAGGTTGTGTCGGGTGTTATTTTCTCTTCCACTATTTAGGGAGTGTTTGCAAAAACTTCTGCTTTTAGAAGAAGTGATTTATTATAGCAGAAGTAGAAGTAGTTGAGAGTCAGAAGTTGGTAGTGTTTGAAAATATAATTAAAAGTTGATAATAAGAAGTTGAGAGTGTTTGGTGAAAAAGTAGTAAAAGTACTTATTTATTTGTATAATTCAAACTAGAAGCAAAAGCAGAATCTAAAGCACCCCTCTCCCTGCTTTTAGATTCTGATTAAATGAAACAGAATTAGAAGCAGAAATTGGTATATACAAGCACTAAAAACTGCCTTTTTTAAGCAAAAAATTGAAAAACACTTATTTTTAGTGTTTGCAAACACTCCCTTAATCTCATTGTTCCAGAATAAAATCAAATATAAATTAAGCTTTTCATCATATGTTTGAACTAATACAAACATTTTACATATGAATCGACATATCTTACTCGTTCATATTTCATGTTTGAGGCCCTAGCCTTTTTTATTTATTTAGTCATCATCGTGTAATTTTATTTTTGGGATTAAGGAAATTATTGTCCCACTTTTCGGAAAAAAATACAGCTTTTTATGCTTTACAATATTTTTTGGATAATTTTATGCTCCCGTCCTTTTTTGGATAAATATACGCTCCTGCCAAATTTTCCGGACTATTTTACGTTATTTCAAAATTGTTTCGAACATGTTTCAAATATGTTTCTTCTAATGATTTCAGTGAAAAAATAAATTTTGCCCCCGTTAAATATTTATCCATTTTATACTCGAAATCTTATAAAAATCAAGAAATATACACATAAAACAACACAAATAAAACCAAACAAATTGAAAATAACATAGAAACAACATGAATAAAAGAAACACAATTCAATTTTTGATCCAATACATGAAAACATAAAAACCATGGAAACAACCATGAAACAATAAAGAAACAAACCAAAAACAATATAGAAAATACCATATGAACAAAAAGAGCTTAAAATAGGTAAAAATTTGTATTTAAACATCGAAAACTACGTGGAAACAACAAAGAAACATCAGAACAAATTTAAAAATAGTATAGAAACAACCCGGAAACAACGTAAAAAAATATTAAAAACACCACATGAATAAAAAGAGCTTAAAAAGGGTAAAAACTGTATTTACACATTGAAAACTACATGGAAACAACAAAAAATTATTTAAACAACATTCAAATATTATAGAACAACACAGAAACAATAGAAACAATGTACAAAATAATACATGAAAAAAAAAGATAAAAAATAGATAAAAGTTATTTTGAAACATCGAAACAAGAAAGAAACAACATAGAAACAACAAAGAAACAAATTTAAACAATATTGAAACAACATATATAATATATAAACCAATACATGAACAAAACAAAAACGTAAAAATAACCAAAAAAATATGCAAAAGCGTCAAAAAGGAAAAAATGAGTACAAAAGTGATAGGTGCGTACACAGTGTATTTTTTTCAAAAGTTTAGGTATTTTCGATAATTTCTCTTTTTTTTACTTAGTCATTATCGTGTAATTTTAATTTTTGTATGGTTGTTTTTTGGGTCCGATATTAACCGATTGCCTTATGGGCCTTTATATAAGCTAAGTGTTGTAATTTAAAGGGAAAAGGACATGAATACCCACCTTTCCAGCCCAAATCCCTGAAAAATACCATTTTTATTTTGATTTTTGACAAAAATAATATTTTCCACGATATTTGACAAAAATACCATTTTCACTGATTTTTGCATTGGTTTCTTTGTTGTTTCAAATATGTTTGTTGTTTCTTTGTTGTTTCATACCTGTTTCATTTATGTTTCTTATATGTTTTAGTACTTAGCCAACTTTTCATTGAATTCCACAGTTGCATAGAGAAAATCACAGCTGTGGTATGCCACAATGGACAATGAGAAGAAAATAAAGAGTATACCAACTTTGAGATAACAAGAATACTGATTCCAATGGACTGCACATTCAACACCCTAAAAGAAATCTTGGAACAACAAATTCAATTCAAAAAATTTGAGCTTACTTGTCCATCATCGGCTACGAGAAATGGATACGACTCCACTGTCAGACCAAAAAATACTTTGTATTGACTTCCAACATCGTAGAATTATTGAATGCATCAACTGTAGCGGGGAAAGACCTACTAGTAACAACTTTGCTAGAGTATGTGAGATCTTTAGTTCAAGATTAGGCATGCAGACATCGAAAAGAAGCAAGATCAACATTTACAAGGATAACATAAAAAAAAATTGAAGAGTATATGGGGAAAAACTACACTATTTCTCTAAATTTAAAAGCAATTTACTACAAACTTTTATTACATAATCCACTGTTTCACAATTGTTTCTTACATGTTTCATTTATGTTTCAGGTGGAGAGATCAAATGATTTTATCTTTAAAATCATAGAGGCTGATAAAACATTTGTTCTGGACCTTGAAAAAAGGACTTGCACATGCAACAAGTTTCAAATGGATGAAATTCATTCCTCACCTGCTATACCAAACTTAATTATATTGTTCAACTGATTACACCATCATTAAGATTTGCATAACAACAATTCTCTAAAATCATTAGGAAGTGGGGGCAGAAACTCAATGTCGTTGTCATCGTCATCACCATTTTGCAGCTTCAACTTAGCATGATTGTGAAGCAGATGACTGAACCTTGCTTGTTCATTCTCTATCTCGTACACTTCAACGTCCATAGCCTTCCCAACAATAAAGTGCTCAGCATAACAAGCAACAAAAAATCCCACATTCACTACAAAGAAATAAAAAAAGATACACAGTCAGATAGATAACACAACAAATTAAAAATAATAAAAAAGAACAAATAAATGGAAAATACATAAAAGAACAAAAGAAACATAAAAGAAACAACTTCGAAACAACATCGAAACAAACGAAAAATTTTAAATCACAAAATAATAAAAGAACACAGAAAAATCATGCATCAGCAACACAAAATCAACAAATCATTCAAATTTGTATTCAACACAAAAAAAGAAGTAAACCAGGAATCCAAATCGCTGAAGGAAAACATATTTATCCTATGAGACAGGCAAGAGAGAGAGAAAGAAGGAAAGTAAGGCGGGTTCGTGAAGTAGGACCCACCCAACAACTTCGAGGAGATCTACCCGCTGGGCGGCGCCGACGCGGTGGTGGTCTACACGACCTCACTCGGCGGCGTGCAGCGGACGTACGAGGACTGCAACCGCGTGAGGCAGTTGATGGAGACCCACCAAGTGCTGTTCGATGAGCGGGACGTGGCGTTGGATGGCGGGTTCTTGACGGAGCTGCGGGGGTTGCTCGGCGAAGGGGAACGGGTAGGTTGGGGTTCTGGGGGTGTGGGGACGTGAAGGGTCTGAAAGATGGGTAGAAAGGTGAAGAGCAGGTGGTATATTTGTCATGTTTATTGACCGGTTGGGCATATTTGGGATGGAATGGTATTTTTGTCCTTTTTTCAAAATAAAAGGTATTTTATGTAATTTCCTCTAATTTAAATCCATGTTTAGTACATTTTGCCTTAGAAAGGATTGCTAATTTTAAATATGTGTTGATACTATTCGCCGTAATCACCATTCTAAGAATAAACTTTGTGCTCCTGAATATATTTCATTCTAATTCTCTTTAAAGTTTAAAGACGAGTTCTTTTGGACCGACTTAAATGGACTAAAACATTGTTGGGTATGTTTATGACCCAATTAATTAGGTATATTTATGACCCAATTAATGCTGACTACAAAATTAATGAATAAGTAATAAATCAAGATTTAAAATGTGCAACTAGCCCAAAATCATAAAAGAAGCATTGGGCTTGAATAACATCGAGCCTAAATCAATGAAGTTGGTGCAAGTTTCCGAGCTCTGTGTTAATTCTCCGGGGACCAATCTATAAGTAGATACTACCAAAATGAGTACAATTCAATTTCCTTGCGATTATAACATGTGTCTCATTTTGATTGTTTTTGTTTTTCAAAAAAAATTCACATGCATGTGTCATAAGGGACATTTGTCAAAATCACAAGTGAGTTGGGTTGTACCCACTTGGGTAGCATCTCATTACCCGACTTGAAGATAGAAATTAAGGTTGTGATTGGTTGTGAAATTTTTGGTTGTGCTTGCTTGTGTTTCCACTAGCGATCCACCCGTGCGATGCACAGATTATATATTAAATATAGGTTATTTTAATATTTTAGTTATTTTAATAGATTAATTAAATAAAATATTTAATTCCAAGGCCAAATAACCACGGATCACAAAATAAATGATTGCAGAGTAATTGAAAATTACAAATTAAATTGAATGAACATAAAATATGGAATTTGAAATTTTATTATTAGTTTTGAAAAACTTCTTTACATAAAACATTGATGGTTGTTACTCTCATTATCACCACCACATATCAAAATTTTAAGACCCTTACAATTATTAGTAACTCTAGAAATAGTAACATACAATTGACCGTGACTAAAAATATTATTTTTTAAAAGAAACACTACATTTGACAAAATTGATGCGGTACATTTTTGGTCCCGAGTCAAGTACAGGTCCCTAGAAATTAAAAAGGGACAAAGTGGAAATTTGAACTCAAAAATGGCTAAAAGAACATGGTTAAAACTATTTCATTATGGAGAAGTGACCAAAAATCCGACACACTCTTTTTATATTTATATTAATTGGCATCCATACCTGAAATTACTGGCTTCGTCATTGGGCATGCTAGTGTACTGATGATCATATAATTTTCTATGATTCAGATTTCATTTTCAGTTTTGCAAATAATTATAATTAAATGTTTATATTTATGTGATGTTTATATTTTTTTGAAAGAAATGGGATAAGGCTCGATGTTATTATCATAGAGCTAAATTAATTATGGGATGGCACTGAATGATCAATATGGAGGTCGGCAAGATTAAAAAAAATAGTAAGTGGGTTAATTTTGTTTTGATTATTTTTTCATATTGAAATAAATTTTAAGATTTATGTGTTGTCAAAATAGAACCAAAGTATTATAATTTTATTCAGTTTGAAACATAGATTTTATTATAAGCGTATTTTGCTCGATCACATACTGCAAAAAATAATTTAAAATTTTACTATTTTAATATACCATGGTCATTTATTAATTGTGCGTCTACATAATTTTTTTGTAAATATAAATAGCCTGATATGTAGTTGTAGTATGTGCTAATATAAAAATGTTAAACTTTAAGTGCTGGATTGTCTTTAACGTAAATGTAGTAGGTCCGATAATTCAATTTAAGTGAAGCATTGCGCCAGTTTATTTAGCTGCTCAAAGTATTCAATATAAATGTTTTTGGGATTCTGCAAAAATATGTCGCGGCTTATGCTTAAATTAAGGTTATTGGAAAAATGCATATGCAATTGTATTTAAATTGTTAAATAATTTTTTTTTTCATAATTGTTATTTGTTCTATTCCAAATTCATAATTGATTACTCTAATGAATATCATCTGTGCATGATTTGAAACATGAAATCAACATGCAAGGTAATATTTACGGCATGCATTTAAGATATATATTGATTAATATGAATCCAAATTTTTTTATTAAATAGATAGTGTTATGCTAGTCAGTGCAAAATAATTTGCATATATATAACATTATTTAAATAATATGTAGTTTTTATTTAGATATGATCAACTTGTTTTCTTATTGTAGCATGTAGGAATCCTCATATCCTAAAGAAAAAATAATATCTAGTTTTTATTTAGATAATCAACTTGTTTTTTTAATTGTTCCATGATTAATACTGTACCATACAGAAAAAATAAAAAAAAATAATTGTTAATAAACTAAAACCTACTATATCAGATCTGAAAAGACAACTTCAAAAAATATCTGCTTACAAATTATGTCACACGAATCTATATTTTTTTTTTTGTGAAAAGCATGAATCTATAAAAAAATAAACCTTGTAGAACTACAAAACATAAACATTATAGAACTATAAAACAATTGAAAAAATAGAATAGAAAACAACTGAAAATATACAAACTAAAGAATAAGCCATTGGAACAATAAGCGTAGAAAAGACTAAAGCCAGTGAACTAATAAACAACTGAAAAACAAATAAACAATTAAATATTACTTTTATTTAACGTTAGATGCATTCTGCAGTAAAAACATTTGAGCTAAATTCAAAATGAAGTAAAAAATTAGTTATGAATATTTAACGTTTCAAAAAAAAAAAAAACGTTTCAAAAAACATAACCAAAAAACAAAAACAAAATAGGAACTAAAAATACAACTGAAATTAAAGTACCAGTTTGTCATGATATCTGCTCTCCAGGCTGAAAACATTCGATATTTCTCCATATAAGGGGTACACTGTATACAACGACGAAGCCAGGAATTTCGGGTAGGGGGCCCGACTAATATTAATATAAAAAGAGTCAATCGAATTTTTGGTCACTTCTACATAATAAAAATAGTTTTAACCATGTCTTTTTAGCTATTTTTGAGTTCAAATTTTTGGTTTGCCTTTCTTTTTCTTTTTTCATTATAGGGAACGGTCCACAACTTGGTACAAAAAAATGTATCGTATCAGTTTTTTTGAAATATTATTAAATACCTCATCTGAGAACACAAGAAGGGTATGACCGTGTCAAAATAACTAAAAAATATGTTTTCGAAAAATATGACTATTTTTCATTTTTGCAAAACATAAGTGGACAATTGTCCACTACCACGTATAAAAATAAAAAATAATATATCAAATTTAAAATAAGTAGAATGTTTTATTAAGTCATTGTATTAATCCAATCACATCTTAATATTCAACAATAAATAACAAAATACAATTACATCAATATACCAAAAAGGACAAATAGAGGCACAAGAGAATAATGCAAAAATTCAGGTTAATATTTATGGCGAAGCTTAAATAATGTACGAAAGTTTAAGAAAAGTGAATAATGATCAAGACTCATATTTTTCAAAATTCAAAAATAAAAGTAGGAAAGAGGAATGTAATATAATTGAAGACTTCCATTTTTCTATTTTTTTAAAATTAAATGTGAAATGACCAAAATATCTCTACTTTTTTTTTAAAATTTGAGGGGGGTCCAATGCCCCCCTTGGCCCCCACATGGCTTCGTCCATGACTGTATACACGAACCAATCAAACCCCTCAGAGCCAAACTAAAAATATTCGAGTTAAGTTCATAATTAATACAAACACATGAGTCTTAACAAAAATGATTAAAAAAATTAAACAGGTCTATTAAACATTTCATAACACAGAACCAAAAAAGAAAAAGAAAAAAAAAAGAAAAAGATTTCATAACACAGAACCAAAAAGGAAAAAGAAAAAAGAAAGAAAAAGAAAACAAAAAGAACTGTATAAAACATAGATGCCTAATTGAAATACAACTAAAATACTTGTTTGTCATGATATGTGCTCTCCATAATAAGAACATTCAAGTTTTATCAATGTTTAATTTGCAAGTTCTATCAATGGGTATTACATAGAATCTACAGAATTGGATAAGCAAGAGAAGTTCTGAAATAGTGATTGTCCTATTTATATTAATGATTTGTATATTGTACTCATATAATGGACTTTCTTATATTCTCAATGCACTTTAATTTGAAATTATTCTATTTTACAAAGAATCAACGTTACAGCCGTTGTTTTTTACACTTGAATTCTTTTTATCTCTTTTCTTTAACCATTGTAAATAATTATTCTTTTTGAATGCATGAAAAATTAATATTTTATTTTTTTCCATTACAGGTGATCCTATATATTCAAACAAAACAGGTGTTTTTTATTTTTTATTATTTATTTCTTGACACATCGATGAATCATTTAACTGTAAATTTTTCTTTTTTTTTTTTAGGAAACATTTAACTGCAAATTTAATAGCACACATATCTCTGATTTTCGATGCAACAAATTAATTGAATATTTAAACTTGAAACCTATTTACAATGCAACAGACATTAAATGACTGATTAATTCCCAAAAGAAACCCGAACAGTTTTTTAGCATCATTAAAATGCAGAACTTATTAACAAAATTGATTTGCCATATATGGAAATACGGTTTTGGCGGGAACTTTCCCAAAATAATACTATTATGTTTTTATATATTATATAGATTTCCATAATTTTCATTTTTGAAAAAAAACATTTGTATGATGTGTTGTTTGTAGAAAAAATAAAACATTTTTTTGAAAAAAATCTCATTTTTCTTCCAAATTAACTCACTATTTTCTTTCTCTTTCACATTTCTCAATATCCAACAATACTGTTTATTTCTCTCTTTATTATATTAACATAAAGAATTCGGTAATTTCTTTAATTGATCAATAATTTTATTATTTTTCTCTTAATCGTGATAAGAAAATGTATAAAATGAGATTAATATTGCCTATTTTTGGTTTAGTCTTTTTATTTTTTATTTAATTTTCTTTCATTATATTTTAAATTATTAATAATTTCCACAAAAAATTTCACAAACAATCATCATCTTTAAAATATTATCTATCACATCAATACAATAAGACAAAAACTCCTGGCAGACGGTCTACGGGCCAAAATCCATTAGACGGGTCTAAAAGTCGCCCCGATGGCATTTATGTAATATTATGCAGTGACATAGAATCACTAGGATTCTGAAAAGTATTAGTTTTTCCAGAAAAATATTAACAGTCCATCATAAAAGTATTAGTAGTTTCTTGAACAGTATTTTAAATTGTCCTTGAACAATATTTTTAATAGTCCTCATGAAAAATATTAATTATTTCCCTCAATAGTATTAATAACCCCTCAAAAACGTATTAGTAGTCCTCTTGAAAAGTATTAGGTTTACCGATTAAAGTTATTTTAGTAATTCCCCTTAAAAAGTATTAGTTTTTCTTATAAAAATATTAATAATTTCCCATAAAAGTATTAGTTATCTTCCTCTAGAAGTATTAATAGTTCCCCTGATATTTTTTCTGTAGTTCTCCTGAAAAAATTAGTTTTCTCCCAAAAAAGTATTAGTAGTTCTTTAAAAAGTATTAGTAGTACCCTCAAAAAAATATTAGTAGTATCCCTAAAATTTATGCTTACAGAACACATGTTTTAATCTTCTTAAGAGCATGGAGGGGAGATTTTCTCGTCTTACTTCCAAGTACCTCACCAATAACACCAAATTATCAATGAGAATAACAACAAATTTATCATCACAACAGATACAATAAAAAAAGATGAAAAATAGTACATAATAGCATCACCATGATGATGTGCAATCATTTGAAATAATACAGGGTTAAGCTATTCTAGATTTTCTTGGCATATAGATAACAACGAAATGTGATGTATATAGCTTTGGGTTTATTTTGCCCGATAGTCATGTCTAGTTTTTGACAAAAATATGCCCATTAAAGAGCAGTATCTAACAGAATGAGTTATTCCACATTTGAGCAATAAGAGAGAATTGTTGCATGTTATGAACATCAAATTAGAGACACGAGCGGAAGGATGAAGAGAGATATAGAGATTTATTTAAGTTTTCTCTTTTTTTTTTGGGTAGGGTTAGGTATGGATCAGGTTGGTTGTTGGGGATCCGTCTACGAATTAGATCCGTTAGACGGTCTGACAGAGGATACCATCTTATACAATAATTACTTTTTTTCTACATACCCAACCTTCATTTTGAAAATAATTTCATCACTATTCACTCAGAAAATGAAAGTGGATGGAAGGAAAGCATAAACAATCACATCCTTCATTTTTTAGTGAAAAATTTATTGGAAATGTGATTGTTTTTGGAAGAAATGAATTTTTAATAAAAAATCTTATTTCTGTCCAAAAATTAACTCATATTTCTCTTTCTCTCTCACACTTCTCAATATCCACTTATACTATTTACTTCCCTCTTCTCCCCCTATTCTTATAAAGAATTCCGATAATTTCTTTAATTTATCACTATTTTAATTATTTTTCTCTTAATCTTGATAACAAAAAGTATAAAATGAGATCAATATTGCCTATTTTTAGATCAATTTTTTATTTTCATTCAATTTTCTTGCATTATATTTTACACTATTTTTTCACATTAACACAATCAAAACACAATGACTTCTGCAATTCATACAAGCTTACCGAATTTCTTCAACGGCCTATGTGCTATAATAGTTTCAATTTTATTTATTATTCCTGATCCGGAAGTCACATTGTTTAGGCACGGCTAGCTCCCCCTCCTTCATCTTTGAAGTGAATGGAGAGAGCAGTGCTTCCGGTTTAGAATTCAGTCCGGTTTGTCTTGGGGAATCCTGGCCAATTATCTTACAGATTTCTCTCATTCCCATTCTAAATGTCTGTTTGGTCATTACTTTATCTCTACACATCCAACTTTCACTTTTAAAACAAATTCACCACTATTCTCTCATAAAATAAAAGTAGACGAAATGGAAGTACAAGCATTCACAACCTAACACCTCAGCTCTAATTAATTCAAAATTAAGCCTGTAAAACTATTAATACACATTACAACTTCAATAATCACAAAAAGTTAACCGATTTACGCGCGGGCGCACACATACCATATATATGTAGTTATATATAATAATGGGATAAGGACACAATTATCCCACTTTTCTGAACAAAGACAGGCTTTTACTATTCTGGATAATTTTTGGACAAAATTACGTTCCGCCCATTTTTTTGGACAAAAATACGCTCCTTCCATAATTCCCGAGCTTTTTACGTTGTTGTTTCTTTGATGTTTCAAACATGTTTCTTCTAATCAAATTTCAGCAAAAAAAATAAATTTTGTCCCCGTTAGATAATCCATTTTATACTCGAAATCTTATTAAAAATAAAAAAGAAATATACACATAAAACAACACATATTAAAACCAAACAAATTGAAAATAATAGAAACAATATGAGTAAAAAACACTATTCAATTTTTGATCCAATGCATGAAAACATAAAATACATGGAAACAACTAAGAAACAATATAGAAAACACCATATCAGCAAAAAGAGCTTAAAAATAGGTAAAAATTATATTTAAACATCGAAAACTACGTGGACACGACAAAGAAACATAAGAATAATATTAAAAACGGTATGAAAGCAACCTAGAAATAACGTAAAAAATATTAAAAATACCACATGAATAAAAAGAGCTTAAAGGTAGGTAAAAATTGTATCTACACACTGAAAACTACATCAAAACAACAAAAATATTAATCGAACAATATTAAAAATATTATTGAATAACACAGAAACAATAAAAATAATGTACAAAACAATACATGAATAAAAAGCAACATAAAAAATAGCGTAAAAGTTATTTTGAAACATCGAAACAACAAAAAATAACTAAAAAACAACAAAGAAACAAATTAAAACATCGAAACAACATATATAACATATAATACAATACAGGAACAAGAAAAAATAAAAAAAACATAAATATAATCGCAAAATATGCAGGAATTGAGGTATTTGGTGGTATTTATTCAAAAATATGCAAGAAAAAAATAGGACAAAAATCGAGGCATTTTAAAAATAATCACAAAATATGCAAGAAAAAAATAGGACAAAAGTGATAAGAGCGTATTTGGTGGTATTTAATTCAAAAATTGAGGTATTTTTGGTAATTTTTCTATAATTATATACTACATACATACATATATATATATATGATTTGGATCTAGTGAGTCCATATAATTTAAATAAGTACGTGAGACCAAATCTGGAGCGTTGACATCTTCGTTTTAACGATGCAGATTTAATTAATTTTTATTTTAGTTTATATTTAATTAATGGTTGTTAAGGATAAGTAGGTAATTTTGTTTGAATATCAGTAAAAAGCGGGAATTATTTTTGGTAGTGCCCGTTCACATTCCGGATTTGTGGGATTTGTTTGAAACCGTGACCTTCCGCTGAGAGATATGTTGCTTAATGAATACAAATATGTTGCTTATTGAAGACAAATGGGATGTATGGATGTGTTTCCAAGTCCAATTTCCAGTTTCTAGTGTTGGAAAATAAATTTTCAAATTTTATTGATTTTCTTGTGAGAATTGAGAATATGTTTGGTTTGTTGTCCAATTTCATTCGTAAATGAAAAGATGTTTTCGTGTGATCTATTTTTGTTAGTTTCTTGTTGTATGATTTTTGTTTTTTTTTGTTTCGTATTGTTTCTTTTATGTTTCTATCTTTGTTGATCCGTTGTTTTTTCACTTTTCAAATTTATGTACAAGTTGTGTTGTTTATTTCTTGTTTCTTTGTTGTTTCTTGCTTGTTTCTAGGGTTATGAGTATTTGATTGATCCAGGAGGACTGGTACACCGCTAGGATAAACACCGGGTTTTCATTTGAAGTGATTAAAAATTTGAAGGAGAAGTTATCCTAGCCGCAATTCGATGCGTTTAGGCGTACCTATTTCGGTTATTTTTTAGACATGCATGAAGTTGATTTCCAAAATCAACTTGTGCATTCGTTGTTGAAGAGGCAGGTTGTCCATTCGCGGAAGGATGAGATTCTGGTGTCGGTTTGTGGTAAAATTTTGAGGTTTGGTATTGGGGAGTTTGCCCTAGTCACGGGACTGAAGCGTGTTGGGAAAAGGCCATCTGTCCGTGGGGATGGTATTACTTCTGAGTTATTCCAGAAGTATTTTTCTGGCTCAATGAAATTCTCTAGGCAGTCTATTGAGGAGTGTTTTAGATTACAAGTGTGGGGGAAAAATGATCATGATGCCCTGAAGATGGCTCTGTTGTATTTTTTGCATTTTTTTCTATTTTCTTCTACTAGGATTTATGTATATAGATGTTTTTGATTTAGTTGATAGTGAAGAGTTTAACTCATATCCCTGAGGAAGGGATTTGTTTGAACTTACAATCAGAGAACTGAGGGAACGAGTGCTCATCAGGAAGCAACCTCAGGACGAGGATTTGAAGCATGCTGCTAAGCGCACCAAATTTTACAGAATTAAAGGATTTCCTTTGGCTTTCCAGATATGGTTCTACGAATGTTGTTTAGAGTTGAACAATAAAATCTGCAATCGTATCGGGCGGAGTATCCTTCGTATTCTGAATTGGGGTTGTCCATTGTCTGATAGAGATAAGAATTTGAGGTCAGATGATCTCGATATGATAATTTTTAAATGTTCTGTAGAACAAGTAATACATTAGTTTTTTTATTTTTTTGTTTCTCTTTTGTTTCATAATAATATCATATATGTTTATGTGTTGTTTCTAACATTTTTTGTTTGTTTGTTTTCGTTTTGTTTTTAGTTGAAGTTGATGAATATTTGGCCATCAGATGAAGAGAGGCTGCAGTTGAATATTGGAACTTTTTTTTATGAGTCCAAGTATTCGTTTGATTCGGTTGATGGGGATTTTGTGATTGGTAACCGGAAGAGGAAGGAGCCGGAGGTTGAGTTGGGATCGAACTACACGTTGGAGGACGTTGTTCAGAAGCAGGATGAATTGGCCAAGGATTTGAAGGTTTTCAAGAACTCTGTTAGTAAAATCTTGGAAGAGCAGTTTAAAACTGTTCTCTCTGAGTTGTCTGCCATTAAGGGGAAACTTCAGGTAACGTTATTTTTGTTGTCCACCCTGTGTTTCATTATTTTTTTTGTCTTTGTTTCTTGTTTGTTTTGATTTATAATGATTTTCACTTTTGCTTTTTAGGCTGGCGATGGGCTGGATCAAGCTGACAAGATTGTCGGAGAGGAAGATTATAAAGTGTCGCCAGCGTCCGTTTCAGAGTCTGAGAAGGAGTCAATGGGAGTGGATGACCAACATGTTAAAATTCATGTTGTGCCATTTTCTAAGGATGTTGTTGACCCTTCTTGTGTGGAAAAGACTGGGCGAACCAGTAGTCCCCTGTCTGGCGGACAACTTGAAAAACAATCTGAGGCTTTTGAAGGTGGCAATATTGGTGGTGTTGTCGGGGTTGAGTCTATTGTTGGAGGGATTGTAAATGAGGGTGAGGGAATTGGCGTTGGTGGTGAAGTTGATTTGTCGATGGATAAAGGGGTTGGTAATGACGGTGAGGGACTTGATGTCAGTGGTTTGATGGATTTTGTAGAGAATATTGATAATATTCTGTTTGATTCAAGTAAGGTTTCTCGTGAGGTTAGTGTTGAATCGCATGGCCTTAATGTTCATGCTGAACATGGATTCATTGGGTCTGAAGAATTTGATGATCTCATCCAATCTCAGTTTGATTCTATTATGAATGCAACAACTCAAGCTATTGATGGAATGGTTGGTTCCTAATATTTGTCTCTAGTTTGTTTTTTTACATTGAATTTGTCATTTATATTTTATTTATCACAAATTTCTATCTTGTTTTATTGCAGGCTGGTGTCAAGGGGTCGGATGCATCACTTGTTCCTGAATCCCCTGTTGCTAAGAGGGTTTCAAAACCCTCTGTTGCTTTGAGGACTCCTTTCACCACTCAGTTTGAATCATCTGGCGATGTGAGTGGGAAATTAGTTGCGGGATTTCAGTTGGGGGACATTAATCTGGAATCGACCCCTCAGGAGAAAGATGCGATCTTGGATGCTGGAAAGAAGCCTCCAGTAGTGTTGGTAAATGGAAGGTTCCCATTAGATGATAGCCTTGGTGAAGGCTATGATGGTTTGGATGATTTTAATGATGGTCTGAGTGAGTGGCTTTCGGAAGGTTTTCTTTCTCAAGGGTAAGATTTTTTATCTTGTAGGTCCCAAGGGGTGTGAGTGTTCGCCTTATTTTTAGCTTCACCGCAAGTGTACGGTGTAGTTTATAGAATAGGGTAAGCAAGGTCGTATCCACGGAGACTAATAAATTTATGCGCTAAGTATTGAACTAAGATAGTCTTATTTTTATTTAGACGATCAAAATTGGATAATTGTTGTGGAAGTAAAGACAAGATTAACCACAAAAACACAAGATACTAAGAACAGTGGAATTATCAAGGGAATGAAATGGATTCCCGGGTTATGGTTTCAATTAGTATTCCTCTTGTTGTCCGATTTAATCAAAGTCAAAATTATTATCACTACACCTATAAGACGATCACAATGGTATTTTATCCTCCCTCTCGAGATGTATATAAAGTGTAGATTGAAATATCTATGCTAGCATCTCTACTCAACATAAGATAACAACTCCCAAATGCACAAAAGATCATATATCCTCACAAATATTCACAAACCTCTCGATTATGCAAATATTCATGTCAAGTACTCAAGATCTAATATCAAAACTCATCTCTCGAATTATGAATCAATATATCAAACATGTTAAATCATTGGCCAAATGTAAAACAAGAATAAGAACAAAGTACTCAAATAGGATTCAAGACAATAGCTTCAATTAAGATAAAAACATTCAACAAGAGTTCAACTAATCTACTTCCAAAACCCGAAAATCACAAGAAGTTTAGCTACTCATTACAAATAAACAACCCATAGACAAATTGTTCATATTCATGACAAGCTAAAATAAAAGATTAAAGCACAAAGAATGAGAAAACTTAGGGAAATGGATAATCTCTCGATTGATCTTCAATCCTCAAGCTTCGATTCGACCCGATTCTTCCCTTGGTTCTTCCTTGATGAAGTTGATGTATTTCTTGTGTTCTTGGGTGTATTCCCAGCCTTTCCTCCATACCCTAGATCAAGCCTCCCATGTATCTATATATAACCCCACAAAGATCCAAGAAAAAGGTAGGCTTAGCATAGGAAAATCCGCCCCGGGCGCTGCGGCGCCCGGGCATGGGCGCTGCGGCGCCCAGAAATTAAGTGCACATAGTCGCCCGGGCGCTGCAGCGCGGGCGTTAGCGCTGCAGCGCCCCATCCGTCCCACTGCAATTCGTTCGCTCTGTTTGGCGCTGCAGTGCTCGTGGGACGAGCGCTGCAGCGCCCGCCTGATTTTTTCGCCCACCAAATGTCCGAATTTGCTTTTGAGCCCTTCTTCAAAGTTGTAGCTCTATCTCTTAGCTTTCCATATCCACTTGAATCATCTCAATATCAATTTTGTAGAGAGAGTTATGGCCAAAATACGAAACGCTGCCAGTGATGGAAATTTGAGAGCGTTTGGACGTTTCTTCAAATCAATCTCTCTTTGTTTGCTTGTTTGTACTTCTTTTGATACACGATTCATTACTATGACTATAAACTCAATATAATTGGCTCTCAACATGGCTTGGCTACTCAAATGACTCAAAATACTAAAAACAACACAAAACTCAAGTCTTGGAAGCCCAAATCAATGGTATAAAACCAAGTGAACAAATACCCCCAAACTTAAATGTTGGCCGTCCGGTCAACACATTTAAAAACAAGACAAAACATGGTGGGAGTAATGAAAAGTTGAACGCACAACAACTCCATAAAATTTTGTATTGTTCATTGTAGGTATCAAGCAAACGAATTAACCAAGCCTCAAACATCTAACATAGAGCACATATTAAAGAAACCATGGTAAATGCTAAGAATTACACCTCACAAAGATCAAGTGTATACTCTCATCTCGAATGAATATAGGACGTGTTTACGCTCAATTCAATTCAATATTGCGGAATTACCATAGGCTTGCAAATCGTCTCATATCTCCGCCACTAGGATGTATGCAAAATTGTGAATCAAAAAGGACTTTTCCTTTGGTTGTAATGAAGGCTCTTTGGTTGGGGTAGGAAAATATGGATAGAGTGACTCAAACTCGAGCGTATAGACCGATGAGCATATAATTCATCTACATTAAAGCTCAATATGCTACTCAAATCACCTCTCATTTTCACCAACTCTTCTTATCTCCATCCCCTTTATTTTGTAAACTCAACCATTCACATTACAATTCTTAACCTCCAAGTTCATCCAAAGAAAACTCATTCATCGAATAATTTTTTTTTGACTCATATATGAGTTTTCAACATTTCATATCTCCATTTTCTTTCTCTTTTGTTCCCATCAACCAACTCTAACACCACCTTCTAACATTTTGATTTCACCCATTCTCCCTTATTCAATCCCTTTACTCAATGTTATACGCTCAAGTGTTGGGTAAAATATTTATCAAGTTAAGGCTTGAATTGTGACTATCAAAAATTAGGCAATAGGCTCAAGTTGGCTAACTAGGGATTTCAATATCATCATTAGGTAAGCAAAAGGCTTGAAGGGCTAACAAAATGGCCTTTGATCATTTTCACAATTCGCATACAACATGTGACCTTGACAGAGATACCAAAGCAAGTTCTAGAATTCTAACAACATGAATGATACACTCAAATTAACAACAAGACTGCATATGATGAAAGCAGTAAATGAAAGCAGTAAAGGCTCAAAAGCTCACAGGCTTGCAAATACGTAATTCAAAGCATCAAACCATGTTCTCAATATCCACATGCTCAATATCATCTATTCATGGCTCAATCAACTCATACTCAACACCCAATCAAAACAATACAAATTTTTTTTCAAAAATATAAACATCAAGTCTCGTCGCACACGGTCAACTCACTCCTTAAAATCTATGAAAATAATAAACGTGCTAAAACTGTAAACGTGCTTCTAATGCAAATGCAACCTAAAATGCTTTACATGCAACTATATGGAAACACACAAAATGCACATTTTTTTTTCAATCCACACACACATTTCATATCAAAATAACTATCTCTCCCCCCAAACTTAAATGAAATTATATCGTACGTAAGAGAGGATATAATTTCAATATAAACCTGTGTGGATTGGACCTGATTTATTGTGGGGGTGGAGGCGATTCGTGGCCCTCCTTGGGCATCTCCTCCGCACGGGCTGCCCGTGTGTGGGGCCGTAGCAATATCTTCAATTCATCAATCATGCACGGATCGTGCGTTCACGCATGCCCTGCCCGTGTGTGGCTGCGAAGTAAAATCAGGTAATTTTCTTTTTTTTATTTATAAAGAAAACGGAAAAAAAGAAAAAAAAAATCACACCACAAACTGTTGGGTTGCCTCCCAACAAGCGCTATATTTAACGTCTTTAGCTCGACGCCTGTTAATTTCAATTCGTACCACCTTTGAATGCATATATTAGCTGCTTTGGGTCGTGGTCGAGAACTGTTTTTGCATTGTTTGCATCTAGTAATGCATAATTAGGATTTCCAAGAAAGTAGTGAAGTCCTGGTGTTGGAACACTTTGATTTGATTTACGCGCATATTGTTCGTGTGCATACGCATAGTTCGTGCTCGTCTCATTCTGGAATAGTTTTCTTATGATATCTTGCACGCGCTGCACGGGCGTACACACATGGTTCGTGTGTTCCTTGTCCTGTTTTTGCTCCTTTTCGGTACCACACACGAGCTGAAAGTGCATAGACACACAATCTGTGTTTGGTTCCGAACTTTCTTGCTTTTCCAAGATCTTCAGCTCCTCGTATTCGGTACCACTCCTTTGATGAATGGCACTAGATTGTTCCTTTGAGTTGGCTTCAGTGGTGCTTAAAAAATGGCTCTTTTGATGTTGCCCACCAACAATTGTAACTAATTGGCCCATTTGAGTCTCGAGATTTTTCAATTGTGAATCCATAGTATTGGCCAATTGTGTCAATTGCAACTTCATCTTGTCCATCTTTGCTTCGTTTTTGGTAAGGCTATTTCCCATTTCCCTCATGAATAAATTTATTTGACTCATAAATGAAGTCGTTTGATTCATGAATGAAATGAGGGCGTCTTCCAAAGATGGTTTCGCCTCTTCCATCCGAACGGGTGCACCTATACCAATTCAAAGAAACAAATCAAGCATTGTAGAAGTAGAATTTACAAAAGAAAAATGAAAAAAATAAAAAAATTGTCTAAATTAAGAATAATTCTATCTATCGCAATATTAGCACCAAAAATTGTATTAGTCCCGACAGAACGGCGCCAAAAACTTGTTCGCCTTATTTTTAGCTTCACCGCAAAGTGTACGGTGTAGTTTATAGAATAGGGTAAGCAAGGTCGTATCCACGGAGACTAATAAATTTATGCGCTAAGTATTGAACTAAGATAGTCTTATTTTTATTTAGACGATCAAAATTTGATAATTGTTGTGGAAGTAAAGACAAGATTAACCACAAAAACACAAGATACTAAGAATAGTGGAATTATCAAGGGAATGAAATGGATTCCCGGGTTATGGTTTCAATTAGTATTCCTCTTGTTGTCCGATTTAATCAAAGTCAAAATTATTATCACTACACCTATAAGACGATCACAATGGTATTTTATCCTCCCTCTCGAGATGTATATAAAGTGTAGATTGAAATATCTATGCTAGCATCTCTACTCAACATAAGATAACAACTCCCAAATGCACAAAAGATCATATATCCTCACAAATATTCACAAACCTCTCGATTATGCAAATATTCATGTCAAGTACTCAAGATCTAATATCGAAACTCATCTCTCGAATTATGAATCAATATATCAAACATGTTAAATCATTGGCCAAATGTAAAACAAGAATAAGAACAAAGTACTCAAATAGGCTTCAAGACAATAGCTTCAATTAAGATAAAAACATTCAACAAGAGTTCAACTAATCTACTTCCAAAACCCGAAAATCACAAGAAGTTTAGCTACTCATTACAAATAAACAACCCATAGACAAATTGTTCATATTCATGACAAGCTAAAATAAAAGATTAAAGCACAAAGAATGAGAAAACTTAGGGAAATGGATAATCTCTCGATTGATCTTCAATCCTCAAGCTTCGATTCGATCCGATTCTTCCCTTGGTTCTTCCTTGATGAAGTTGATGTATTTCTTGTGTTCTTGGGTGTATTCCCAGCCTTTCCTCCATACCCTAGATCAAGCCTCCCATGTATCTATTTATAACCCCACAAAGATCCAAGAAAAAGGTAGGCTTAGCATAGGAAAATCCGCCCCGGGCGCTGCGGCGCCCAGAAATTAAGTGCACATAGTCGCCCGGGCGCTGCAGCGCCGGGCGTTGGGCGCTGCAGCGCCCCATCCGTCCACTGCAATTCGTTCGCTCTGTTTCGGGCGCTGCAGCGCCCGTGGACGAGCGCTGCAGCGCCCGCCTGATTTTTTCGCCCACCAAATGTCCGAATTTGCTTTTGGGCCCTTCTTCAAAGTTGTAGCTCTATCTCTTAGCTTTCCATAGCCACTTGAATCATCTCAATATCAATTTTGTAGTGAGAGTTATGGCCAAAATACGAAACGCTGCCAGTGATGGAAATTTCAGACGCGTTTGGACGTTTCTTCAAATCAATCTCTCTTTGTTTGCTTGTTTGTACTTCTTTTGATACACGATTCATTACTATGACTATAAACTCAATATAATTGGCTCTCAACATGGCTTGGCTACTCAAATGACTCAAAATACTCAAAAACAACACAAAACTCAAGTCTTGGAAGCCCAAATCAATGGTATAAAACCAAGTGAACAAATACCCCCAAACTTAAACTGTTGGCCGTCCCGGTCAACACATTTAAAAACAAGACAAAACATGACTGGGAGTAATGAAAAGTTGAACGCACAACAACTCCATAAAATTTTGTATTGTTCATTGTAGGTATCAAGCAACGAATTAACCAAGCCTCAAACATCTAACATAGAGCACATATTAAAGAAACCATGGTAAATGCTAAGAATTACACCTCACAAAGATCAAGTGTATACTCTCATCTCGAATGAATATAGGACGTGTTTACGCTCAATTCAATTCAATATTGCAGAATTACCATAGGTTTGCAAATCGTCTCATATCTCCGCTACTAGGATGTATGCAAAATTGTGAATCAAAAAGGACTTTTTCCTTTGGTTGTAATGAAGGCTCTTTGGTTGGGGTAGGAAAATATGGATAGAGTGACTCAAACTCGAGCGTATAGACCGATGAGCATATAATTCATCTACATTAAAGCTCAATATGCTACTCAAATCACCTCTCATTTTCACCAACTCTTCTTATCTCCATCCCCTTTATTTTGTAAACTCAACCATTCACATTACAATTCTTAACCTCCAAGTTCATCCAAAGAAAACTCATTCATCGAATAATTTTTTTTTTTTTGACTCATATATGAGTTTTCAACATTTCATATCTCCATTTTCTTTCTCTTTTGTTCCCATCAACCAACTCTAACACCACCTTCTAACATTTTGATTTCACCCATTCTCCCTTATTCAATCCCTTTACTCAATGTTATACGCTCAAGTGTTGGGTAAAATATTTATCAAGTTAAGGCTTGAATTGTGACTATCAAAAATTAGGCAATAGGCTCAAGTTGGCTAACTAGGGATTTCAATATCATCATTAGGTAAGCAAAAGGCTTGAAGGGCTAACAAAATGGCCTTTGATCATTTTCACAATTCGCATACAACATGTGACCTTGACAGAGATACCAAAGCAAGTTCTAGAATTCTAACAACATGAATGATACACTCAAATTAACAACAAGACTGCATATGATGAAATAAATGAAAGCGATAAAAGGCTCAAAAGCTCACAGGCTTGCAAATACGTAATTCAAAGCATCAAACCATGTTCTCAATATCCACATGCTCAATATCATCTATTCATGGCTCAATCAACTCATACTCAACACCCAATCAAAACAATACAAATTTTTTTCAAAAATATAAACATCAAGTCTCGTCGCACACGGTCAACTCACTCCTTAAAATCTATGAAAATAATAAACGTGCTAAAAGCGAACGTGCTTCTAATGCAAATGCAACCTAAAATGCTTTACATGCAACTATATGGAAACACACAAAATGCACATTTTTTTTTCAATCCACACACACATTTCATATCAAAATAACTATCTCTCCCCCCAAACTTAAATGAAATTATATCGTACGTAAGAGAGGATATAATTTCAATATAAACCTCGTGTGGATTGGACTGATTTATTGTGGGGGTGGAGGCGATTCGTGGCCCTCCTTGGGCATCTCCTCCGCACGGGCTGCCCGTGTGTGGGGCCGTAGCAATATCTTCAATTCATCAATCATGCACGGATCGTGCGTTCACGCATGCCCTGCCCGTGTGTGGTGCGAGTAAGTAAAATCGGGTAATTTTCTTTTTTTTTTTATTTATAAAGAAAACGGAAAAAAAAAAAAAAATCACACCACAAGCGTTGGGTTGCCTCCCAACAAGCGCTATATTTAACGTCTTTAGCTCGACTTTGTTAATTTCAATTCGTACCACCTTTGAATGCATATATTAGCCGCTTTGGGTCTTTGGTGGTCGAATCATGTTTTTGCATTGTTTGCATCTAGTAATGCATAATTAGGATTTCAAGAAAGTAGTGAAGTCCTGGTGTTGGAACACTTTGATTTGATTTACGCGCATATTGTTCGTGTGCATACGCATAGTTCGTGCTCGTCTCATTCGGAATAGTTTTCTTATGATATCTTGCACGCTGTGTTGCACGGGCGTACACACATGGTTCGTGTGTTCCTTGTCCTTTTTGCTCCTTTTCGGTACCACACACGAGTGAAAGTGCATAGACACACAATCTGTGTTTGGTTAGAACTTTCTTGCTTTTCCAAGATCTTGACTCCTCGTATTCGGTACCACTCCTTTGATGAATGGCACTAGATTGTTCCTTTGAGTTGGCTTGGTGGTGCTTAAAAAATGGCTCTTTTGATGTTGTCCACCAACAATTGTAACTAATTGGCCCATTTGAGTCTCGAGATTTTTCAATTGTGAATCCATAGTATTGGCCAATTGTGTCAATTGCAACTTCATCTTGTCCATCTTTGCTTCGTTTTTGGTAAGGCTATTTCCCATTTCCCTCATGAATAAATTTATTTGACTCATAAATGAAGTCGTTTGATTCATGAATGAAATGAGGGCGTCTTCCAAAGATGGTTTCGCCTCTTCCATCCGAACGGGTGCACCTATACCAATTCAAAGAAACAAATCAAGCATTGTAGAAGTAGAATTTACAAAAGAAAAATGAAAAAAAAAATAAAAAAATTGTCTAAATTAAGAATAATTCTATCTATCGCAATATTAGCACCAAAAATTGTATTAGTCTCAAGAACGGCGCCAAAAACTTGTTCGCCTTATTTTTAGCTTCACCGCAAGTGTACGGTGTAGTTTATAGAATAGGGTAAGCAAGGTCGTATCCACGGAGACTAATAAATTTATGCGCTAAGTATTGAACTAAGATAGTCTTATTTTTATTTAGACGATCAAAATTTGATAATTGTTGTGGAAGTAAAGACAAGATTAACCACAAAAACACAAGATACTAAGAATAGTGGAATTATCAAGGGAATGAAATGGATTCCCGGGTTATGGTTTCAATTAGTATTCCTCTTGTTGTCCGATTTAATCAAAGTCAAAATTATTATCACTACACCTATAAGACGATCACAATGGTATTTTATCCTCCCTCTCGAGATGTATATAAAGTGTAGATTGAAATATCTATGCTAGCATCTCTACTCAACATAAGATAACAACTCCCAAATGCACAAAAGATCATATATCCTCACAAATATTCACAAACCTCTCGATTATGCAAATATTCATGTCAAGTACTCAAGATCTAATATCGAAACTCATCTCTCGAATTATGAATCAATATATCAAACATGTTAAATCATTGGCCAAATGTAAAACAAGAATAAGAACAAAGTACTCAAATAGGCTTCAAGACAATAGCTTCAATTAAGATAAAAACATTCAACAAGAGTTCAACTAATCTACTTCCAAAACCCGAAAATCACAAGAAGTTTAGCTACTCATTACAAATAAACAACCCATAGACAAATTGTTCATATTCATGACAAGCTAAAATAAAAGATTAAAGCACAAAGAATGAGAAAACTTAGGAAATGGATAATCTCTCGATTGATCTTCAATCCTCAAGCTTCGATTCGATCCGATTCTTCCTTGGTTCTTCCTTGATGAAGTTGATGTATTTCTTGTGTTCTTGGGTGTATTCAGCCTTTCCTCCATACCCTAGATCAAGCCTCCCATGTATCTATTTATAACCCCACAAAGATCCAAGAAAAAGGTAGGCTTAGCATAGGAAAATCCGCCCCGGGCGCTGCGGCGCCCAGAAATTAAGTGCACTTGGACGTTATGGCCAAAATACGAAACGCTGCCAGTGATGGAAATTTCAGACGCGTTTGGACGTTTCTTCAAATCAATATCTCTTTGTTTGCTTGTTTGTACTTCTTTTGATACACGATTCATTACTATGACTATAAACTCAATATAATTGGCTCTCAACATGGCTTGGCTACTCAAATGACTCAAAATACTCAAAAACAACACAAAACTCAAGTCTTGGAAGCCCAAATCAATGGTAAAAAACCAAGTGAACAGTGAGTAAGGTTTAAAAGGGGGGTCGAATAAACCTTACCAGCTTTTCGAATTTAGTCCTTTTAAATAAGTTCAGAGTTAATTTCACAGCTATGTCCTTGATGGACAGCTAAGTTAGTTAACCAAAGAGAGTTAGCCACTCAGCACTGGACTCGTGAAATTTGTTGATAGAATAACTCAGCTGTTTAGTCTAATACTTAACTTGGCTGTGATGAGATTTTCAGCGGAAGACTTAACACCCTTGAATTTGGTTCTAAGTTATTTTAACACTTGATTTTAGCACTTTGTTAAATATCAATTGGATAGCAAATAATCAGTGGATATTAAATAATATGCGATAAGTAAATCTTTGAAATGTAAATAACACAATAAATTTTATAGAGGTTCGAAGATGGGGTAATTCTTCTAATCCTCTCTTCTCCAACTCCGGAGGAATCCACTAAGTATTGATCGAGTACAAAGTGGTTATCACCCGATGCAAGTCTTGATCACACTGGTGACTTGATCCTTTGGGACTCGATGCGGAGATGCCTTGGTCACACTGGTGCGCTTCGTGCGACTCGCCTTCTTCACAGTGGCGGTGCGCTTTGTACTGTACTCTGACTCACTTGCTCAAGCTTCTTGGATTTGATCACGAAGCCTTCCAATGACTTGAGACTGGTTCGACCTTGAACCTTTCTACAATCCTGTGGAATGTAGACCCTTTGATTCTTCAAATGTTTCCTCTTCAATGAATGAGGTCGTCTTTCCTTCACGGGTAAGTGTTGGATTAATTTCCTTCAAGTTTTGGCTTGAGGATTAAGCTTGAATGACTTGAGAATTTTTTAAGTTACAATTTGAATAATGGCTTAAAAGCTTGTGTTTCGGTATGCAAAAAGTAACCTTTTCTCAAATTGATTCCTCGGCCTTTTATAGTGTTCTTTTGAAAATCGCCGATTGAAGAGATAGGCTAATTTTTAAAAGACACTTGTGGTCGTTGGCTTGTCTTGTTGCGATCCTTGAAATTGACATTTCCTCGTATTGATGCGATGCTTCCCATTGGTTTATTCCTTTTGCACGCTTAAGGGACCGAGCACTTTAAGAAAGCGATATGGAAGTATTACTTGTTTAAGTAACTTTCTTGACTTACGCACGGATCCTTTTCGATTGTCTTGACTTGATGCGAGTTCCTTAACTTCCCCGGATGACTTGAGTCGCCTCCCAATCATTGGATGACTCATCCTGTCACTTCAACTTGAGACTTGGCTATCTTGGTTTGACTTGTGACACTTCACAGTGCATCTCGGTGATACTTCTCGATCGAGTTCTGTCTTCTCTTCCTTGCCATACTCACCGCCTTCACAATGAGTCTTCATTCTAGTCTCTCGGTTGACTTCTTGCATACTTAGGCATAACTGACTTAACTCAGCTCGAACAGTCCTATCTTTTACAATGCAAATTACAACGAAAATGGGGTGCCAACTTTCTAGTCTAAGTTTTACATGGCATTCATCAAAATCTAAAGAATAAATTTCCCAACAATTTTCCCCTTTTTGATGATGCCAAAACTTAAAACATACATTCAGAAATTAAATATCAAAGATACATACATGTAGTGCAGTAACAGAGAATGTATGCGTAGAATCAATCTTTTTATTGATCATAACATTCTTGTCCTTTACACAACTGTTTACAAAGTGTATCAGAGTAAACATCTATGTCTACGCAAAAATAGAGAAATTACAAATTTCTCATTCAATGTATAGAAGACTTACATACTTATGTATTTACAATAGTAAATTACATGAAGGGGTGGACAACAACACTTCATCTCCTTCGCTGCCTCCTTCTTTCTTCATCACTCTGTCGTCTTCGACCTTTTTCTCTTCTTCTCTTCTTCTTTCTTTCTTTTTCTCATAAGCTCTTCGGCGCCTTCATCTTTTCTTTTTCTTTCTTGTCTCTCTTCCCAAATTTGAGTTTGTCTTTTATTTTTTCTTCGATATTCTTTACATATTCAAAGATTTTTCCTGGCCACTTCCATATTGGCTACTACTTCATATCCACCCCAATAGATCCCTCCTTTCTTCCCAGGATCTATGTATTCTATATTTTTGGGTAGAGGTCAGTCCAAACCTCTTCCTCCATCATTTCTTCCTCTACCCTCACGGGTGTGTATTGTCTTGGGGCCTTCTTCTTCCTATCCGAGTGACCGCAGAGTGACCGCCAGGTGGTCTCTTTGCTGTCGCCTTCTTCGCATAGCTTGAGGCCTTTTTCCCAATACAAGTCCCGTGCTTGGGCCATGGACATATTCTCAAGTATCCCCGGATTCGAGCGTTTTGAATTCATCAATTGATCTCGGCTTGCTTCCGACGTGCGAAATGGCATCGTGTGTCTGCTGTTGGAATGCCTCCATATTGTTTTAGTATATCCATCACTCGGGCATCCATTTTTCCTTCCACCTCCTTCATCCCTGCTTCTACTATCTTCCTCTTTTCAGACATGGGTACTGCGGAGTGTTGAGCGCAGAGTCACCGGAAATTTTTTGATGATGTCATCTGTGACAAGTCCTTGTTGAGGGGTTTTAGCAATCATCAAAGTCATGTCTTTCAAACCTTCCTCCTCAACAGATTTTCCCTTCTTTTCTCTTCTCTGTTCTTCAGCTGTTTTTGCCTTTACAACTGCATCCTTCTTCTCGGCTGTGGATCCTTTCAACGTCTTTAGGTATTCCTCTTCCCCTTTTGGCATCATCAAAGGAGAGAGGAACCCCGAAACATGCGAGTAAGCATGAAATCTAGGCGGTGATAGCTAAGTTCGCTTGGATTCTAGCTGCGGAGTATCTTTGCTCAAAATTCTGAAGTGGTGGCTTTCGATTCATTTGTCACCAAATTCATTTCAGCCATAAAGAATTTGAATTTTGCATTCATGTTTTCTTCCACTCGCGAAGTTCCTTTCGATGAAATTTGCGCAGTTAGATTCCATTTCCGTGGTATGAGATTCATGCATTCTCGTCAATGTTTTCTTGCATTCTTCTCTTCATATCAGCGTTATCAGCGCTCAGATTAGCATCTTATTGTACAATGCTTTGAAGTATCGAACTGTTCCACACGCATTGTTTTTCTTTCATTGTTGCCACCACTCCGGATCGACTATGATTCCACGCAGATCGGACCGTAAGATTAGCATCTCTCGTTATCGGTACCGCATGTCTAATGAGGCCTGGTGCCTTTCCATCTTCTCTATCTCCGTAAATATTGCCTTGAAGACTTCGAACCTCGGTTGTCACCTCTGTCTTAGGCGGCCAAAGACATCAAAGTCAAAATCTGTTGGGGACGATGGTATCGTGGGAATGATGGATCAGTCTATGGAAAGCGTTGTTGATCTCTAGTCGATTCTTCATCAAGAGCGCATGACTCACAGAGAGAAGGGGAACGTTTCTTCAAACGCATCATCACGGACATAGGGAATTGTTCAATGGTAACTCGTGGCCGTGATGTGCCGGTTAGTCGGTCTGCTGCAGACTTTGAGAGCCTCGCGCATTGATCGTGATTCATTGTGTGGTCTTTTGTCGAATGGACCCAATCGGCCGAGCCTCATTTGTCTCAACAACTTCGTTGGTCTCACTGGTTTTCCATTTGAGTTGTCCAGTCTCGGCCCGTGTCAAGAGCGTCATCGGACGATGATGAGATTGGTAGGGGTGGCTCATCATCAAAATTGAACTTTTGACGGCGCGCCTTGAATTCTCGGCTTACTCGTCTTTGGGAAGAACATCTTGGAGTCGGTTGGACTTGCAACAGGGGATGACTCGGCTTCATCTTCACCTTCAGATCCCGGAAAAGTTACGTCACGGGTTGTCTTGGGAATCATGAAGGGCACTTATCTCCTTCTCCATTCATCGATGATAGTAGGAGGGATGTTACGTGTTTCTCGCTCTCTTTACCGGGAAGTCTCAACCTCCCGTAGGCCTTCACTACCTCCTGCAATCTCAACTGCAGTGAGGCCTTGGACAATCCCTTCAACAGTATTAGTTGTCTTAGGGTCTTCAGAGGTGGCATCCACTGGAGTCTCAACTCCATGGATTGCACTTTCATTGCCCCAGTGTTAACTCCCGGGCGAGATCCATCATGTGCCTCTCTTTGTTTCAATTTGAGACAGTCTCAATCTGTCCGAGCCTTGTCAGTGACAACTTGCTGTGTATCTTTTTGTTTTTCCTTCTCCACTTCACCTCCTAGATTCGTTATGGAGTCATTGCAAAGATTCTCGACCTAGCTACGGTGGAGGAGTTTCTCCCCTCGCAAGACACCACCGGTGAGTGACTTGGAATGGGGTCACTCTTCTCGGACTACTCATTTCTGTGAGTTGTCACCGTTGGGGCGGGTGGTAAGACACCTTGATGAGGGGTTGGCTCGATTTGGGTCCGGTTTCATTGCAGTTCCCTTAATGCCTTCATCGAGTGAGTGGAGAAGTGGTCGCAACAACGATTCTGCAACTGGCCGCACCACTCCCATAGGATCAATCTCATTTGTGATTTGGAAGACTCTCCAGGGCCTTCCATCATTTGTTGCTCATGTAGGATCTGGATTCGCATGGCTTGCTGCATCTCCAATTCTTGATCTTGCAGCAGGTCAGATCTTCATCGCTCTCTCGAAAGCATGTCAAGATGTGGATGAGTATGATTAGCGGTTCTAGTTAGAGGACAGAATCTGGCTTTCTCACGAGCTTCTCGCTTCCTCTCACGCCTACTGTTCGTTTTCTTTTTGAATTTGCAACATGTTGATGCGATTGTCTTCATCAACGGCGGCAAAGATCAGATCAACTTCAAGGAACCGAAGAGTTCCTCTTCCTCCTCAATAAACCGGGTGTTCAAAGCGCACCCTAGAGTGACTCAACTTCCACTTTCTCCATTCTCGTGAGGACGATTTTGGATGTCCGGATATGGTGGGGATAGTATCATCAAATCATCATCATCATCTTCGCGTTGTCCTCCAGTCTCAGGAATGGAGGGTAACATGGCTTGCTGCTCTTCACACTCACCAGCGGTTGTCGCAGGAGGGGACACACTGTCGCTCAGGAGGAGATTCGACTTTCTCGGCTACTCCTTGTTCTCAAATTTCGTTTACAATCGGGTCTTCAACTTGCCTTTTTTGATCGGCCTCAAGTGAGACAGACATTGTTTCATCTATAATTTCTGGAGACTCTACTTCTCCAGTTGTCTCACCAATCTGCTCTAGCTGAGTGGCAGACTCATCTGTTTTCTCAAGCTCTGAGCGCTTGAAGATTTTTCTTCTTCTTTTGGTTTTCACCAGAGGAATATCTGGTTCCACTTCCTCCAGTTCGTCGAAGGTAAATGCCTTCGCAGTTGTCTTAGAGGCAGGTACCTTCCTTGTTGTGGCAGTCCTCTTCTTCTTAATCACTGGAGAAGGGATTAACGGTTCCTTCTCCATTGCGGCTGCAGGGGAAAGGAAACACGACTGCAGGGGCAGGTGACTCGATTGCAGGGGCAGGTGCGGTTTTCTTTTTTTTGCTGCAGGGCAAAATTCTTCTCTGGAGGGGAGAAGACAACTGTTTCTTCAGGGTCAGCTGATTCCCCCTCACTTGTGTCCGCTCTCTTGGCATAAGCTCTCTTCTATGCTCCGGAGAGATTCGATCGGAATATTTTCTTGTTAACATGGAACGCCTTTCCATGTCGGAGTGGAACTCCCTTCATCTCCATCAGCCGGCCAATCACCAGGCCATACCCCAAGGATCCTCCGAACGATCCATCTTCCTTGAAGGACTTATTCCTAATATTTTGGTAGAGTCTGCTGTATACAAACTCAGCCCAGTTTCTTTCATTCTCCTCCATGATCGCAGCCATTACGATCAACTTGGTTTTGGACAGCTGATTAAAGCTTCCAAATTTGATGTCCACACACTTGGCAACAATGTCCAGAAACTTGTGGTAATCTTCCTTGAGCAGCTTCTTGTCAGCTGTGTAGACAACCTTCGCAAAGCCGATCAGGTTTGGTACTTACTTCCTTCCATGCAGACCAGGTTTACATACATCACTTCATAGATCTCGGCACTCCTTCTGCCCGGTAGCAAAGCGAGTGTTCCGCCAAATCCTTGGCGGTGATTGTGAATTCTTTCCGTGAACAGAGGAGGACTTGATGCCTCGTCGTGAACTCAGCGTTCACATAGAATTGCACGACCTCCTCCACGTAGGTCATTTGAAACTCCATTGTGAGAAAGGGTTTCAACCCAGACTTCTTCACTTTCTCAGCTATTTTCTTCACAAGGGTTTCGTCGAACCCCTGTTTGATCATTCCTTCAAAATCCACGGTAGAACCAGTGTGGATTTGTTTTCCCAACTTAACAAAATCGTAAGTAGATGCCATTTCTTGAAGATTTACCGAACGAAACTTTGAAAATGTGCTCTGAAAATCTGTAGGGTTTTGGTCTTTCTTTGCTTTTGAGAGAGATGAGCAGGTTTGTGTAAAGTGAGAGAGAAAAAGCAGAGGCGGAATGGTATATGTATGGGTTATGAAAGGGCGTGCAGGCGATTTTTGAAATTTGATCGAGATCAACGGCTCGATTTTGCCGCGATTAACATTTAATTTCGCATTTAATGCGGCAAAGCATTTATATCCAATCATAAGCTTGGTATGCGACTTTTTTTGTACACGCGTCATAATTATCTTTGACGTCATTCTTAAAAACATTCCCACTTAGTAGAAACGATTTTTTTGTCACTTTGCTCATAAATGACTCGGCTTGCTTCTTAGCTGATTCAACTCTTCTTCTCTCTATTCACATCGTGACTCAAATTTTGTCGCCTAACTCTGTGCGGTGACTTTCCGATATGGTGATTCACTTAGCTGTTTCAAGAGCTCCGCTTTTTTTCCATCTTTTCATGCTCCATCTCTTTCTTTGAGTCTTCTGAGTATCAACTCAGCTCAATTAACCCTAATTCATGCTTGAGTTCTTCAAATCTTGATTCACATAAAGGTTTTGTGAATATATCAATCCGCTTATCAGTTGAGATGTATTCCAAGGTGATGTCCTTCTTTTCAAAATGGTCTCTTATGAAATGGTATCTGACATCAATGTGCTTTGTTCTTGAATGCAACACAAGATTCCGAGTGATTGCAATTGCACTTGTGTTATCACACATAATTAGAATTTCCTTTTCTTCAACTTCATAGTCTCTCATTTCTTTGTCTCATCCATAAGACTTGGGAGGCTGCTTGTTTGCCTATGTATTCTCCTTCATTTGTGGATGTGGCTATTGAATTTTGCTTCTTGCTAAACAGGAAATTAACCTATTTCCAAGCATTTGACATGTACGAAGGACTCTTCTGTCAACTCTACATCCAAAGATAATTAGAATCACGAATAACCAATTAGCTTGAATCCACCTTCCTTTGGATACCATAAGCTAACTTCTTCGCTTCCTTCAAGTATCTTAAGATTCTCTTGGCTGCGATCATGTGGCTTTCTTTTGGAGTAGATTGAAATCTTGCACGCACACCTTTGCAAAGGTGATGTCCGCCTACTTGCCGTGAGATAGAAAGCAAATGATCCAATAAGTGCTCTATATTTTGTTTTATCCACAGGCTTGCCATCTGCATCCATATCCATTTTGGTGATGTATTCATTAGTATTTTCTGAGAAGACTTCTCTTCCATACCAAATTTCTTCATTAATTCTCGGTGTACTTTGTCCGACTTATGAAGGTTCCATCCTTCACTGTTGTTTTACTTGGAGTCCTAGGAAGAATGTCAGCTCTCCCATCATGCTCATTTCAAATTTGCTTTGCATGAGATTTGAGAATTTATCACACAGCTCTTTGTTTGTGGATCCAAAGATGATGTCATCCACATATATTTGAACAAGCAGTATATTCTTCCCATCTTGAATTCTGAAGAGTGTTCTATCTACTTTGCCTTTTGTGAATCCGTTCTCAGTCAGGAATTGTGATAATGTATCATACCATGCTCTTGGTGCCTGTTTCAATCCATATAGAGCTTTCTTGAGCTTGTACACTTTATCTCCAAGAGTCTTCTGCTCAAATCCTGGAGGTTGTTCAACATAGACTTCTTCTTCCAATAATCCATTCAAGATTACATCCATTTGGTATACAATGAAGTTCTTGTGTGCAGCATAGGCAAGAAACATCCTTATGGCTTCTAGTCTTGCCACATGAGCAAATGTTTCATCAAAATCTATCCCTTCTTCTTGGCAGTATCCTTTGGCTACCAATCTTGCTTTGTTTCTTACCACGGAACCTTTCTCATTCATCTTGTTTCTGAACACCCATTTTGTGCCAATAACATTTTGATGGGTTGGTCTTTGAACCAATTCCCACACTTTGTTCCTTTCAAACTGATTCAGCTCCTCTTGCATGGCTTGAATCCAATATGTGTCATCTAATGCTTGTGACACATCTTTTGGTTCTATTTGAGAGATAAAACAAGTGAACATTGCTTCTTGTTGAGCTCTGGATCTAGTTCTTACACCATCTCTTACATTTCCAATGACTAGCTCGGTGGATGATCTCTTAGCCATCTCACATCGGGTTGGAGTCGATTAGTGGGTTGATCTTCTTTGTATTGTGTGTTGTCTTGAGCAACTCTCTCATTATCACTTAGCTGCAGATTGTCCAACTGTCTTTGAGATTCAACTATCTCTTCTTCATCTCGGTTAATGACTGCAGCTTTAGCTTCAACATAGGGACTCTTCTGCATGGTTGGCTGATTCAGCTTGTCAGCTGACTCTTCAATGTCTTCTCCATTTACTTTGGGTTCAACAAACACCACATGGATGGACTCTTCTGTAACCATTGTCCTCTTGTTGAGCACTCTATAGGCTTTGCTTTCAGCTGAGTATCCCAAGAAGATACCTTCATCAGCTTTAGCATTAAAAGCCTTTAAATTGTCTTTGCCATTATTATGGATGAAGCATTTGCATCCAAATATTCTAAAATATGCAACATTTGGCTTTCTCCCGGTCCAAATCTCATAGGGAGTTTTTGTGTTGTCTATTTATCATGCATCTATTTTGAGTATAACATCTTTGTGTTTATTGCTTGACCCAAAATCTTCTAGCATCTGCTTGACTAACAAGGTCCTTGCCGCTTCTTTGAGAGTTACATTCCTTCTTTTCGCAACTCCATTCTTTTGTGGAGTCCTTGCTGAGATAGTTCATGAGCAATACCATTTTCAATACAATCTTTGAGTTATTATTCCATTGACAAACTCGGTTCCTCTCATCGAGATCTTATTTTAATGATGGTTTGACTCTTCTCATTTTGAATTCTCTTCATCAGTTGTGGTAGCTTCGCAAGGTTTCTTTCTTTTTACACATGAAAATTGTCCATGTATATCTTGAATAATCATCTACTACCACCAAGAGGTGTATTTCTTTCCACTTATGCTTTATTTGGTTCAACTGGACCAAATAGATCCATATGTAACATGTGTAATATTCTTGTTGAGGATGGACATGTCTTTTCTTTGAATGATGATTTGATCGCTTTCCCATCCGCATGCATCACGGACACTTTCCTTCTTGTATTATCGAGTCCGGGAGTCCTTCTACAAGATTGCTCCTTGCAAGTTTGTTAATTGTTTTGAAATTCAGGTGACTCGACTTCTTGTGCCACAACCAACTTGATTTGTACTCTTTGCTAATAGACAAGTGCTTGGTGTGACGGTTGACCAATCTACCACATACATGTTCTTTTTGCGGATCCTTGCAACACTACTTCATTCGATTGGTGTCCTTGATTTGGCATACACCCATGTTGAATCCAACATTATAGCCCTTGTCATGTCACGAGTTGATCGATACTTAGCAGATTGAAGGTGAGTCCTTCAACATATGTAACATCTGTGATTTCTAATCCATTTTTCTTGATGGATCCAATGCCTCTTATTTCTCCCGAGCTTCATTTCCTCCAAATATGACTTTTGCACCTCTAACCTCCTTGAATTTTGATAGATTTTTCTTGTTTCTGTCATGTATCCGGAATAGCCACTATCCATGTACCAGGTTCCTTGGCACTTTCAGATTCCTTGAACTCGCAATCAAGGAAATTAGTTTTAGGTACCCATACTTGCCGGGTCCGAGGGGTTAATCTTTGTAAGATGATCCAACCAACCTATAGCCAAATGATTTGACTCTAAGGGGTTGCCATCTATATGTGCCATAATCATAGTTCACTTTGGCAAATTGCTTGGGGGCTTTAGGTTCATACAAATTTGTCTCTTTTGTCTCGTATATCGTGTGTGTGTTTTAGCAATTGCCTTCTTTGGGTAATTGTGATATCTCTCGAGTGTAGTGCTTGGGTGCATATGTGTCTTGATAATAGCTTTGTTGCCTTTGGAATGGCCTTTCTTTGAGTTCTAGGCCTTTGCCATTTAGGCTTGTATTCCATAGGTCTTCTTTGATATTTCACATTATTCCAATCACTTGACTTGGGTAGTTTCTACCATTCCCATCATATTTGTTCCTTTTTTAGAACTTCGGGGCTTTTGGTAGCTCTCTTTCTTCTTCAAAGAGTACTTCTGTTTGGAGTTTGATGAGGAACTCTGTTTGGATTTCTTCTCGGTTTGTCCTCTCAAAGATACTCAATCGGTTGGTTGTTTTCCTTTTCATTTATAACCAAGGCAGTTTGATTGTGGTTGTGCTTTGGAATGAATGTGTGCACCATTTGGAGTTTTGGATTTTGAGATGCTTCATTACTTGAAGATCATATTTCCAAAATCACTTTGGGAGCTTGACTTATCATATAGGAATTAAATCTAAGCCCGTCTTATCTCCACATTCTCTTTGGCTCATAATAAGATCATCCAAAGATTTAGATGCCTTAATGAATGAGGCAATCACATTTTGAGGTCATTTTCCCTCTTTTCTATAGCGCTATCTCTGCTATTAACTTAGCATTTTCAGCCTTTAGTTCTTTATTCTCATCGCTATGTGATCGAGAGTACTCGGCTCCTTAGTCACCTGTGAGTTTGGCTTTGAGCATTTGTTTTCCTCATTTAGTAATGTGTGCGAGGATTTAATGTGCTCAAAGTCTTTCATCATTTTGCCTAATGAATCATAAAGATTAGTGGGTGATGAAGTGTGTGTGTCACAATCACTATCACTAGAATCTGAGTGAGATGAGTTAGAGTGTACCTCATCTTCTCGGTCAGGTTGGTCTTATTCTTTGGCCATTAAACAGATCAAAGCTTCTTCTTCAGAGTCACTTGAGTAGTCAGCTTCACTACTCTCCGAGTCTGTTGTATCTTTTGGCTTGCCTGTCTCAGCAGTCTCTGCAGCCAACATTGCATTTTTCTTTTCTTGTCTTCTTTCTCTGAAGACTCTTCTTTCCTCTTCGTTTCTGTATTTGTTGACTACGGGATATGGGCAATCAATGGCATAGTGACCTGGTTGCCTGCAGTTCCAGCATAGATACTCAACTTTTTGATCAGCTCTTTCCATTCTCGGATTGTCAGCTCTTTGGTACTCGACCTTTTGATGCTCTGCTCTCTTGGGTGGCCTATCTTCCCTTGACTTGGACGGAGCTGAGTGTCTTCTGGAGGATTCACCTTTGCCTCTCTTGTAATTCTTGTTGAAGAACTTGTTAAATCTTTTAACCATCAAGACAATCTCCTCCTGATCAATGACTTTTTGCCTTGACTCTTTTCCCATCTTAACAATTAGAGCATTTTGTTTTGGGCACAACTGTCTCTTCTTGGTCTTTTCTTCTCATCTCAAATTCGTAGGCTTTGAGATCTGAGAATAGCTCATGGTTGGATGTTTTTGATAGGTCCATGGAATGCCTCAGGGCCATGACCTTCATTTCCCACTTAGCTGGAAGACTTCTTAGAATCTTCATACACATTTCTTCGTGTATATTCTTTTCCAAGTGCGAGATAGCTCATTGGTAATTTCTGTGAATCGAGCATCTAGTTGATCCAATGTTTCTTCTTCAAGCATTTTAAAATTTTCAAATTTTTGTACAAGAAACAGATAACTTATTTTCCTTGATTTGTTCAGAGCCTTCACAAATCAAGGTTAGCTTATCCCAGATTTCTTTGGCCGTCTTGCATGATTTGACTTTGTTGAACATGGCTTTGTCAAAGTCTTGTAAAGAATGTCATTGGCCACGTTGTCTAGGTTGTATCTTTTTCTATCATCATTTGTCCATTCTCACGGGTTTTTCAACCATACCGAGTCCGGGAGCAAACATCCTCTTCTCCTTCACCGGCAGCAGACTCTCCTTGCATTGTTGTGTTCACTTTTAAAATTTGTAATGGCCCATCTTCTATTACTATCCACATTTCATCGTGTAATGCTGATAGATGAGCCTGCATATGAATTTTTCAGTCATCAAATTCCTCAATTGTGAACATAGGGATGCGTGTCAAACTTTCTTCCATGATAGTAACTTTGCTGAATAAAAGAGTTTTGAAAGATCAAGTGCTAAAGCAAGCTTTGAAAGATTAGAGATCTAGTTCAAGTAACGGTGCGCGGAAGGCTCAATGAACCAACCGCTCTGATACCACTTGTAGGTCCCAAGGGGTGTGAGTAAGGTTTAGAAGGGGGTTGAATAAACCTTACCACTTTTCGAATTTAGTCCTTTTAAATAAGTTTAGAGTTAATTTCTGACTATGTCCTTGATGGATGACTAAGTTAGTTAACCAAGAGAGTTAGCCACTCACAGACTCGAGAAATTTGTTGATAGAATAACTCAATTGTTTAGTCTAATACTTAACTCGGTTGTGATGAGATTTTATTTGGAAGACTTAACACCATTGAATTTGGTTTTAAGTTATTTTAACATGATTTTAGCATTTTGTTAAATATCAATTGGATAGCAAATTATCAGCAGATATTAAATAATATGCAGTAAGTAAATGCTGAAATGTAAATGACACAATAAATTTTATAGAGGTTCGAAGATGGGGTAATTCTTCTAATTCTCCACTAAGTATTGATCAGAGTACAAAGTGGTTATCAGTCTTGATCACACAGCTGACTTGATCCTTTGGGACTCAGTCTGGAGATGCCTTGGTCACACAGTTGGCTTCTCGTACGACTCAGCTTCTTCACAGGGAAACTGCCTTGCTACTACAGCTCATTTGCTCAAGCTTCTTGAATTTGATCACGAAGCCCTCCAATGACTTGAGACTGGTTCGACCTTCAACCTTTCTACAACCCTTTGTGGAATGTAGACCCCTTTGATTCTTCAAATGTTTCCTCTTCAACTGAATGAGGTCGTCTTTCCTTCACATGTAAGTGTTGGATTGATTTCCTTCGAAGTTTTGGCTCGAGGATTAAGCTTGAATGACTTGAGAATTTTTCTGGTTACAATTTGAATAATGGCTTAAAAGCTTGTGTTTCAGGTATGCAAAAAGTAACCTTTTTCTCAAATTGATTCCTCAGCCTTTTATAGTGTTCTTTTGAAAATCTGCCCGTTGAAGAGATAGGCTAATTTTCAAAAGACACTTGTGGTCGTTGGCTTGTCTTGTTGCGATCCTTGAAATTGACATTTCCTCGTATTGAATGAGCCTCTGACTATTCGAGTTCGACACAGTGCGGTGCTACCCATTGGTTTATTTCTTTTGCACGCTTCGAAGGGTGAGCACTTTAAGAAAGCGATATGGAAGTATTACTTGTTTAAGTAACTTTCTTGACTCATCTCATCACTTCAACTTGAGACTTGGCTATCTTGGGTTGACTTGGTGACACTTCACACAGTTTGCATCTCGGTGATACTTCTCGATTGAGTTCTGTCTTCTCTTCCTTGCCATACTCATTTGCTCTCACAACGGAGTCTTCATTCTAGTCTCCAGTTGACTTCTTGCATACTTAGGCATAGCTGACTTAACTCAGCTCAAACAGCCCTATCTTTTACAATGCAAATTACAAAGAAAATGGGGTGCTAACTTTCTAGTCTAAGTTTTACATGGCATTCATCAAAATCTAAAGAATAAATTTTCCAACAATTTTGTTTTGCAATGACTACGAAATATTATTGTATTTTTTTAACTTATTTTTGTTTTAGGCTGAAATGTTATTCGGAAGAGGATGACAAGATTGATACCTTGTTAAAGCTGGGCGTATGCGAGGTCAAGCAGAAATCATGGTTTCATAGCATGTACTAAGTCGACGAGTACCTTTCTTTTTTGGTAAGTTACTATTTTTTAAGTTGTTGTTTTTGTATTTTTGTTTGTGTTCTTACTCTTTGTTTTGGTCCCTTTTCAGCATATGGACGTGTTGTTCTATTATATACGCAATAAGTATATGTACGGGCATTGTGCTGTGAGATTTACTACCACGGACCTGATCTTTGATAGTTTCATGCAGAGTATCCACGGTCGGTTCACCCTTGTCAACAAGAGGAAGAAGAAAAATTTTGACACTTTCATGATTAACTTGAATACTTCTATGGTTGACTATATTATGGGTTTTGATATAGGTTGTGGAAAACCGTGGTCCGAGGTTGATCATGTCTTGTTTCCCATTAACTGCGTTGACATGGAACACTGGATCCTGGGGAGGTTGAGCATTCAAGAGAGAATTATTTATCTGTACAATTCACTGTGGACTCCGGACTCTATTAAAATAGCTAGGAAAGCTATCGAAGCCTATAGCGTGTTGTTGCCCCATTTTCTTTCAATGGTAGCATTCTACGAAGAGCGCCAGGACATTACTCTTGGTTCTGGCCCCTACTTTGCTGACATTAACTCCCCAATTAAGATTGTGGCTGTTAGGGATATTCATGTCGAAATGAAAAAGTAATATTCTTGTCTATGTCCTATTTTATTTCTATTTTATTTTTTGTTTGTTTTTATATTATGTTTTTAACCTGTCCCCCCCTCCCTTTTTTAGTGATTGCGGAGTATTCGTAGCTTGCTATGCAGAGTATTTTATCTCTGGGAAGAAAATGTCGGAGGAAGACTTCGACATTGAAAGAGAAAGGATGAGGTATACTCACATACTATACAATCACGAGGGTTAAGAAACATAATGAGACGAAGACGACAATGATATTGAAATCATCCCTCCACTCCCTCTTTGAAGCAAGGAAAGTGTTGTTGAAGAAGAATTACGAATGATATTTGTGTTATGGCCACATCGAACAATATGCTTTTTATTTATATTTTAATGCTTTGTTAGTACATGACTATTTTGTTACTGTCTATATTTCTAGTTAGTTTCTTTAGTATTTTGAAGTATCTATGTGATGAAGATCGAATGACTATGATGTTTTGTGGAAAAATATGTTTGATTTTTTTTGGCATTCATGGGTTTTGGAAGGTTTTAGTTTTCTAGTTTTTGTATACTTGTTTTTGTGTTTTACATGATTTGCAGCAATGCAAAGATATCGGAAATAAATAAGAAACATATAAGAAACCAAAGAGCAACATGAATGAGTTTTTATTGAAACAATTGTGTTGTGTTCCATTGTATTAATCTGTCTAGCTCGACATGTATGTAAGCAAATGGAATATGGTGTTATTAAATGCATCTTGTGTTTAGTTGATTCCTGCATGTAAGTCTATTGTGTCCATGCTGCCCACACCTTCCGTATTTATTTTTGAAAAATTTCTCCCAAGCTGACTTGTGTCTTCTTTTCTTTGGCCTTCAGTTTGGCATTGCCTTCCGGTGGAAGGGTCCACATTGTTTCAATGTCGGTGTCGGGATCCGATTATCTTCATGCGGGATTAGATACACTGTTTCCGAATATGTGGCTTCCATTGTTTCTTTCATGTAGTATGCCGAGCAGTACTAGTACGAATCTTCATTCAATTCTTTTAGTACTGCTATAGCATGTGGACAAGGAATTTCATCTATTTGGAACCTGTTATATGTGCAAGTCCTTTTCTCAAGGTCCACAACAAATATTTTCTATGATTCTGTGACTTTAAAAAGAAAATCATTTGATCGTTTCACCTGGAAACATAAATGAAACATGTGAGAAACAATTTTGAAACAAGAGGCCTATTTCAGATTTGTGGTAAATTTAAATTTAGAGAAATGGTGTAGTTTTTCCCCATGTACTCTTCAGTTGTTTTTGTCATTCTTGTAAATGTTGATCTTGCTTCGTTTTGATGCCTTCATGTCCAATCTTGAACTAACGATCTCACGTACTCGAGCAATGTTGTTACGGTGGTAGGTGTCTCCTACTACGATTCTTTGCATTCAACGACTACGCAATATTGGATGTCATGAGAAAGTACCTTTTGTTTGTGACAGTGTAGTATGTCCATTTCTCGTATTCGTTGGTGGACAAGTAAGGTATGATTTTGTTGTTCACTCTGTCCAGTGCAGACATTTTTTTTTCAAATTCGTCGTTCGTGTAGGCTTTTGTGCTGCTATGAATGATTCCCTTATTTCGTTATTTTCTTTTTGAAGTTTGCCTTCAAATTATTTAGGAGATGATACATGCATAGTCCATGGGATACTTCAGGATACACCTAATCTTTAAAATAATATTTTTTTTTCTTTTTCAGAATGTTTGTGACTGAAAATATTTTTGAAACCTCTATGTGAAACACTAAAGAACATATTTGAAACATCTATGAAACATAACCTCATGAAATATTTTATAATATGTACCTCGTTTATTGTTGTTTCTATGTTGATATGACTGTTCGAGACTATGCACATGCTTTCACTGAGACCAAAAGTTTGTCTGAACTTTGTGAAAAACCACACCCAAGATCTATCATTTTCAGAATCCACTATTGTAAAAGCCAATGGGAAAATTCTCCCATTCCCATTTTGCATGCATGCAGACAACAAAGTACCCCCGTAACTTGCTTTTAGAAATGTACCATCCACAACAACTACTGGCCTACAGTGTATCCATCCATTTATTGATGCTTTGATAGCCATGAACAAGAATAGGAATGTGCTATCGTCATTTCTTACTATTTCAGTAATCGATCCCGGATTTATCTTCTCCAACATGTAAAGATAAGCTGGTAGTTTTTGATAAGATTCATTCGGCCTCCCCCTTATTATTTCAAGTGCTTTCTCTTTTGATCTCCAAGCCTTTATGTAGTCGAGACTTATTCCATGCTCATCCTTCATGTCTCTTATTATATATGTTTTGTGTGTATTTGTTTTGATGTTGTTTAGGTACCTTGATTTGATAATGTGTCCAACTGTTTTTACTGTAGCTTGTCTACTGTCATTCATTCTCTTATCGAGCGGGCAAGTATGGTTGTTGTCGTATTTTCTTACTATGAACTTTGTTGTCCTTGTTCTTGATGATGCTTTCAAATGCCAATTGTAATTTTCATCCATGCACTTTATGTGGTATTGCTTGTTGTAGGATTTATTGACCTTATTATTGGAAGTGATTTTTCAATGCAAAACAAGCGATGTGTTTTATCAATTTGTCCTTGTTGTTGTAAACATTTCCTATTTGGATTTGTTCTTCACAATTAATAGATTCTGGATTTGCATTGTTTCTTGGACCATATTTTTGCTTATTAGGTTTGTATAGTCGATGTAGTCGATGAGATTTTGTCAATATTTTCCATTGCTAAGCTCTCTTCGATATCTTCTTGGTTCCCTCCATTGTATTTTGATGTCTTTGTTTCTTGCAAGCTTGTCTCTTTTGATTTCAAGAGTAGTTGGTTTTCGAATTAACTAGTAGGTCTATGCACTGAGGAAACTTCATCCAATCTTCTTCTTTGCTTTTTACTTCCAAATAGAACTTGAGGTTGAAGTCATTTTCAATCTTTAATGGTGGCGGGGATGCTCTTAGTTTGTACTTAATCGTATTTTTCCTCGTCTCTGTTGATCTGTAATTGTTGTTCTATAATTTCATGCATGATCTTTGAAAGTGCAATCCATTGGAATCGGGATCCCCGTTATCTCGAAGTTGATATAATCGGTGTTCTCTGCCCATTCTCCTTGTGGTATACTACTGCTGGAACTTTATCCATGGTACTGTAGAATTTTATCCTATTTGAAACATGAATGAAACATCGTTGAAACAAAGATGAAACAATCCCCTTGCACAAAATTATTGCATGCATTTTTTGAGATCCAGACATTTTGATGTGTAGATTTTCATGACAATCAAACTTTTTTTGATTTTGAATTAAGTTTCGAATAAAATAAGAATTTTATAATATTGAATCACTCATTTTGATCAAATTTTGTATTCGCAAATTCGTTGTACAATCTCAATTTGATTTGATGTATATATATATGTTCAATTATAATTTTGCACGTGAAAATAGATGTGGAGTGATGTGAACAATATGTTTTCAGAGTAATTAAGCATTGTTTTTTCGAGATTGGTGTTTTGTACCTTATTTTTTGTTCTGCTTTCTTATTTATTTTACTAATTTGCAATTCGATTCTTCTGCCTTTGCTCATTCAGTCGCACTGTTTGTTCTTCTCATTCGCAAAGTGTTTGCGCACTTGGTTCAAGTTGCTGCTTTGTGGATCTGCAAATTTGTTTTGGTGGTTGTTTTTATATGCAGCGTATTGTTTGGTAACGTGTTGGGTTTGAGCGTATTTGTGTAAGTCCAAGCGGCTACGATAATCTCGAGGGGGGGTGAATATATTATCTCCATCTTTTCGATTTTACCCTCTTTTCGAACAAAACAAGCCAAGACAATATAGAAGGTGCAGAATGTAAACAACACACATCGATTTATAGAGGTTCAACCCACCTAGGGCCTAATCCTCCACCACCCCAGTATATCCGGGATGGATTTCAAAAAGAAAAAGAATTTTATTAATTACCAAAATTAATACAAATTCAACTTACACCAACACCTTGAAGAGCACCACACTCTTCTTCAACACCACCTTTGAGATTACCACAATCTCTCTTTGAAGATTACCACAATCTCCAACGGCACCTTGTGAAGATTACCACAATCTTCAACCTTGAAGAATACCAAATTCTTCAACACCTCAATAAGAAGATTACCACAATCTTCTCTCACCTAACACCTAGATCACCCAAGTGTGTTCTTACCACAAGAACACTCACAAGGATATCTTGTGTTGAATGATAACCCAAAAATTCAAGATTACAACTCGATAATGAATTATACAATTGAGTGCAAGTGTAATCAAGAATAGCCTAGACCTCAAGGATGTGAAAGTGATAAGCTAGGCAAATTACAACAAGAATAATGACAATAGAAGACCAAATGTTTGCTTGAGTATATCTTGTTGTGTTGTGTTGTTCTCTCTTTTTGTTGTGCTTCAAATCTTCCTCTATTTATAGGAGATGATTGATCATTGATAGCTCCTCTTGGAATCGATATCTACAAAAAATTACAATTAAAATCAAGATTATAGCTGTTAGAATTCAATCCCATAATTTAGGGAAAAGTTTTCTTTGCTACTGGTAAGAATTTTCTTTGTCAAACATTAGGCGGCCAGGTCACGCACAAATAGACGTTTGAAGAACACACAGAAAAATAACACAGGGCGACCGGTCAGGGGGGACTTCGACCGGTCGACCTTGACCCTGACCAGTCCTCCTCATTGATTTTCAAAGATGCAAAGTTCTGTTTCAATTTTTATGCCCAGGTACCGGTCGACGAGGGGTCGAGGGCCGACATCATGGTCGACACACAGTCGAATGGTCGACCTGGTCATTTTCTCCTCCGTCTCATCTTCTGTTCCAAAATTCAAATTCAGGTATGGGTTGTCCTCTACGGCGACCGGTTGACCTCGAGACAGAAATGTTGTCCAATTTTTGTCGAAAATAAAACTTAAGAAATACTCCGAAAATTTAGTAAAAACATTTTAAACCAATCGGGAGTATTTAGACAACATTTAGGAACCTTGTTATGAAGTAAAAACTTATAAACATAAAATCATTAAAAGTGTTGTCCAATTTTATCTAAAATAAAACTTGAAGAAATACTCCGGAAAATATTAAAACCATTTTAAATCATTTAGGAGTATTTGGACATCCTTTAAAACCATTGTTTTGGTATAAAAATAAAATCATCAAAATCATGATAAAACCATTTATCAAACAATCTCCCCCTTTTTGATGATTACAAACCAAAACAATTTTAACGAGGTCGATTTTGAAAACAAAACAATTTTACCGGTTAAAAGGAACTATCCGTTGTGAGCGACAACATTCCACGCAATATAATCACAAGGATGGGAGTAGAGATATTAAACATATATAGCAAAAGCTCTCCTATCAATATGCACAACAAGAGTAATGTAAAATCAATCATCCACAAGCTAAAAACTTAGCTTTAACATATTGGTCTTAAGTACAAGAGCTTATAAGCTCCCCCTGTCAACAAAACATCATTAGACAAGTATATAAGTCCATAATACAACAAATGGACTAAATATAATCCACAACTTATGGCTTTAAGAAGCCATAGCTTATAGCTTCTTTCTCGAGCTTATTTTAGCTTTTATGAGCTAATAAGCTTATAACCTGTTTCTCCCCCTTTGGAATCATCAAAAAGAATGTTAGCACGATAAAAACATCATATAATCATATCAAAGTGCGCAACTAAACCGATGTATCGAGCTATTTGAACATTGATGCTTATAGATCAAATATGAGGGAAAAAGTCGATCATACGACTTGTAGAGGCTTATGAAAACTCATTTGATTTGCAAAAACATGATCTCTATAAATATATAAGACTTTTGAAAACGAGAGAATCATGTAGGTGATGAATTTTTCATTGAAACATTTTATCGAACACTTGGCGGGCGTCAAAAATTGAAAAGGATATATATAGCCCTTGTAAATGTAATCAAGCCAAGTTTTTCATCACCAAAAGCAATTATATAAATATCATCCATCAACAATCATCATGCTCAACACAAATATATAAGAATTGCATAAAGAAATATACATATAAGCCAAGTTCTCAAGGGTTCAACCCAATTGAGAAAAAGGAGTAGAATTCTTACCATTCAATCGGTAAAGACGAGCAATAATGATGATAGACGACCTACATGAAGTCCAAGATATGCAATGTATGCAAGAAAACAAATTTTGAGTGAAATTTGTGTGAATTTGGCGGAAGGGACGAACATAGAGTTAAAAGGACCAAAATGCCAAAGTCTGGAAACAGAATGCAATTTAAGCCAATAAATAGCTAAGGGCGACCGGTCACAGGCATGGGCAACCGGTTGGCCCTATACTAAATGGACCATTTGGTTCTGTTCTATTTTGAAAGTCTGAAATTTGATCCAAAAATCCGATTTTTTGCCCCTTAGTTTTAAAAACGTGCAAAATGCAAACGTAGACCTCATTCAATATACATTATGTCATAATCAAGCTCGAAATGAGGTAAAATACTCGGCGGTGAGCGATTAAAAAGTCCGCGAGTTATCCTTGAGACGGAATTAAACACATCTCAAGTTTTTGTTAAAATATGCAATCCCTTAAAAAAAATATCGAATCTTAATATGTTTAGTTCGATTATGATGAACCATATTTTGAAAAATAAAATTTACACCGGACTTGTTATCCCAAAAAATAATAACGTTTTAAAACTTTGGATGAAAAAGTCATAAGAAGAAGTGCCTTACAAGTATTGAAAATTTCTTTTAACGACACTTTAAAGAGATTCGTTGGGATTGTTTTAAGTCAAGCATATAGACATAAGGCATATAGAATGTCGAGTCTAAGGAATAATAAACGAATAAACATACCTCGAATTCGTTTGTCAATCAACATGCCTACCTCAACCTTTGTCAATTTTCACATTTGTGGCCATATAGGTTGAAATGGTTCTTTCTTCTTCAATGCCTCACTTCTTCTTTTGAGTGTGGAATATAATCACCTTCTTGGCATTGTTGAACTTGAATTCCAATGATCAAATTTGAGCTTCCCTCATCACGATCATCTTAGGTTCACCTTGCATTGACTTGGAAAAATATCTTGCACAAATATTCATTAGTAGCACCATAAATGATATCATAAATTTGTACAAGTAAGCAACCTTGCCCTTTTTCAAAACAAGAAGTGTAGTACCAACTTTACCTTTTGTAAAATTATTTTGCAAGAATAACTAAGTCTATCAAACCATATACGGGGTACTAGTATCAACCGTACAATGCCTTTTTATACAAATCATTTGGCCTAAAAATTTTAATCTCCGATAGACTTCTATTTGAATAAAACCATTTAGAAAATTGGATTTAACATCCATTAGGTAAAGCTTGAAATTTTCTCAAAACAAGAATGAGCAAGTAAAGTACAAATAACTTCTAAATGTGCTATGAGTGCAAATATTACATCAAAATCATTACCTTCTTCTTGACAATACCCTTAGGCTACTAACCTTGCCTTGTTCATCAAACTTGTTCCGAAATATCAAAAATTTCTGCAAAATCTTAACAAGATATTTTGCACACGAGCATAGTAATATCGAATGATAGAGACACTAGAGCAAGTAACATATACTATGCTTAAAGACAATCATCAAGAGTATAATATAACATGCAAGTTCAAATAAGCTTATAGAAAGCTATATAAGGTCTCTTTTGAAATATGAAAATGCGAGAGCCCATAGTTGAGACCTTATTTACAAGAATCATATGAATAAGAGCTTTGACATAAGCATGCAAGAATAATGACATTTATATGTACAATAAAATGCATAACTTAGTGAATCAATTATTTTATCAAAAACAAAATATAACCCTTTACAAAACTTGGATAAAGCAAGCTATGTCAAATAATGCCTTTTCAAAAATCAAAACATCCTTTTAATAAGCACATAGGCATATGGCACAACATGTATCGTGTCTATGATATGAATAACAATAATGAGCGTACCTCGATAGTTCATTTTCTCTTGATATATTACGAGTAGATAGCCATTGAAAGAGATATGTAAATTCTACACAATTCTTAAACCAAATTTTGCACAATAATAATACATGTGTAGACTAAGCAACAAGAGATATCACAACAATGCTAATGCTATAAAAATCCATAAGAGATAAAAACATATAAGTTTAAGTAAGTCCACAACATGTAAGGTCTCATTTTTCAAAGTATTTTAAAAACACATAAATATATATAGAAGACCTTATAAATTTTAATACTCATTTTGCAATTTAAACACAAATAAGAACATGCAAAAATAAAATGCATATTTAAATAGGGAGATACGGTTTACCAATTTCGCCATTTCCATGGGTTGTGTCGTTCCCATTGTTGATGATATCTTCCCGTTTGAAAATCTTCATGTTGATGGTAATCTCTCCAATTACTCCATCTCCAAGCATTGTGTCCTTCCCATTTTTGAGAGTGTCTTTCTCTTGGAAAATCATCTTGTTGATGATGTCTTTGCCATTTCCAAGGATTTTGTTCATCCCATTTTTGATTATTTCCTCTTCTTGGAGAGTGACTTTGTTGAAAATGTTTTCTCCTTTGATCAAATGAAATTGTCATTTGATGTCTTCTTAGCGGTATGAATTTTCATCGATTATTATTTCAGGGTACCTAATATAACATTGTTTTGTGGTACCCTCAAGTGCTTGGGTCCTTTGGGATTAGTCTTGAGACTTTTAGGTCTCCAAAAATAATTAGAGCTATTTCTAGCCCGACAAGTATTTACTGCATGACCCTTTTTACCGCAATAAAAGCAAGTAATATTACTAACATGCATAGGAACTCGATTCTTTTTCATATGCTTGACAATAATAGGCTTATGATCAAGTTCACTATTCAAATTGTCACAATCATTAACATTCACAACATTGGGCAATTTATTAGTACTCAAGTTGGATTTTGATAAATCATTTTTCATGCAATTAATATCTTCAACAAGAGTACTATTTTGTTTTTCAAGGTTTCTAACCTTGTCAAGTGTGGTGGTGTGAGCACATGATAGTGATTCATAGGAAGTAAATAAACTATCCTTTTCATTTTTCAAAACATTGAATTCCTTTTTCAAATTTTTGTACTTAACTAGTAAATTTTGGAATTCATTTTGAAGATCATCAAAATCATTTTGCAAATCACTATAATCATTTTGAATGACAATATCATATGAAGTAGAGGGTTTAATACATACCTCGTTTTCTTCTTCGATGCCCATAAAACATTGTTCGACTACTTCATAGTTGGAATTTGTAAAAGGCTTGTTCCTTAGATTTGAACTTGTATCCCTTTGAGAAGTAGATGCTTTTGTTTGACTCCTTTCATTTGCAAATACTCCATAGATGGCTTCTAATTTTTGCCATACTTCATGTGCCGATCGAATTACTACAATATGTTCATATTCCAAATTAGTAAGTGAATAATACAAAATATTGAGAGCTTTACCGTTTAAGAAGATGATTTTCTTCTCTTCATCATTGAGCTCTTTGAAAGCTTTGGAGGTGTATGGTGTGTCTATCATCGGAATGGATTCTCCATTTATGACGATGTTCCAAATATCGAACCCGCAACCTTGTAAATAACATTCCATTCTTTGTTTCCAAAATGTAAAATTTTTGGAATCAAACCGAGGTGGCTTGGTGGTGGAGGTGCCGGAAAGGTGAGCTTCATTCGTAGCCGACGAACGTTCCTCTTCACTCGCGATTTGAAATGAGCTTGCCAAAGAGTTTGGCTCTGATACCACTTGTAAGTCCAAACGGCTACGATAATCTAGAGGGGGGGTGAATAGATTATCTCCATCTTTTCAATTTTACCCTCTTTTTCGAACAAAACAAGCCAAGATAATATAGAAGATGCGGAATGTAAACAACACACGTCGATTTATAGAGGTTCAACCCACCTAGGGCCTAATCCTCTACCACCCCAGTATATCCGGGATGGATTTCAAAAAAAAAAAGAATTTTATTAATTACCAAAATTAATACAAATTCAACTTACACCAACACCTTGAAGAGCACCACACTCTTCTTCAACACCACCTTTGAGATTACCACAATCTCTCTTTGAAGATTACCACAATCTCCAACGGCACCTAGTGAAGATTACCACAATTTTCAACCTTGAAGAATACCAAATTCTTCAACACCTCAATAAGAAGATTACCACAATCTTCTCTCACCTAACACCTAGATCACCCAAGTGTGTTCTTACCACAAGAACACTCACAAGGATATCTTGTGTTGAATGATAACCCAAAAATTCAAGATTACAACTCGATAATGAATTATACAATTGAGTGCAAGTGTAATCAAGAATAGCCTAGACCTCAAGGATGTGAAAGTCATAAGCTAGGCAAATTACAACAAGAATAATGACAATAAAAGACCAAGTGTTTTCTTGAGTATATCTTGTTGTGTTGTGTTGTTCTCTCTTTTTGTTGTGCTTCAAATCTTCCTCTATTTATAGGAGATGATTGATCATTGATAGGCTCCTCTTGGAATCTGATATCTACAAAACAATTACAATTAAAATCAAGATTATAGCTGTTAGAAATCAATCCCATAATTTAGGGAAAAGTTGTCTGCTGCACAACGGTTAGAATTTTGCTGTCAAACATTAGGGCGACGATCGCGCACAAATAGACGTTTGAAGAACACACAGAAAAATAACAGGCGGCCGTCGGGGGGACTTCGACCGTCGAACTTGACCTGACCGGTCCCTCTCATTGATTTTCAAAGATGCAAAGTTCTGTTTCAATTTTTATGCCCAGTGCAGGTAGGCGGGGTCAGTCAACTGGCCGACACTGGTCGCCCTGGGTCCACCTGGTCATTTTCTCCTCCGTCTCATTTTCTGTTCCAAAATTTATCTTCAGGTACGGGTTGCCCTCTACGGCGACCGGTTGACCTCGAGACAGAAATATTGTCCAATTTTTGTCGAAAATAAAACTCAATAAATACTCCAAAAATTTAGTAAAAACATTTTAAACCAATCGGGAGTATTTAGACAATATTTAGGAACCTTGTTATGAAGTAAAAACTTATAAACATAAAATCATTAAAAGTGTTGTCCAATTTGAAATCATTTAGGAGAATATACCATTAAAATACTCCGGAAAATAAACATTAAAACTTGAAGAAATACTCCGAAAAATATTAAAACCATTTTAAATTATTTAGGAGTATTTGGACAACCTTTAAAACCATTGTTTTGGTATAAAAACAAAATCATCAAAATCATGATAAAACCATTTATCAAACAATTTGTTGGTATTAGAATGCGGTCAACGTATTGTTAGGTAATTTTGGTAAAATCTAAGTATTTTGCAAGTCAATCACCGGGTCATAAATAGGTGGGCATTTGTGTTATTTTCCTTAAATAATAAGACTTGGCTCAATCACGAGAAGCCCATAAATAACAAATCCAAGGGGTCCAATATAAACAGTATCATAATGGCCTGGGCCAAGATGGTCTATACATCGTCTTAACACTTGGTAACAACTCTCTCGGAAACACTATTCACATTTTGGAAGCACACAATTCATTTTTTTTTATTTTATTTCTATGCATTCCAATTACCTTATTTTCTCTAAAACTGACTTGAGTGTCGAAGGATTTATGTTGGGACAACCATAACAAGTTTAACGACTTGTTATGTCACACCCAATGACCTTGCTCAACAGTTAACATTTTGCTTGGAGATTCGTGGAATGGAGTGAAACTAACTTAAACAACATGACCCAAATTTAAAGCACATGCAAGTTGATGTATTCTAGTAGTAGTAATGAAGTTGCACAAATCAAGGACTTAGCCCACTGGCCACTGCAAGGGATTTAGGTCTCTTGTGGTATGGAGATTGTGGGTTCAAACCCACACTACATCAAATTGTCCGCTCTGATACCATTTGTAACGGTCCATCCTCAGATCGACGACTGCTCCCACAAACCAATACAAGTCTTTCCAGCGCGTTTTGTCCATACCATCTGTAGTGGCTCGACTTCCAGATAGACGACTGCCCCCACAAACCAACACGAGTCTTTCTAGTCCTCACTCACGCGCTCCCCGAGAGGAGTTTCCCATGGGTCACCCATCATGTTATTATTCCGGGCCAAACATGCTTAACTTTGGAGTTTTTATATGATGAGCATCAGAAAAGAAGATGCATCTTGTTGTTATGAGTAGTACCTATCAAAATTTTTAAGTCCTCCTCAACTGTACACGGTCCCATATCTGCACAGTCTCACAATATCCTCTTTTTCAGGTGTGGAATCGGATAACTCATATTCCCCTCTACCTAAAAGCCTGCCAGGAGCCGCTCATTGTTCGTGCCTTCTATTTGCACCGCGATCACTCCAAGCCCTCTTGCCCCGAGGTCACATGCCCTGACTTCGGTTATCGTATTAGGAGATGTCCCATTATGATACCATCGAATGGCCGGGGGCATATGCTAAATGGTGAAGATTTTATAGGTACTCATACTAAATTGTATCGTGTAGGTTGGATTGTGGTGAAGATTTAGTAGATATTCATCTTGAATAGCATCTGTGTGGGTTGGATTCGGGGAGATAAGCTATTATTAGATTTAGAGGGGTCGAACATAGTTTTTCTCTTTACGAGAGGATCACGGTTTGTACGTTAGCGGACCCCCACAATAACACTTTGGTCATCTGTGTATATCCGCGGTTTACATTGGTGGCGATAATGAGGGGTCGAGTCGCTATATTCACAGGTATAGTTAAACGCAAATCTGCAAGCTGAGTTATATAGAAAAAAAAATTAATGAAGTTGCACATAATATTGCTCAATTGGCAGCAGCCCTAGAGTGGTCCATTTGTGGCTCCCTGATGGTGGAATTTGAACATGAAAAGGAAGGCAAAAACTGGATAATGTGAACTAAGTTCTCTACAATTGTATTATTACTATTTTTTTAAAAGGCAAATAATTTAACTATATGTATTATGTATACATATAGTTTTGTCAAAACTTAAGACTTCTCCAGCTAAAAGCTCCACTCTCCTATGGCGGCTCACCCTTGTAGGTCAAATGTTATTATGGAGTCATTTTGAAGACAATTAAGAATTGAATGATGTACAAGAACGTGAAATAGCACACAATCACAAACTAATATACGACCTTAAAAGAAGATATATATATATATATATTAAAATTACCCACTTGACATTTGTCTCCATTTTACAAATTGCACCATCGGGATGGGGTAATTTGTTAGGTAAATACACACCTCAATGGGGTGTTTGTAATACCTTAACAGGGTATTTGTAATTTGAAAGACGATTGACCACTAGCTTGTAGCTCAAGTGGTATCACTAACCCTTTATAAGGGTGTTACCAGGAGTTCGAACCTGTATCATTGATTTATTTGAAATTTATCTCTCCCTCCAACCAAGACTCCCAACTTATTAAAAAAAATTGAAAGACGATTGTAGTTTTATTTGTTATTAGGCTAAATCTCATGTTAGTTTCTTTAACTATCATATATATCAACCATATATACTAAAAGGAAAAATTGACACATATTATCACTTCATTAATCTTTGGATATGTGTCAACTTCTTATTTCCCAATTCCACATGGTCGCTTCACAATTATCCATGAGCATCTCTATGTACAAATTTGAAAGCGATTTATAATATATTTTTGAAATTGAAAGATACATAATTTAAAAGACAAATAATCCAAATATCAAGGACTATCAACATTATCTTTAAAATTGTTATCTTTTAAAGCTTAAATATCATATTATACATATAAAAAAATGCAAAATCAAGAAAGAAAAAAAAAAGACTCTATTAATTAGTTCAAAATCTATATTTTTTTATAGAATATAATAATAATATAATTTATAATTTTAAAGATAACAAATTTAAAAGATAACAAGGAATACAAATATCAAGGATTCTATCTACACTATCTTTTAAATTTGTTATCTTTTAAAGATTAAATATATTATTATATGTATAAACAATTGAAGAAAATGATCAAGCAAGAGAACAAAAAAATATTCAATATTTGTTTTTATAGAAGATACTCTCATTGAATTAATAATATATTTTATAATTTAAAAGACAGCAAGTTTGAAAGATTTCAAATTAAAAGATAGCAAGTAATCCAAAAATAGCAAGTTTAAATTTATTAATTAAGTTTAAAAATAGTTTATATGCTGAAAATAATTTGCGATTTATATAAAAACAGGATTGAAAATTAGAGTAAATGATTGGAAAATAGTGTTTGTGAAAACTTTTGATATTTTATATCAAGGATTCTACCAATTTTTTTTAAATCACTTATGATTGATGTTTTTACTTTAAATTTGTGACACTAAGATTTTAATTTTGGACAAATCTCGTGTAACACGGGTGTTGTTCTAGCATATATATATATATATATATATATATAAGTTGCTTCATTTGACTTTCAACGCATATATTATTGGAAGTCATAGATATATAGACTCCTAGATATATTCACCAATTCAAGATCTAGCAGTTATGACCAAAAGAAGTAGACAAATTGGAAGATTTTGGTTTCTATAAATTGGCCACAAATGGGGCACTTTTTTATTTGCATACCCCTTCTCAGATAAGCACACCAATTTCCAAATCTATCATCAAATTCACAATAACCTTTTAAGTTAATCATGGCCCTAAAACATCTCTTGGTTGTTCTCTTTGTTGCTATTATGACAATTTCTGTTGCAGATGCCCAAACCCTTGGAATAGTTCATGTTAATGGAACTTTATACTGCACTGCAAATGGCAGCCCAGGTGCCAATGGGAATGCAACTCCAGTTTTCCCTAGTAAGTCTCTTCTCATTTCCAACATCATTTATGAGAGTGCTTGCCTAAAGTTATTTTTAGGCGAATTGATGATTTATTGTAGCAAATATAAAAGTAGTTGAAAATTAGAAGTTGTTAGTATTTGCAAATAAAATCAGGAAGTTGGTAGTATTTGGAAATAAAATCAGAAATTGAGAATTTGAAGTTGAGAGTGTTTGGTGAAAAGTTTGGAAATGCTTTATTTATTTGCAAAGTCAAACAGAAAAAAAAAGAATAAAAAATCTAAAGTATTTATTTATTTACTTTTAGTTTTGATCAAATAACTTTTTAGTGATCGCAAACATAGCATCATTGGGTCGGATCATCAATATGCATCATGTGTGATTTATAGATGGTTAGCGATTATTTTTTAGCACAACAAGATAGTAGGAGAGAAGACACACATATTTATATGGGAATCAGCTCAATCAATCGTTATGAGAACAACCTATGTCGATTATAAGCGGTCCTAAATCTAGGTAATTGTCTCAAGATCCAGAGTCCACTAACCTATACGATATTGTGGTTCATTATGCTTGAATCTCTACTAATAGTCTCCTGCAATTAGTTCAACATCACACTTTTATTTCTTTCATTTCGTGTTTCACGTCACAAACGCCTAATAAGGATATAAAATATTTTCTTGAAATATATATCTAAAATTAATAACAAAAATACCCTTAAAGTTTAATTTTATTACAAAAGACCGGTTATCTTTCAAGATTACAAATAATCCGTGATATTTTTTCTATTTTACAAATTATTAATCGCACTCTCAGTAAGGGGTTTTGTTAAGAAAATATAAACCTCAAAGTACTGTTTGTAATAGGATTGTAATTTAAAATACAAGTGGATTTTTTTAGGTCAATCCTCCAAGGTATTTGTATAATTATTCAATGTATTTAATGTCAATATTTAATCACAAAAGAGGGAGTGTATGCAAAAACTTGGCTTTTAGAACATGTGATTTATGGTAGAAGAAGTAAAAGTAATTGAAAATCGGGAGTTGGTGATATTTGCTAATAGAAAGCAGTTGAGAGTGATAAAAAGGTTGAAAAAATACTTATTTTGTTTGTAAATGTCAAACCAAAAGAACTCATTTTTCTACTTTTAGATTCTAATTAAATGAAGTAGAATCAAAGGCAAAAATTGACATTTGCAAACACCAAAAAGTGAATTTTGTTTCCTCTAAAAGCTATGGAGTACTTTTTTCTAGTGATTGCAAACAATCTCATAGTCGAAAGCATATGTGCAACGACAATAGATGGTCTATCATGCTAAAACTTTGAGAAACATTTAATTTTGCGTGCAGATGCCCGGTGCAAGTTGTTTGCTCACCGAGATGTGGTGCCCACCACACCGGCTAACGCAACCACCGGCGCCCGATGGCGTGTACCGTGTGGTGCTAATCCTCGGCGCAACGCGCGACAGTTGATTCAATAGTCTCCACATGCCTTTGTTTGTTCTAACACCTCTGTCGAATCGCAACCTTGAACTCGCCATCAACGGGCCTTGTGCCGAACTGCGGTTCGTCGGGCTAATTCATTTTGTTCTTGAGGATCACTTACATGGTTGCGCGGGTTTCACTCTCAAGCCCTAGTTTGTATTACCAAACTTGTTTACATCATTACTGCATGTCGAGAATAAAATGATGTAGTTTCATGTAATAGTTTGGTGTTTCTATTTGCATGGATGTAATGTTGAGACACTTTGATCCATGAATAAAATGAGTGTGATTCTATTTTTAAGAATAATTTTGTGGGATTAATTACAGATAATCCCTTGAGGTTTGGGTACATAAAGCCCATCGGGTTTGATTATGTCTTAAATTTAAGGGTTATTTGTAATATTTCTAGAAAATATCATATGGTTTTATAATATTAATTTTTGCTTATGAATGAGAGAAATATAAAAAGCGAAATCAAAACATCAAGAGGTTGTTTGCAATTTTTTAAAACCTTTAGATTTTTGTGTAATTGGCCCAAACCCTCATGTGATTATCCCTGATTTTATTGACTATGCGTGTGTTTTCTTTCTATTCTTGGCTTAAAATTAAGCTTGATTTGGCTGGATTGAATATAAATAAATAGTTGTCAAGCGAGCTCCAATAATTTATTTACATTTTTCCCATATTATTTTGCCTAAAAAGGTATGAAAATCTATATGGAATCATAAGTTGCAAACAAGTACTCTTTTCAAGTATCTTCAAATTAAGTTGATTTTAATTGTTGGTTAATCGACAGCAAAAATATCATCCTACAATAAATAATTATCTAGGCTAAAGTCATGTGGGACACGATAGAAAATTTAGGTGCCCCCAATCATGTAATTTAAATAGAATTTAAAATTCCATAATATTCTAGATGTGTTCAATTTGGATATTTATGGAATCCGTTAAATTTTGAGGTCAATTTGGATTTTAATAGATTACATGAAAATCTAGCATCCTCAATCATTCAATGAATTCTATAGATTTTTTTTATAAACGGATTTGAGTGGATTTTGGTGTGAAGGATACATTCTCAGGGGCGGAGCCACATGCTCCTTGAGGGGGGCCCTGGCCCACCCCAACTCCAACCCTCCCCCATTTTTTTTATTTTTTTTTACAAAAATCATTATTGATAAAATTCATCTCCAGTTTTAATTGAAAAGTAATTATTTATGTACTCCATTTAATTTTTTATTTTTATTTTTATTTTTTTGAGTTGATTTCTATGTGAGTTTTGATATAGTTTTTGGGCTAATATATTTATCATTTTGTAGTGTTAATTTATTTTAACATTTTTTAATAGGTTATTGATTTTATAAAAGTTTTTTTCTTATATTAAATTAAAGATGGTACATACCATAATTATATACTGGAGGATCAATTTCTAATTGACTTGTTAGAATTGTAAAAAGTTTTAAATCCTTCGCTTGTTAAATGATTTTTTTCGCAAGTTAAATGTTTAAAATTTTAGTATATTAATAATATTTTTCGACATAAGTATAATGATTTAAATTTTATCATTTATATATAATATATATTTAATCGTGTGACTCTACTCTCGGCCCCCCATTCTACAATTCCTGGCTCGCCCCTGTACATTCCCATCCCCCCTTCGAAATTCAAATTCTATTTTTCTAATAATAATAATAATAATAATAATAATAAAATAATATTAATATTAATATTAATAATAATACTAGTAGTAATAACAACAACAACAACAACAACATTAATAATAATAATAATAATAATAATAATAATAATAATAATAATAATAATAATAATAATAATAACAACAACAATAATAAATATTGTCTATGGTAAAAAAAGAAAAATAACATATTTTTCTATCTTGTACCTCTTCTTACATATTGTCTTTTAATCTCAACGTTTCATCGCAAGTTCTACTTCCATTTTGTGAATAATCCTGTAGAGTTGATTTGTCACCTTGTTTCAATTGCTAACATTTTAAATTTATAAATAAATTAGTAGGAAAACTTATAGTTAGAATAATACTTGGAAACCACTAGTTGATAATTTTGCTTAAGTCATCTTGATAGACAAATTAATTTTTCTCGTTAAAAATGTCAACTAAAATTTTCGTGAAATTTTGATCATGTTCTTTGTTGAATAATTATTTTAACAATAGTTGTTTATGGAACTATTTCACATTTT